>BOPP01000293.1:247482-267629 GCA_017312745.1 Gryllus bimaculatus | reverse complement strand
GAGAGGAGCTATTTCCCCGCTTCGGAGAACGTCACCGCAGGCAGCGCTTCCCGGAAGGAGCCTCTGAACCGGGCATCTGCGCTCGGCCCCTCCCGCTCCTCCCCGCTCCTCCCCGCTCCTCCCCGCTCCTCCCCGCTCCGATCCCGCCACTCGCAGCGGCAACGCTGCAGCCGCCGGCGCATCGCACGCTGGCCCTAATAGGGAGCGGACGCTTGACAAATCGAGAGATGCTGCGACAGGGTGGGGCTTTCCAATATCTCCCTCAAATTCTCTCGAACTCTAGACTTTGGGAATTTGAATCCGATATTTTAAAATTAGAGGTACTTCCTACGAAGCCCAAAGGGCATTTTCATTTTTTTTAGAAATGACTTTTATTTTTTTTTCTCCGCACTATCTCATATAGTGACTTGTAATCTTAGGCATGTAAAAAGTTGTGTTTTTATTAAAATCTCTAATGTACCGAAAAGTTCAAGCTCGTGTATGTTTTTCGAACGTATTCTATATCTTTCAAGTTGAAGCCAGATATTTATTTCTTAATAATCTATTAATATTTTCTTCAATATTTTGTTATTAAATGATTGTTCAACGTATTAGTTGTTTTCTTGTAACTTTGAAACAATATACTGATATTTTTGAAAAAATAAAAATAAAAAACAGAATTATACTCTCTCGAAAATAGCTACAAATTATGTCTCCAAACATTTTGATAGAATTTAGAACAATATTCTATTACACGAGTGACTTTTTAAGTCTTAATGTTTTCAAAAACTAAGAATGTGTTTTTTTCAATCTCTCTTGCTTTGTTTGGTGAAGAGTTGGCTGAAGTATTTGTAAGTTGTAGTCTATCACGGAACCGTTACAAGTAATAAGAAAAAGTAAGTGGTATTGAACCACATGTGGTCTAATTATGTTAGACGTCGTTCGACCGCCACATGCAGCACACTGGCCTGTAATGGATCGAACGGTTGACAAAAGAGATAATTATAACCATTATATCACCTCCCCCCTTCCCGAGGTCAGCTTACATAAAGCATTCCTTAGCACACTGTGTTACAGATTGTTTTGTTTGTTCTTTTGCTAGGAGACTGCGACCGGGACACAGCGACAGGAATGTCAACATGCATAGAACTACTGCACTGCTGATACTTCGATACATCTTTAACTGATTTTTTAAATTGTAATTTAAAACGTTTTTTAAGCATTCTCGCTTACATGTCCAACAAAATACCGATAATGTAATAAATACTGATAATGTAGTAGCCTCTTTTTTGCCACACCTTCCGTTCGACTTGACGTCACTAAATATCTTGCAATTTTGAATGCTGTATTTTGCGGACGATATACTTGAAGTTCCAGTTACACACACAACATACTATGTTCTCGTAAGTTACTACGGGATTACTCATCTCACATCAGAAGTAATACGAGGCAGGCAGGGTTATCGTACTCCACACAGCAATGCAAATAGAATCATAGACGATGGCATCAGCATCCTTTCTGTAGGCGTTTAAACCAGGTCATCGAAAGGTCACATCGCTTCCATTGCCCCCGCCCACAGTGGGCGCGAGCGCCAGAACGGAAAGCGGGAGGGGCAGATTGCGCTCCTAATAGAGGCATGAAATCATCGCTCTCTTCCTGCTCGGGCCTCACTCGCACAATCCGCTTAGGACGCAGTGAAATCCTACCCTGAGGCGGAGTGCGGGAAAACATCTCAGATCCCGTCCTCTGAAGTTAAACTTGAGACCGAGGACGCACCTTCGTAGTGGCGTTCGTGCTTAGTAGACTTAGGACGATATTAGATTATTCTATACTGATTCTCGATAGACCGCTAGATATGCCAAATTTGAGAATTTCTTTGACTATTTGGGAAGAAAGAACCAATAGCAAATGTCAGTTTGATCAACTAAAAGTTCCAAGTCAGTTAAATAAACTAAAAATCACTATGGTTCAAGAACATTAAACCTGTTGTTTCGTTTAACTTTCCTTTCCTTTATGCGTTTAGGACAAGTTACTCGTAAAATTGCTCATACTCGAAGTGTTTTATTTTACATCATTGCGTATTTTCCCCTCCCAACTAAAAAGTTATATTTCCTCGTCATTACATTAACAGGAATTTAACACACTGCACTGTGACACGCAATAATTGCACGACACATCCAATACACAAGCAGTTTATGCCCCTTTCCGCTGCCTACTGAAAGTAACATCTAAAAAACACGCTTTCATTTAGACAACTCTTTTTTTTCCTTTAGGAACTCGACTCAAACAGCTGTTTCTAGTGCTGACACGAAGTCTAAATACGGCAGGCTACAACTTTTTCGTTGGCTGCGATAATGAAAACGTCTCTTAAATTAAGTCCACAATTCGCTTAATTGGAGAGCCTCTCCATCTGCGAGCTGCCGCTGGAACAGCCGCCACGCAACGTTCTCGACTGCAAAGCGCCGCAGAGAAGCGCCTGGCGCGCTGCGGTGCTTCCGGTTACTTGATGAAAGCTCTAGGGTTCATACAGGGCGTATACCAACTGCATCCCACGGTCGCCTTTTTCTAAACCGTTTACTTTCCCAAAAGACATAGCCTGACTGCATTCCATTTCGTTTTCCTTCTTAGTGTAAGGAGTATTGTATTGATTGATTATAATTTATCCATTTGTGTCTGTATTCAAGAAACATTAGTACGTCCTTTGGAGAAATTCCAATGTTGAAAACTACTCTTAAAAGTTTATGGAAACAAAACATAAAAAATCTCCTACCACCAGCACCTTCTAACCCCGCTGACTTAATATACAAAATTCCAAAGGTTCTGCCATGTTCACCGGCGTTCGAAGTTTTCTAGGGACTGGTGCGAGACCATCTATTTGGGCTAGCTATGTCAGAAAACGCAACTAAAAATGCTACTACTTCCGAAACACCGAGTGGACGAAGCGGGATGCAGTCGGGCTCTGCCTCCTCAGACAAGGGAAAGTGGAAAGGGAGTAGCTGCGAAGCGGAGGCGAGGGAAAACTGACGACAGGATGCAGTCAGGTGATTGCCTTCGTATACGTCACGTAAAATATGAGGTCCTGATGTATTTTGTGAAATATATCCAGTTGTCCTGAAAAACTTTGTCGGGGCGCCGTAATGTACTATATTTTGCTTCATTCCGTTGGCCGGTATTGCTTGCCACGGCAAAAATAGTACAATTTTAAACTGGAGATCGCGCAAAAAAGTAAGGTATTTCTAAGTGCTCTCCTGTAACGCGCTCATCTTGTAGTTATGAGGACTTTTAAACATTTTTGCATATTTACTTCTCCAAATACAACTCTGAAGCAAAATTATTTTTTGGTTTATCAAAACCGACGCAAGGAAGTGAAAAATTTAGTATATTCAAATTAAAAATGACAAAATTGCTTATGATATTGATTCTATCCACTGCTCTATTGTCCAAAGCTTTTTCCTGGATAAGAAATTGTTTTCAAAAAACACTTGTTTGAGTCGCGTTTTCGATAAAATTTGTCTTTTAGCTACCGCTCTGCGTAATTGTGAATATCTCGATTTTGGTGAAAGAGCGGATTATCTTGTTTCAATATAAGCTTTGTATTTACAAAGTGCTTGGGCATTAAAAAGATGTGACACACTTCAACCAGAACTAAGTTGTTAACATTCACAAATAACTGGAGATTGGATGTGGCTAACCTTGTTACTGCTCCAAGGACTTTATTTCATCAATATTGTAACCAGGGTTTGTATTCTGATGTCCTACAAATTCTTTTAAATGACCAATAAAATGACTTAAAAATAACAGAAAAAGAACCGCAAAAACTTAAAAATAAGGAGAAAATCACCGGAAGTGATTTTTTTATATACTCAAAATGTGTATGAAAATGTTTACTTATTCAGTGAGTTTTAAAATTGAAAATAAAATTTAATTATATAAAATTATGTTTAACTAAAAAGTCTTAATTTTAGGAGGAAATGTAATCCTTAGCTCCGATCTTCCAACCGTCGGATTTGTTGTCGAGAAAGTTACCGAAGATCCGTGTAATTTGTAGAGTTCGAAAAACAGACTCCATTGTGCAGGAGTGAATTTGCTATGAATTGATGAAACAATAAACTTTTTGATTTATTGTGCCATTGTAAATTCATGAAACATACAGTAACAAAAACAGGAAATGGAAACAAAATACGTAAAAATGACAAAAATGTACTAACAGTTAAAAAACGATAAAAAATTACGGCATAATTATACATTTCTATCACCT
Source organism: Gryllus bimaculatus (assembly GCA_017312745.1). Lineage (NCBI taxonomy): Eukaryota > Metazoa > Arthropoda > Insecta > Orthoptera > Gryllidae > Gryllus > Gryllus bimaculatus. The sequence continues at coordinate 263,392 of BOPP01000293.1, read as the reverse complement.
ATACGTTGTGATAAATATTGATTTCCAGGTTAGCTACGTCTAAAACGCACCAATCAAAAGATAAAATATCATCATAATAAGAGCCCTGATTAAAACATAAATAATCCTACCATTAAAAAGATTCAATAGACCTAGGGATGGTAATATAACTTTTTTTACTTTGAGTTGTTCTGAGACTCCTAGGACAACATACGAGTACACATGTACGAAACGTCAGCGCACTAAAACATTTTATAAAATGTGTTCCTGCGCAACAACTGTACGAAGGTGTGATTTCATTAACGAAGCTGGCCGTTGCCGCGTGCCGCTTCTTCCCCGGGGCCGCGCGAGAAGCCCGCTGCAGCCGTGCGTGAGCGCGTGCGGGGGCGGCTAGCCGTATCGACGCACGCCGCCCCCGCCCGTAAGTGACCTGGAAGAATAACCGCCAACGGAGCCGGGGGTCGAAGCCACGCGACGGCGGAGGCGATCGAAGAGTGCAGGTGGCCCCGACGGTGCCCGCCCCGTCCCTGCCCCCACCCTTGCCACCGCTACTGCCGCGCTCTGGATTCGAATGGAAACGAAAGCGCACCTTTGTTGCGATTTCCAAGCAATAACTTTCCTGACAAAAAAGAAATAGAAATTTGCGGACATGTACCAAACAAAAATATAACTATTGAGATCTTGATGAGTGGTGATAAATAAATTAAAACGCCGGAAATATTAATTATTACCAATGTCGTGTAGAAATAAATTCGAATAGAATATAAAACCTTTATAAACTGAAAATCGGTACGTCGATAGCTCAGATAATAGAGATGTGAAAATCAAAAAGCATTCATGCTGTGAACGAGCCCAAGGAAGGTTGAAATCTTTCACTCTACGAATTATCTGTCGGTAGACTGAGAGAGTTTAAAGATCTTCTTGGTTTAAAATATAATAGTTATTTGTGCCCATTGAAATATAAACTGAATATAAAACCTGAATCGTAAGTGATTTCCTGTATTACAGCATATGAAGGTGCTGGGTCACATTGTAATAACTTAGAACTGTCGATACAAACTCAAATAAAGTTGAAATCCAAGAGTATTGTTAAGTAATGTGTATAGAAAGAAAGTTCTGGAGAGTACAAGATTTTTTTTGTACTTTTTGTAAGTTATGTCATCTACTTTAATGATTTTTATGATGATTATGTTGAATTTCTCTTTTTGGCGTTAAAGAGAATATATTTAAATATCAGTCATTTCGGATAAGTAAGTAAGACAATCGACTCCATGAAAATTATTTATATCATCAATCCTATAATAAACAATATTATTCTTCCTTTCTTTATTTATAAAATTTTCCAGATTTCAGGTTTGGAAAGATGTTTACCCTATATTTTTCATTAAGTGTATTACAATTTATAATTAGAACACCGTTTACATTTATGGTAAAATTTGTTTTAATAACGCTTAAAGCAATATTTTCTTTTATACTTAGAATGAAAATGTTTGAGGTTCCCTTCATTTCTGTAATCCTCTTTTAAATTTTACTTCAAAACGTGTTTCAAGTAACTACCATTAATAATTCAATTTAGAAAAAAAATTAAATGATGGAGTGTGTTTAGTGAAAATAACACTGATGTAAAAATAGTTACCATGCCGTTTCCTTTACTTGATCTTTTTCGATATTCAGAGAATTTGAGAATTCAATTACGTTCGAGGTTCGTAAAAATGTTGAGTATTTTCGCGTATGTTATTAAAATAGAAGTGTTAAATCCAGAACAGCGAATGTATACGGTAGAATTTTAAAAATGAGTTATTATTTCAATATTCTCTACATTCCAGAACTCGATTTTTAAATGAAATTTATTTTCGACTTGAATCTAAACAATGGATTCGCGACATCAATAAAACTAATAATTCGAATCTCTGATTTGTTCATGTTGTTCGGAAATCGCGACGAGAACTCGGATTTCATCTTTTTTTATTCAATGAATATTTGCAATTTATTTCAAAGGTGAAATAATCAGTAAATGCTATAAAGTTATTAATAATACAAAATGAAATACAAGTAAGAGACACTCACAGACTTCTCATAAATCTATAACAATAAGATTATTACAACATTAGAATATTATCGAGGAGGATTATTACATTATTAAAACAATATTAGAATATATCATTTTCTTGTTTGTTTTTATTTTCTCTTTCTTTTTTCTCATTCTTTCTTTCCTTCTCTCTTTCCTTCTTTTCATGTCTTACTTACTTTCTCGTCTCTTTCTTTCTTTCCTTCTTTTCATGTCTTACTTACTTTCTCCTTTCTTTTTTTATTTCCTTCTTTCTTTCGTTCTTTCCTTCTTTCTTACTTTCTTTCCTTCTTACTTTCCTTCCTTCTTTATTTTTTCCTCCCTTCTTTCTTCATTAAGTTTGTTTATTGTTGTGGGATGGGCTTTGGGAGTGCTTGGTCCAGTGGGCGCCAAAGCTGCCGCACGACTGCTCCGTCGCCCGCAGGCCCCGCGGCCGCGCGCTTTCCGCTCGGGTGGCGCCCGATTGGAAATCCACGTGGCTAGCGAGCTCGCTCGCTCGCTCGCTCGCTCGCCCGCTCGCTCGCTCGGCTCGCTCGCCCCCCCCCCCCTCGACGCCTCGGCGACGGTATGCGGCCGTTCAACAGGGCTGACAGCGGAAGAACTGCCCTCCCGAATGTTGGCCACCTCTTTCCGTTTTTGACTATTTCACTGTTGCTGGTTACCACTGATAAGTAGAAACGTTGTTAAGAATGATTGATATTGGGGAAAATTAAAGCAAAGGCTAGTAACACCATCGAATCGACATAATTAATATACATCGATGAGACGAAAGCAAACTTCATACACATACGATAATAAACTTCATACACATACTATACTCCCATTTACACAAAGTTAAATAGTTTTGTTTTTTTTTATTTGAGGGACATATAATACAAAATTAGGTAACTTCTCCAAAATAAACTGTGCGTAAATATAGATAAAATACACTACATATCTAACAATTCAATGGGCGTGGTACCATACAGATATTCCAATAGTACAAGAATTTGAGTAAAAGCTTGCATAAAATAGGTACCCACTTATTTTTGCGAAAGGAATTTCAATGAATTAAAAAAATTAAACAAGCACTGGGAATAAAAACCTCCGTAATATCAAATTAATATAAATCGACTTTTCTTTTCAAATCATTTGTTCGACAATCCATCTTTACGTAATCCATCGTAGTCCATAAGAGGCTGTCAGGGACTTCTTGCGCCATTTCGTGCCGTCAAGAGAACATGGAACTCAAGAATTCTCAAATTAAATTTATTAAAAAATAATTATTACCCATTTTGTATCTTAGAGAATGCACATCTGTTGGGAACACTTCTGTTGTTTATAAATCACAATCGAGACGTAATATGCCAGATTCAGTGCCGTCAAATATGGGTTCGATTCCAACAATCATTTACGGAATTACGCGGCAAAAAAAACAATACGTTCATCGAAAGTTCAATGTATCATATTCCATCAACTTTCTATAGAGTGACCACCAGAAAATAAACGTGGATGAAGGGATATTTCAGAAATAGATTGCATGCAAAGTGGCCTCTCATTTCATGCAGTCCATCACACTCACTAATTTGTTTGCGTTGGCGTGGAGGAGCGGCGGGACGAGAAGTGGTGCCCATCGCACGCTTGAGAGTAGCCATCATGCACAGGCCAGCGGCGCACGCCACTCGCGCCACGCGACGCTCCTCCCCCGCTCTCGCCTCTCGCCACCCCCGTCACCCGCTGCCACCGCCGACCGCTCCCCCAGTCGCCACCCACAGCCCCACCGCCCACTGTCCTACCGCCCACACCGCCCACTGCCGCCACGCTTGCCCCCGCACCCGCCCCCCCCGCCCCCCGCCCCGCCCCGCCGCCCGCCCCGGCCTCGGCCGCGCGCCCCGCCCCCCGCCCCGCCGCCCCGCCGCCCCCGCCCGCCCCCGCCGCCCGCCGCCTCCGCCCCGCCCGCCGCCCCCACCCCCGCGCCCGCCCGCCTACCTCACCCCGCCACCGCCCCCACCCACGTCCCCGGCGCACCTCCCGCCCAGTCCCACCCTTCCGGCGGGCCTTCCCGCTGCCTCACCCCGCCCCCGCGCTCCCATTGCCCTTGTCACCCGTTTCCGACTCCGGTCACGCATCGTCTCGCCCTCGCCGCCCCCCTCGCCTCCCACCGCCTCAGTTCCCCCCGCCTCTTCGTCTCCTCCCTTCTCTGTCCGCTCTCCACCAGCCGCAAGTCTCCCCGTCGCCACGCCACCCCCGCCATCTCCATCTGCTAGCTCCGCTGCCTCACTGCTCACCATCGTCCTCGCACCTCGCTTGCCCGCCGCCCTCCCGCCCAATACCATCCTAGTCTCCGTACGCCGACTCCGCCCTTTCCCTCCGTCTTTGACAGGCCTTCATCTCCGCGTCAATCTTTCCCTAAGGAGAGCTTTTCGTCGCACCAGATTGCGTGAACACTCGCCCACCACCTCCGCATTACAAAGCCCGCACCAATTCTATCCGCCACTTCTAATACCTCGCCCATTACCTTCTTCGCTCATCTACCTGGAACAACAGATACATAGCCGCGCCATGTCAAGCACCCCGCCGTTGCGTTCATTGCCTGTCCTTCTTTCAACTCCACGCCATTTCCTCTTACTCCTCCTCGTCACCCAATCGGACACTGTTTGCTCACATCTGTTCGCTCTCCTCACTGAATGTTTTCTAATGAGACATTTCTTTTCATCGGAAACAGAAACACCGAACCATCTCTCTTCCTCAATTTCACACTTCTTTTTCATGTTTCAATTGGGTGTTTGGAGTAAAGTGTTTCCGCTTGTCTTCCTTCTGCGAAGCTCTCTATTCAGACCGCCACTGACCGAGACGACCCTTTATGTCCTCGCTGCTTCTGCGCAGTGGAATCTGCCCCCACCCCCACCCCACCCTCTTCCTTAGAACTTGGGCAGGTGCACTGAACTCGCTCGAATGGCTTAAGAAAAAACGGGAAAAATGAGAGAAAGAAGCGAGAGTAGCTCCAGGTAGAGATCGTGAGGGCATTCGTTGAAGTGAAATGAAAGAGACGCGAAATAGTGATCGGTGAAGTCCAGATTTCTCCGCTCCAAGTCAACTTCTCTCGTGTTAGAACAGTCGATTTCGAGTGACTAGTAGAAACAACAATAATTACATCATGAAAATATTTTGCGCATCCAAATGTATTATTTATCCACAATCATAACGTTAAGAATTGAACATCTTAAATTATTACCGTTTTTAGACCCTTGATAATATCAAAAATGTTCTTCACTCCAGGAAGATTTTGGAGACTACTTAGCACAATTGCATAATATTTTATATTAAGTTTTCAAGCTCTGACATTTGCTTAAACTTGTTACCATGTCTTTGATGCTTCCCTTGCGTGTTTTTCTTTTGTTCCACTTGCTCTCTCCGTTGATGCAACTTGTGACGTCTTCAACTGCAACTATCTTTCCATCCCGAATCTTATACCCCTGGGCCATGCGGACGCTACTTAAACTTTCAATATCACTCACTCAGGTTCGGACAAGCCTCCAACCATGTATTTAAGGTCGCTCTCGATGCAATGTTATCACGAAGTAGCGAAATAGGAACATGTCGTTTAGGTGCTACAATACAAAAACACACTCTCATGGTTAATGTAACATTCGTATCAAGACAACTTTAAATTTAAAATATTAAGACATGCATTTCAAATATTCTGTCTCTCTCTGTTTCTCTCCCCCTCTCTCCATCTCCTCTCTCTTTCTCTGTCTCTCTGTTTCTGCCTCTGTGTGTCTCTGTCTTTCTCAACAAAATCAACATTACTCGAAAACCATCATACAATTTTAAAAGTCTTTACCTTTATTTTTATATACAATATAGTGAAAATTTATTTAGTGATTCAAATTTTCTCAAATATTCATTTTGCTCAATATTTTCCCATCATCTGACTTCCGTTAACAATATCTCCCATTATCCAACACACAGTTTGTGTCCAGTGGAAGAGTGCTTGAAAGCACCGCGACCTTGTGTGATCGCCCCTGAGTATCGGGTGTCGTCGGCCCCTCCTGGTTCTTGTCTCCGCTCTGTCCCTGCCTCCGCCCCTTGGCGTCCCGAGTGACCGCAGCAACCACGCGTTGAGAGCGGGTCGTTCCGCTCAGTGGTCGACGTCTTCGGGCGGCCTGTTATGTAAGGGTTTTTGAAGACACTCTGGGGACAAATATCTGACGAACAACAAAATTTAGTGGTGCGTGCTTCACTTTGAAAATGGGAGGCATAGTTAATGAATATGACCATATGAAGATGCACAGCGAGATTGGAAGTTCAAAAGATTGGATTACCAACCAAACGAGTCGGTAGCCGAACTTCTTAGTCGAGCTCCGTGAAGTCACAGAAGTTAAGTAGCACGGAAGTTAAACATCGCGTGTCCCTAGATGGGTGACCATCTGATAATCCCAGATACGACGCCGATGTCCTTGCCGCTGGGGATAAAATGCAATGACTTATGACTTGCTGTATGCCTGACAATTGTCAAGGAGAATTACTCCAGCTTCAACGCTAAAAAGGTTGAAATGTTGTAATACAAGTATCAGGAAACGGTCCACAGTGATGATTGATCTTTCTCATATATTAAGACTTCCAGAGAGCCAGCCTTATTAACTTTTAAGTTCTCGTCCGTTCGGGGATCGTCCAGGTATCCCTAAATATGGAGCAATTAGCAATGCAGGGATCGGTGAAACATTTCCGTGAGTTATTGCACCATTTTCATTCTTTACATTTATTTCATCTCTGTGTTTAATAATAAATTTATAATTTAAACGATTTTGAAGCAACCATTATTGCTTCAACCCATTATTGCCCTTACGTCATTTGAGGAAAAAAACAACAATAAACGATGCAAGCAAATACTACGGCAATAAAGGCTGCAAACAATGCCTCCAACAATGGCCCTGCACGTATGACCTGCAACAAAATTAATTCAGACGCTAATTGGTTAATATACACAGCATGCATTCCAAGGCTAACATATTTTCCTTTCATTATTTCATTTTTTCTCTTCCGACATTGGCTTCCTTTGCCACGCTTAGAGAGCCGTCTTCTTCTACGGCTTATCAAATTGTAGAGAAAGAGTTTCTAGTGAATATAGTCAGAGGAACATTTTTAATTAACACACCAAATGCCTTTTTTCATGAATTAATATTATTTAAATGAAAGCCTGTTATATTCAGCATTTCGACTTGCCAACCTTCTTCGCTGGTGCTATCTAAGCACGCGACTCGCAGGAAACAGACAAGCTGGAAAATCAAGTCACGGAATTGTACGTCTTGAAAGGAGGGGCCCAAAATACCCTTGCGTGCATTGTTTGTATTTAATTTAAAACTTTAAAACGAGTCTCCAATAAAGGTCATATAAAAAGTTGACTGTCATCAAAACACTAAAATTAGGGAGGGCAATTTACATTAATTGTATATTGAAATACAATACACATTAATTGTATATTGAAGTTGTAATATATTTTATGCAATTTATTTTGAATATAATTGATATTTCAGTAAGATATTAAAAACGAAATGAAAATAAAGAAATTACAAAACATTGTGTGACAGAGTACGGAGATACAGGTGCAAAACGTCAAAACGTATTACATTTGTTCCGTGACAGTATTTTTGAGTAATTTCAAAGAGATTTGTTTACAAATAAATAAATGGGAATTATATGCAATCATTGGCATTAATCCCTTACAGTTTACTTACAACTATATTTTCTATTATTAGGTAATCTTTAGGCAGCAAGGATTCGAGCATTTACCTACCACTAAGAGTTGAATGGAGTGCGAAGATCTGCGCAAAGATATTGGAACTTTTGAGATTGTAATGCAGACAGTAATACTTGTATAAGATAGTGAGACACCCATGCAACTCTTCCCAAAATATGAGTCTTGACATTACAGAAGTCTCCTAGTACTAATCCGTTAAGTCAGAAAGTTACTGGTCACAATTAATTAATTTACTCTTATTTCATTTTAACATTTTAGAAATCGCATTAATCGCATTGTACATCTGAATTAATTATCAATTAGATTAAAATGATCGATGTAAAAACTTTATCAATATATTGAAAAGCTACTAATATTTGAAAAAAAGGCGATATACCTTCGCAAATTCTAATAATACTCACGCAGTTTCATGCGTTTTTAACGAGTGTAAGTGCGGTTCATGTGGAACCGGAAGTCGTGGGCTTCCGGTTGCGGTATGCGAGCTCGGCACGAGCGCCCTCTACCCCGCCCCTCGCCTCCACCCGCTCTTCCTGTGTCGTCAGCACATGTAATTACGGGAGCGCAAAATGCCCCATGCAGGCTCTATGGAGAAACGTCGTTAGCGGCTCTTGGCCTTCTTCCGCAAATTGCGTTCGACGCCGAAAGGGGAAAAGAAGGACGAATGGAAGGAAATGGGAAAGGGAAAGGGAAAGGAGGGGACCTCGCGTTAGGCTGTTCCAGCCCTCAACCACGAGGAACAGCCCCTCTCCCACTCGCAAAGGGAGCATTTTCGAAAAGCAAGTCCTGTTAATAATGTATTAACATGCGCCTCAAAGAAGTATTTTTTTCATATCATTTATAAGTACATTTATACATATAACAGTGTTACGACCCTCTTGTGTTTGTTTGTTGTCTTTTCAAAATAATATTCTTTTATTAACGAATTAAATTTCTAAGATCGACTTGTAGCGATGCTGAGGTGTTTAAAACACGTTCTGATTGAAAGCCTTGTTCCAAAACGGTTCGAGCCCGACTTAGGCATGGATGTTTATCCTTAGCCTTCCGTTTGTGTTGTCACGAGGGTATGTCGTTTTGCTTAATCCAGATTTAAGGAATCAGTAGTTTATTAATTAATTATGAATGGTCGGTGAGTGGATCGAGAAATTGCCTCGCCTTATGGACTGAAGTTTGGTATCCCAGAGAGAAACAAAAATTACAAACCACTTCAAAAGTCTTTTTGTTTATGTAATAAAAATTTCCTATAAATTGCTTATTATATAATTTTCCACTCATTATCCTTATATAAGGTTTGCAGTAAGAGAATACTTTCAAAAAAATCCTGTCACATACGTGACTTTTAATGAGTCCAAGAATATTCACGACTGATTGGAAGAAAATCGAACAAAGTATTTGGTAGCGACTGCGTCACAAATAAATTTATAGATATGTATTGAACAGGACCTTGCTTTGCTCTGCGACGTCATCACTTATTAACAGCTACAACAAAAAGTTTAATTGTGGAGTAGTAGTGCAAATTGTTCTGAAATACATTTTCCCTAGGACGATGGAAAAAAAGGGAAAGTGAGTGAAATGCACATACAGCACTCATGGCAACAGAAAATATACCCATTCCAACCTCTGAAATTCTCCACATAGGCAGAAAACCATTGCCCTAAAAGGTATGTTCCAAGTCTATTACGTTCCGTTCCACTCAGTTATCTGTTTTCATCTTTACGGCATCGCATGTGATCGCAAAATAAATTTAACCTCAGCACATTCTCTCAACGCAGGATAACTTCGCCAATAAGCGACAGAACCAAACGGAGATACTTCCCCAGCAAATATACGAGCGTTTGGCCGGGCTAGCGGCGGGGCTGTGAGAGGGATTTCTACTCGCGTGGGCGGGCGAAGAGACAGCAGAGAATGGGCGACGGGGAAGAAGTGGTGAGGAGTTAAGGCAGGCTGAGAGGAGGTGAGAGTGAGGAGCGAGAGGAGAGTGAAGCGAGGGAGAGGAGGTGAGAGGAGGGAGAGGATGGGTGCATGAGGAGGTGAGAGGAGGAGTGGAGGTGACGAGGAGTGAGATGGAGGGTGAGAGGAGGAGAGGAGGGAGATGAGGGAGAGGCAGGGGTGAAGAGGAGGTGAGAGGAGGGGAGAGGAGGAGAGAGGGGAGAAGAGGGAGAGAGGGGAGAGGAGGGGAGCGACGAGAGAGGAGAGAGAGGAGGAGAGGAGGAGAGGAGGAGGAGGAGGGAGAAGGAGGGAGAGGAGCGGAGGGATGAGAGGATTGAGAGGAGGGGAGAGGGAAGGAGCGAGTGGAGGTGAGAGGAGGGAGAGGAGGGAGAGGAGGAGAGGAGGGAGAGAGAGGGCAAGAGGAGGGAGAGGAGGGAGAGGCCAGGATGAGAGGAGCAGGCAGCGGCCAGAGGAGGGCAAGGAGGGGAAGGTTGGCAAGGCAGGGTAGGGCTGGGCTGGCTGGGCGGCGGTTAGGATTGTGCGCCGAGGCAAGGCACGCAGAGCATGGCATGGCGGGGCGCGGTTGGGGCGGAGAGGGCGGATTGGGCAGAGCATGAAGTGGCGATTGAGGAGGGAGCCGGTGAGCGTGGAGCAATTGTGCAAGACAGGATCTTACGCGCGCAGAGAGTGCCTATTGCCCAGAAATATCACAAGCGAGGCGCGCGCGTGAGCGCGGGCGTCGGCGGTGATTTGTGGGCGCGGAGTCCGCTGCCGAGGCTGCACTTTCAAACATCAAGTGCGCCACTAAATTACGATGTTTCGATACTACGCGTCCGATGGAGCGAGATTCGGCGATGGGTTTTGGAGCTGGCTACCGTGCGGAAATTTGTAGGGGTGCGAAGAGAGTGGGACGTCGAAGCGAGGAAGTGGGGAGGAATTGGGATGGAGAAGTGTTGATAAATTACCATTCATTCAAGTAATGGTTATTATATAAAGGATCTGGTGGAAACCCGTGAAAATTGCACGGTAACTGAGAAGAAATCCATAGTAGTCACTGTTTTGAAAACCCAAGAATATTAAATATTTTCCATTATCCAAATCGTATTTATTTTATCCCATATATAATTAAGAGATATTTCAGGACCAATTGAAATACTTTTGGTTTGAATATAAATGTTTAAAATAAACCACGCATCAAGTTTTGTGCATTTTAACTTTTCTTGAAGCAATGTCTAACAGTAAAATGTACTTGAGCCAAATGAACCAGTAAGCGGATCACACAGCGTGGTTGTTCAGAAATATTGCAGGCAAAAACCTGGACGTGAACCCTGGTAATTTCAAAATTAGAGGCTTCGTCGTGAATATGATATCAATTTCGGTTGTAATGTGCATGTCTCCATAGACATGGCCTTTGTAAATAAAACTATAACCACTCATCGACAGACCTGCCTGCGTCTTGCAAAGAAATTACGATCGTTAGCAACTCGCAGAACAAAACAATAAGACAATGATGGTAGAGAAGCTATCATTCTTTTATTTTTACCACACCTGGCCTTTAAAAAAAAAGCAAACCGACATATAAGTCGGCACCGAATTTCACTACCAGCAGGGGAACAATTCCATCCTGTAATAGAACATCCAATACACTTACGAGACTAGTGACTATTGCAGTTGACGAACTGGATACTCTAAAAGCAATCAATGAATTGAATTTTTTTAAACTTTTAAAACGCTTACTTATTTTCCCCTTCATATGGATGTGTGTGGAAAGTGTGTGTGTTTGATTGTGTATCGAGTTTCAACATACGAGATTTCTCGCAAGGGTACGATAGTCGTAACAATTGTATAGGATTTTCGAACTTCATAGTAATGCCACCTCGCTCGCCATCTCTCGTAAGTCACTTCCTGCCCGGAAGAGGCCGCCTTAGGAGCCTGGGTATATAATTGATCAATAAAACTAAAATATTCTGTCCTTTGTGTATCGTTGTGCGCAGTAGGACAGGCGTTATGCTTTCACGATATATCGACAGCATAGCCTGCAGATAACGTTTTTAAGGAATCTACAAACTTTTGTTCAATCGGGGATCTTCGTACATTGTATGTAAATTGCTAACTTAATTGAAGAGGTTCTTAACCTTGAACATATAAAAAATTAATATTTGGGCACAAGGTGTTGTATGATATTGACCGACACGAGCTCAACGTCACTATGAGATAAAGCAAGATAAGGTACATACAATTTTTCCTGAACGTACTGGAAATTATTGTAAAATGCGTAACTATTAAACTATACAGTTAGAATTACACTTTCTGTAAAAAAAATGTGCAAAAATAATATGACTTTGAATTGTTTAAGTTAAATTTAAATTTAAATTGGCATTATTCTTATAAAAAATAGCCAACACTATTAGTTACTGTCTATCAAATCTCAAATTAAATATCTCCACATCTCTACTTTTAAGTTGGCACTGCAAGTTTTCAGAAACGTATTCATGGTCTTGAACATCATCCCTAAGGACTGATATCCCTTTATTACTTCCATGACTACAACCCACGAACTTCACCTACATAATTCTAAATGTAGTAATTATGAAACATCTTAAATTTGTCCCATAAATTACTTCTGTCTCTACGCGCGGCCCCCGAAAAATGCAGAAACGTGAACAACTAGCCAAATCATCCAAAGCCCCGCACAACTCTCAGCCACCTTTAACCCAGGTTTTCCAAATTGGCTCGCGTCAGTCATTAAAATCCTGTAGCCACCTGTGGAACCACCTGTGGGTACAATGCAACGGCAACAGATTTATAACCGCGTCACTGCTAGCTCCGCTTGAAGGTGTATGGGGCCCTTCAGCCACCCGCTCGTTCTTTGACTCTCGCGTTCCACGATCGCGGTCTTGTGTAGAACATGATCCCGGCTCATTGTTCGCGCCGTCTCAACCAGGCACAACCAGGAACCCCCACCCATCGCTCCCCCACCCAGCGAACCTCCCCCATCTCCCCTAGCGACTTGATCTCCTCCGATCCCCATCGCCCTGCCATCTCGAGGTCCTCTCGAGGAGCGAGGACCGTCCTCCCCGGCCGCGGAGGCGTCCTCGTGGCGCCCGCTGGCCGACCAATGCCCTCCCCCGGTGCGGTCACCGCCCCCGCCCCGCCTCCCCGCCCTCCTTCGCTGCTCTGCCCCGCCCCCTCGCGCGCGCCGCCCAGCGCCGGCCTGGTCGCCGCTGCGGGTAATGGCTCGCGGAAGGTGACTCACTGCGTGGAGACGAGTCCCGCACGGTTGTGTTCGCCAAACAAGTATAATAAACGGCATTGCTGTTTGAAATTGGCAGCATTACAGGCATTATTGCAGTCTTACAGGCTGGAGGCGTGAGGGAACACTTAATAGGGGCACGTGCTTATCGATTGATTATTTTTAACTTCTAATTGAAGTATAAAATACACCAAATGCGCTTGAGCATGAATTCGCGCAAAATTAACTTTAACATTACAATCAAAAAGTATTTTGAAATATAAGCAAACGAGGGGTGAAGCTTATTGGGATTGTATTTCATTGTAACAAATATGGAGCAATGTACTTAAAAACGGGCAAAAATGGTTTAATGCAAGAGATACTTTTCTTTTGTTTACAATGATTGGTACGTTAATGCGATGATTTGAAAATTTGATGTGATGTGGATTCTCAGGAACTGCGTGTACAATTACATTTGGTGGAAGGCCCGCTACCTGACGGTATGTTAGCGCCAATCTCTCCATCCAGCGGAGGAACATCTCCGCCCAGAGCAAAAAACATGCACCTCACTTACAGGAATATTGCCCTTAGACATTGACGCACCCGGAATCACTAATCAATCAATCAATTAATACAAGGGTGTTTCATGATTGATTGTCCGTCATTCATTGTCATTTCGGAATTGCTCGTTACAATGCATTACCTAAGAACATCAGAAATAAGGTTGGGTCTTTAAAATCAAAGAGAATCGGATTTAGAAATTTCGATAATTGAACACAATCTGTTAGCTGTTTATTTTCAATATGTTTCTACTGCTGACAGCTGTATTATGTTCGCGGGCGTAATATATGCAAAGAAAAAACACATGAATTAACAAGAATTTTCAAAGAAGCTCAAAAATCTATTGTAAGTATCAGCCTCAGGCGGAAATAGAAATATTGAAGTTTCTGGACATAGTAATTTCATCTCCATTGAGTCTTTCCAATCGTGTGAGACTGCTTTTGTGACGTGCCAACACCAACCTGATTTTTGATTATTTTTAAATTTTAGATAGAATGTGCTATATGTAAATAATTTCACATAATTCAGAAATGCAGAAAATTGGTAACAATTAGGATAGAAGTACACGTTTAGCACTAGTGAGCGTGCAGAATAATATTCAGAAATTTTTGTGACGTACTGAGTTAGGAATGCATGAGCTCTCGAGGTTTTACACGCTTTCGATGCAACTCTTTGTGTGCATTGAAGTTGGTCGCGTGTTACTGTTTCTTGCGTGGTAGTGCTGGAGGCATTGTCAATATTTCGTGCATGGGAGTTCAACTACGAATGCATGTCAACATTCTCCTCTTTGCTTTTGTAACTCCCAGGAAATTCCTTCATGACGGTATTTTACATGTAAACAATAACTGTTTTGGCTCACACTAATTGCGGTTCGATACCTTTGTGTTTCGTTAAGAACAAGAGAATTCAAACATTTTTGAACAAGGACGGGAAGGATAAAGTGATTTTGCGTTTCGCCTTGATGCAGAAAAAAAACACACAATGCAGATATATGCAAACACTGTTGTCAGTTAGTAGGATTTACGCAACGTTCCTCGTTCTTGACTACTTCGTTTAGCGGATCGATACGCCAAATTAATTTTTCATTTTTCATTTCAAGAACGAAAATAATTTCATTAGTTATTCTACGTGTACTAGTTAATATGCACCTCCCTTGGATTGTGATCGATGTGATTGCGTGATACCATTCCGGATCACAATTTAGTATATTCTTTAAAAATAATTCAGTGTTGGAAACTATAGAGAGTCATTCATTAATGTACACATGTAAACTGTATGATATTCGTGTATATTGTTTCTACGTCATCTCCCACTGACGTTTCCAGCGTTCGCGAAAACTGTGTTATTCGATAAGTGATTTCAAAGTTAGACACTCATTACAGCGCTATTCATACGTAATCCCGTGTAATTGCCCCTGTCAGGTAATTGTGGATGCGTTCTGAAGGGTTCGTAAGAAATTATATGAGAAAATTAGTGAGGGACGTTCGAATGCAGTTCGAAATTCGGGAGATTTTCCCATCATCCGCGTCCGTTGCCCAAGATGTTGGTTGCGCGAAGAGTTGACTTTGCGTGTCACCGCTGTAATTCGGTTTGCGTAAATCTTGTAGCGCTCGCTTAACAGTTTTACAGAGCGCGCGGGAGGCGGAAGGCAGCGACGGCGACGGCGACGGCGACGGCGACGGCGACGGCGACGGCGACGGCGACGGCGGCGACGGCGTCTCCCGGCCCCGCAGTTAGTTCGCTCAGCCGGCTGCAGAGGGCGCGTGGTAGGCCTACGGCAGCGGCGGGGGCGGGGGCGGCGGCGGCGGCGGCGCGGAGCGAGGGGAGGCCGTGGAAAACAGTCGCGGGGAGCGCAAAGCGCGCGGGCACGAGACGAGAGGGCGCACGCCACCGCACGGCAGGCAGCTCACGCCAGCGCACGTCGACGAGGGGAGCGCGGGTCGCGGCTGCGTGCACGCGTGAGGGGACGGGCACGCGTTGTCACGGGGCACGCGGCGGCCGGACGCTCCGCGGCTTTAGCCAGTGCGAAGGCGGACGATTCTCGCGGCGGACAGCGGCGCTTGGAACTCGCAGGACGGACGCGCGGCGCACTTCGCTTTTTTGTCGCCTTTCGCCGTCGGCCATCAAGTTTCCCTCGCTGGTGCTCCACAACCCGGGATTTAAAATGGCCTGGTGAGTATACGCTTGTGTGTGGGTGTGTGTATGTGTGCGTTCGAGTTTCCGTGCATGTCAGTGCGTTGTTTGTTTACTGGCGCGCTTGTGTTTTGTTTGGTGGTGTCTGCGGTGGCACCAGGCGCGCGGCGTCAAAGGGTCAGTGACCCGGGGGTGCGAGGGACCGCGGAATGCAGCGGCACGCGGGGCGGGCAGGTGCCTTGAGGAGCGAGCCGCGCGTGTGCGGGGGTGT
>BOPP01000293.1:226314-245844 GCA_017312745.1 Gryllus bimaculatus | reverse complement strand
GCCCCGCCTTCCCCCGCGCCCTGGCTCCCCGCGGATTAATCCCAGGGGTGGCCAGGGGCGGCGAGAGCACGCGTGCGCCTCCGCACGCTCATTTCGCCCTCTGCCTCGGCCCTGCTTAGAGGGCCTGCGCCGCATACGGCGTTTGCACCGGAAGCACTGTAGGTGCACCTCGGGGGAGGTGCAAGGGGTTTGGCGTGAAATTATATTACTCACGTATGCACGGTAGAAGGAGAGTTGCAACTCATAATTTCGTGTGTCATAGACTATTTTCGTTTAATTATGTGACTTTCGTTTAAATTGATTTGACATATATCATCAGGTATGTTTGTGGTGCATATAGTTCACTGATAGGGTCCTAACAGGGCCGTAATTAGTCTTAGCTGAAGCAATCTGCTCTGAAATTTCAGCGTCTATAGCCCATGGAAGTGGAACATGTAATATTGGAAGAGCAATCCAAAGCATTTGCGTAGTTCAACTGTGACTTTCACATGTTAGTGGGTTGAAAGACCATCTGAACGTTGTTTTGAGAGGAGGGGGTTAGGAGCTGCGGAAACGTTACGACAGCTCGAAGCATCTTGAATTGAATGAGTTCGAAAACGGGTACTATTAGAGCTGTGGAATTAAGACAACGAACATGCACACGCTTGCAATACAGTGAGCAATGGTTTATATATAGTTTTTATAATGGTTATATGGCAAATATTTAGATATAGTGCACAGTTTTAATTTTAATTGAGCTTCAATTGAGACAGAATCTTTCACAATTGTGAGAACAGAAGATTACAAGAGTGAAATGCGTTGAAAATAAATTGTCAGATATAATCTTGGCATGTTAAAAATTCGGAACACCCGTCGAAGAATTTCTTGGAAGGAATTTATCTGTTTGCTCTCAAATTTTGTAATATTGCCTGTGAATAAATATTGGTCGTCAAGGAAATCTCCTGTAATGCAATACCGTCATGGTACCATTATATTTGTTCTTAGAATAATGATATATGCTTATATTATCTTCTGAATGTTAGCGTTAACAGAAAAAAGCTGCCTTGAGTTCAGCTGGTTCAGTAGATTGTGGCGCATACAATGACCTACAGACACCATTAACCCGAATGAATTGAGTCTTGTGTTTGCCTCTGTAATTGCAAGTACTACTCACTTTTTGTTGGAACTGCACATCAAGAGCTGTGAATAAATTCGATTTGAGTGACCCCTGGCGAAACTTTTCATTGACCTCCAGCACGATTCTAAATAATACTACCATTGTCTCTTGTTCTCCATTGGTCCAGGAAATTGAATTTCACATCTATTTGTGAAAAGTGTGATCGATTTCTATGTGGAAAGGTCATGTGTGTTGAAAGGTCAAGTAGCAGAAGTTCAATGTAATTAGAAATATAGTCTGAAGTTCAGAAACCATGATAAAATTAAATGTACGGATCAGAAATGCTGATACATGTGCATACTATAACAAAAGCTCTTTTAGGTAAAGGAGGCATTCGACAGAGAAAATACTGATTCTCATTGTAGGATAAAAGATAAGTAATTTTGTACTTTAATTAGAATCCAGTGCTATGGAGCTATTTGTGAAATAGATAATTCCGTAAATGAAAGCTCTGCTAATAAAATCAAGTCGTAAAATAACCTCAAAAATTTAATACAAAATAATTAAGAATTTTTTCCTTTTGAATATCTGTTCCTGTTTACCTATGTGTAGATTTTAGGTAACCAGTGGGTAGAGTTTTGATAACATCGGGCTGGTAATAGAATGAAGGGTTGGAAGGTTAAGCAGTAAAACGTAGGTCAAACTAGGATATCGTTTGCTATGTCATTTAAATGGCATCACTAAGTACATACAATATACATGTTAAATTTTAAGACTAGAAAATGTGTGGTACAGAGAAAAATCAATAACATTATCACATCTCTAATCGGAAGCGCAGCACATGCACCATTGCTTCATCCTCTCAAGGCAGAGAGTAAAAACTCGCATTGTCCATTTCGCACCAGCCTTCCTAATGAGGTAGTGAAGAAACTCGGTACGTGACCTCCGTTGGCAATCCATCAGCCGTGGACTCGGAGTGGCAGCGTGGACTCTGCCATCGCTGTTGCATGTGTTTTGTGGGGATGGAGCGGGGGGAGGGGGTGTAGAACCGGCTCCGGGGCGATTAGGTCGCGCGATGCATCGGCAGCAGCGCGCCGGCCTTGACCTCCCACGGCGCCGCCTCGCCTCGCATCACATCGCACCGTAACCGCCCCTCCCACTCCCACTCCCACTCCCCTCCCCATCCCTCCCCTCCCCATGCCCGCGCGGGGCGTTTGAGATGAGCCACGCTGATTAACAGCGCTGTGCCTCGTGCTGCGTTCGCAAGCTGCATAGCGCTCTGCCACTTGCCGTCTTCCTACTTGCCGTGGCGAAGGCGGCGGCGGCGGCGGCATTAGTACCTGTTTTTCTAACACCATGGACCACATTCTTAACGGAACGTTGGCGACCGAAGGTAGACAACTGATACATGACCTTTCTGGACTATTATGAAGCGACTGACGCGTTATTTCGGGACGATATATGGTGTACGGGGGGGAGGGGGTTTTAATGGCCTTCCGCGTCTCCAACTCTTTGGAGACAAAACAACTGTAGCGAAGTGCAGTTGTGACTACGAACGCCTGTGCTTGCTCATCTACGAACCAATTAAAGAAGTATTATTATCTCCCTTTGGTTGAAGTAAGCCACAACTAGTTGTCAGCTTATAACAGTCCGCATACATCACATTTTCAGCACTGTGAATTAGAAGGTTTGTTTTATATAATTTTTTAATGATGTGAAATATCCTAAACATATTATCAAGAACATGTAAAAATGCTGTGGAAAATCGGTAAATTCATAAAATGTATCCCGTGAAAATTGACCTCGCTGATGAATGGTGGGTGTACTGGGAATGACACGGCGACCCAAATGTGTCTATCACACAATCGTCTCAATCGGACGTCTTCTCTTCGTATAGTGTGAACTCCGAATTGGTCGAAGGTATTGTTCAGTGTAAACGCATGTGCAGGGAGCGAAACAGTTTACTCATCTTTTGGGATGGAAAAAATTATTCATATATTTTTTTAATGTAATATAAATGAATAGTCATATGTTATTCTTCGAGGTAATGTTCTTGTCGAGATACAATGCGGTGGATTCTTTCACTTTATACTTACTTGTAGCTCAAGTCAATGACTGCTTGGAAAGTACTGGATTATGAGATGCAATATTACATATGTTTGTAATACGCAAAATAAACTTTGCATGCGGGTAATAAATGTAGTAAGATTTTACTCTGATTATGGTCCCCCTTACTGTTTCTTATTCGTTCCATAATTGTGTACTCGCACGTAAGTCTCATAACTTTCTTTGAACTCCTACCACTTCGTAATTATTCGCTCATGTCAGTCTCAAGCGTTGCGGGGTGCGTGCAGTGGCTGATTGCTGGGGAATTCTTGCGTAAGCGTGCGCACTTGGCTTGGGAAATTATATAGTATCTTCCTTCTTACGCCAGTCTTCACCGGTAGAATGCTGAAGTAACTATTGCTCTGTTTGCTATCCACGATTTCTGTGATCTACGTGCTTTGCAAGGAGCTATTCGCTGAAGTTCACGTACGATGCCAAACAATACTTTGATTCACACATTATTCAGCAACAAGTTCGCAAAGTAAACATAAGTCGAATTGTACCGTCAAAATCTTCTAAAAATATAAGAGGACAACAAACAGCGATTTATAATAAACAAGCCACTCTTAAATGTTAGTACATAAGATTTGTGAATCCTTTCACATTTTAGTTGGAAGGAAGAAAATGAGGTTTTCCAGTAATGCCTTATATAATTATCTTGCGATAGATGCAAAGGTCCTGTAATTCACTATCATTACTAGCTAAAATTAATCGTGTTTAGTACTCGTAGATGTAATAAGGTTTAAGTTAGAATTCGTACGTAACCTCACCTTTATGTTCCTACTCGTTTCACTCCTAAGAGTTATGCCACTCGCCATTTGCGTAACTGCAACCCAAGTTGCTAAGAGCAAACCAGCAAGTTGACAATGTAACCCGAGAATCCTCGCCTGTCTCCTTTTCAGTGTGCACGACCTAGTATTCGGCCATTTACATCTCATTGGTACATGTACAAACTCTCGAACTCCTGTTAGATAAAACAACCCCTTGCACACTGAAATTGGCCCTCATAGGAAATGAAATGTCTACTTAATGCGGGATTACCCACAATATTTCTGGATGTCTAAACATTTGGCCCTTCGTTCAAATACTAAATTGACTATCATTTGACATATTATTTTGGGGGGAAAAATCCCTCGCAAAATATCAGTGTAACTTTATTTTGATCATAGTATGTACGGCGGGAGTACTTGTATACAAAATACCACGAAATACGTGTTCCATGAAACGTTAATGGTTGAGAAGCAGATACATTATGTAAAATACCCAGACGAGTAGCCTCAGGGTAGATGACCAACGTGATAAAACAGGAGCGGCATACAAATCATCACGGTAATAATATCATGAGAAGGTACCCGAGTCATTTGAATGGACGATTTCCATTGTATTCCTTATTACATCAACTATACCGCGTTGTTTTCAGATGGTAAGGACAGCGTTGGGCGCCCACACAGCGTTTTCGCCGCGCGCAGCGTCGAGCGCGAGAAGGAAAGAGGCGGGTGGGGCAGGGGAGGGCGACCGTTCGTGGCGCTGTATGGCGGCTGTGATTGCAGCGCGCGGCGTGCCATCTGCCGGCAATTGATCGACGCGCGAACGGGGTGGGGGACTCTCGCGTTTTCGCACTGCGGAGTCGCGCCCGGCGGCCCAGTTCTCGGAACTAGGGATGCTGCGCGCGGGGGCGTAGCCAGAATTTACTTTCAGGGCGAGCAAGATATGAAAGGGGGGATATAGTACCTCTGCAACGACCTGTGCAGCCTCCTGTGGAGATCCTATGGTTCGATGTTCCTGTGGCGGATTTTCGACACTAAGTTACATAGATACGTAGATCCAATTCAACAAATATCTGGAGGAGAATTCGAGCGGCCGGATGCTCCAATCAGTAGTTCTCAGAGATTTCTCCCTTCAGAATCAGGTGAATGACGGAAGGATCCGTAGTACCCTAAAATCGGTACACGCACCGTGAGCAAACTTCCCTTCCTTATCCTTGTCCCTTCACTTCCGTTACACACTCTCTCTCTCCCTCTCCCTTTTCTCCTCCCTCTCTCCCTCTCCCTTTTCTCCTCCCTTTCTCCCTCTCCCTTTTCTCCTCCCTTTCTCCCTCTCCCTTTTATCCTCCCTCTCCCTTTTATCCTCCCTTCCACTCCGTCTTCTCTTATGTATCCTCCCTCACGCCTCGCTCCTCTCTTCTGTTATCCTCCCGCTACTGCTCCGTCCTTGTGTTGCTCTATTTATCGCGTCCGCTCTCTCCTCTCCCTTTGCTACCTTGCACCTCTAGCTGCCTCACCGTGTCCGTCTCCCTTCTCCTCCCCTCTCCGCATTACCTTTCTCTCCCCCATCCTCTTTCTCCCTTCTCTGCGCCTCCGCTCACCCCCATTCTCTCACCCCTGCACCTCTCCCCTCTCTCCTCCCCGTCTCCTCCTCCCTTCTCCTCTCCCTCTCCTCTCCCCCTCCTCCTCCCTCCCTCTCCCCTCCTTCTCCCCTCTCTCCGTCCCTCTCCCCTCTCTCTCCCTCCCCCTCTCTCTCCCTCCCTCCTCTCTCACACACACACATACACACACACAGACACTTCATGTGCTAAAGAACCAAAGGCGTCGGGAATCCTGGCATGAGTTTAGATATGTTTCGGGTGGAGGCCATGCCCTATTGGGAAAGATAACTGAAGAGAGGAAAATCCTACATGTTGTGTAGCTTGGCACCGCATCCCTCGTTCCAGCGGGGGTGGAGCACCGCCTCCCTTTGAGATATAATATGTACCGCAGTTACGGGACTAATCGCCTCAGTATTTGATATCCCTTGAATCAATACTCACTCAAATTAATATTTGTAGAATGTCCAGTGCGAAAGTGTCAAGAGGTCTTTGTACTTCATTATGCGAAATCCCGTTACGAAATGCTGACATTCTACTCAATGTGTTGTGAAAGCCGTTGATATAATCAATTCTGGAAACTCTCCATCTTTTAGAGTGGCGTAGCTGGTGGTTTTGTCGCCTGTGGGTGGCTCACACCTCATAGTTATTTGTAATGCGAGTGGTACGTTGCATTTTAGTTTGCTAGTAGGAAATGTTGCGACACAAGGCCGATAGTCCGAGTGGCGCAATCCTACGAGCAAAGTAAAATAACTTTTGCCACGTGTCAATCATGATTTATACAGCCTTCTTGGTTCATTTTATTTTAATTCTAGCATTCAAATTACTATGTCTTTAGTTTTTACTTTAAAAGACCAAATTAGAAGATTAGAATGGGCTGAAATTAAGTTTCTTCGGACCTTAGCAGGTTATACACTTCTTGGTGACAAGAAAAGTGATGAAATTAAAAACGAATTAAACATTTTAAGTGTGAATGACAAAATTAAAAAATATAGAAAAAATGGAAAAAATATTACGAATGCTCGAAGAAGGATCGTGAAAATAGCCTTGAACTACAAGCCGAAGGAGAAAAAATGTGGGAAGACCACTGAGAAGGTGGAGTGAGCAGTTTTTCAGGAGCCCGAACAGACTGAACAAGTCTAATCCTTGCAGTTGTTGATGATGATGATGATGATGATGAAATTACTATGTTACGTTACGATAAGTACTAACTAATGTGATCACATGATATATTTTTTTTTGGGGGGGGGGTCACTGTTTTATCGGAACATGTGAGCATTGTCTCACTTTTAGCGCTAGTTTAGCTCATTGTGCATACTCTAACTGCTTCTACCTAAAAACTATGTTCTACTGGCGATAATTTCAAATTTCATTATTGTTAATGTATTATAAAATTTTAAACATTAATACGTAGTTAGAAACTATTTCAAACTTTAAAAATGAAGACCCCGTGTTAAGATGATTGTTAACGTTTCATGAAATACGATATCTCTGCGTGCCATTGAATTTTTCCCCGTGCTTTGCTTGGCACGCGTGAGATAGATTATGGTACCCACTGTTGCAAAAATGTGATGATTAAAAAGTTTCATGAGCACAAACTAATTTAATTTAATATTAAGTGGCATTCCAACACAACGTGCTCTCTCTCTCCCCCTCTCTCTCTCTCTCTCTCTCTCTCTCTCTCTCTCTCTCTCTCTCGCTCTCGCTCTCGCTCTCCCTCGCTCTCTCTCTCTCTCTCTCTCTCTCTCTCTCTCTCTCGCTCTCGCTCTCGCTCTCTCTTCCTATATTCTAAGCACACACTAGCTAGACTCGTGTTATTTTTACCTAGTAGTTTTTTATTCAGTCAGTGAAATAAGTTTGTTAGAAAATCGTCTGGTCTTTCCTTTGAACTGAAGCAGGAGGGAAAACTCCATCGTTCCGAGAGAATCGTCGTTCGCTTAGCTTCAGTCATTAAATAGTAACGTCGCTTCCACTGGAAGGAATGCTACAGTCACCTGTCACTGTCAAGTTCTATTTCGTCCATCATTCATTACTGAGCCTGCAGGACTTTTATTGTCGCTAAGGAATGTACAGTAATGGTGATGGGCCTCTCGGAGAAACTGTGGTATGGGAAACGGGTCAACCTAAAACGAATCAGCTTTGTGAACGTAAAATTTCCAGAGGGTGGATTCGAAACGCGGCTACGACGATGGGGCGTGAGTGGGCCAACCACAGCCCCATGCATGAGCGTTGCTGGGAAGAAATCGTTTTGAGGAGGGGCGTGGGAGGAAATGATTTAAATGCTAGTACCTCCACGGATTTTCAGTGTGTCACAACAATTTTTAATTGATTCATTGAACTTACGTTATAAAGAGATTTTTATAAGGAAAGACCGTGCGCCTTTCACAGCTACTGCTTGGCTACTGCTAACAACATAATTGCTGGTTACGTCCATTCACTCAATCATTAAATGCGTTTGTTTAGTTAGCTCATTAGTAAATTATTTTCGTTACCATATCTTACATGTCCAGCGTACTACATGATATTTGTTTCCAGAACTCAATCTAATCCCTTCTTAGAGTAAAAGTCTCTATACAAGCAGTAGGGCAAGCTACTAAAGGGCAAGCAACATACAATCGCAGGATTTAATTTATTTATTCTAACATTACTTTTAAAAAAACTATTCAATACGAAAATGTAAATTACACATGCGAATACTCTGTTATTAACAAAAGTAAGAGTGAATTATGTGAACACAACTATGTATTTTGTTTGCTGAGTGGGCCAAAGGTTATTCTCCCACAATAACTTCCTGCAATAATCTGACTACTGACACTTCTAGGTGGAGACGGTTCATAAACTGAAGTTGATGATAGTAATATTCAAAAGTTTCTATATGTTTTTCGTGTACGTTTTCAGACATCGAATAGAACGGAAGCTCTTCTCATATTGACAGCAACTTCCTTCTGTCCCGAAACATCCTGAAGAGTAGCTTATTAAATAGTTATAGTTTACGTTTACTTAACATAAAAAAGTTAAAAACTGCGTATGACGTACTATGGGGAGAAGGGTATTCTGTGCACCTTTTCTTAAATTCTGCAATCCCTACCTAACCCATATAAAAGTTAATTTCTGAATACAGATGGAATTATCAAAGGCATGGAACTATTAGCAAAGGCAAATCAGCTTTGGGATTATCAGATTTAGCCTATTATCCCTCATCGTGCTCTTCTTCAAGGAATCGACTCACCGCCTCAACAACATGGAGAACGATAATTTGAAAAACTATATTTCCTATTGAACTCTTGAAATCGTGCACAGATAGTGAAGTTATATTTACGTTAATATTGATCAACGAAGCTATAATAAACCTATTAGATATGCTTGAAAGTATTGTGGGGGGACGTGCCACACTTGCCTTCAAGCGACGCCCGTGGTGCCAAGGTTTGCGCGCCCCTGAAAACTCCCACCGCACTCCTTGGCTCAATTGCTGTGGGGGAAGCGAGCGGGGCTATATCTCCACCCTCGGCGAGCAGCGCACCCTTCGAAGTGGGATGTGAATGGAAGTGAAAGGTCTTCCCCTTCGCCTCCGCTACCTCCCCCGCAGGCCGCGTTTAGTTGCGTCACACACAGGAGCGCTCCCCCTCCACCGCACCGCTTCGGCCCGGCCGCTCCGCGAGCCCTCGCCCGCACCGGGTGCTATGATGCATGGGCGTTCATCGACAATACGAGCGCAATATGCAGGCGATAGAGCCATTACGTTGGTTACGACAGTGCGAAATAAAAAACAACAACAGATTTTACCCTTTGGTTTCCGGTGTAGTAAATAACAGAAAAGCATAGGTTTTTAGTAGAGTGCACGAAAAAAATGAACCGTTGGAGTATACCAGATCCATGATACTGTACCAAGGAAAATTGTTACAGTATCATGGATCTGGTATACTCCAACGGTTGGTTTTTTTTCGGTGTGTCATGACAAAAACGGTATTCACTTCAGGTTAATTCCGTAAAATTCAATTGAACTTCTTTTTTAACCTCGTACTCATTTCCGAAGATGCTATTGCTGATTTTATTCCGTATGTTTTCTCAGCTACCTGCTGTGAAATCGAGAGTTAGCTAGAAAAACTCGCTTGATGAGTGGATGTTCGCGGATGCTCATTCGCTTCTATCCGTTTATTTCTCAAACTTCATTATCTTCTCACTCCATTTAATCTAATGAATAAGCACATTACCGCTCTGAATCAACATCGAGTGCGTCATTATTTTTGAAAATATTCCAATATATTGTGCTTCACATTTCCCAAATATTAAAGCAAGAATAATAATATATAATTGGATATAGCTTTGTGAGAGAGAAAAATGAAATGCGGAGTGAGGGATGTAGCAGAAAGAAATATTTGTGGCAACCTAATTCCATTACTTCCTTTCTATCTGTATCGCACCTCTTCAATACCACACTCTAGACATTACAGTTGACATGAATATGTATGAAATAATTATAAACGTTGTCATTGCCAACAATAGTATTTATTACAAGAGCAGCTTTCGATGGCTTAGCCATCATCATCAGTTGTCTAGTACAAGAAGAAAACAAAACATTAAAACGTGAACATTCTTTTGATTTTACAACAAAATTATAATAAAGGTTACTAATAATTTACAATGTTTTGGAAAATATATTTAAAATTCTAGAAACTCGAAGAAAGCAATAAGTGTGTGTGTGTGGGGGGGGGGGTAAGTCATTAATACGAAAGGAAAGTGAATGAAATAGAATTAGGACACGTAAAATTTGAAACAGAAAACATAGAAATGTAAGTTGACTCATTCCTTACCTTCTGAATGGAAGGATGTTTGAAGAAATTTTACGTGTCCTAATTCTATTTCATTCACTTTTCTTTACCCCCTCCCACTTTTCTCTTTCTTCCAGTTTCTAGAATGTTAAATATATTTTCCAAAAAATTGTAAATTATTAGTAACCTTTATTATAATTTTGTTGTAAAATCAAAAGAATGTTCACGTTTTAATGTTTTGTTTTCTTCTTGTACTCGACAACTGATGATGATGGCTAAGCCATCGAAAGCTGCTCTTGTAATAAATACTATTGTTGGCAATGACAACGTTTATAATTATTTCATTAGAAATGCCAACGATAAAGCATCACAACACCTATATGAATATGTATGTTGAAAGGTAATGTGAAAATGTTCAAAAAAGAAAGTTATACACGTAACCATTTCCCAAAAGTTTCTGATTATTCTAGAGGTACTTTAAACGACTTCATCGAATACAGTGTAGCAGTATGCTGATGATCCATTGTTTTCATGTGTAGGGTACGGGCCGTGGGGAGTGAAACACAGAATGGATGCGGATACTTCGCAATGTTCGTGAAATTACCCCTCTACTACCCTTCCATTTCACAACAATGCTTTGCTTCTGTCCAGTGGGTGCACACCCGGCGGTCTATTTTCTCCACCCCCCTGCAGGTGGCCGCAGTCCCGAGGGTGCCAGGACTACGGCGAAGGGAAGCCTTGCCGCTTCGCTCCCCTCCATCATTAGTGGCCCACAGCATTTTTAACTCGATTTGCTCCTTACCCTTAAATTTACTGTCTTGTAATTAACTCAGCATCAACACAAAATTCTAATAAAGAAGAGCATTTCCTTAACTATCCCCAGGTGAAATATGTCTGAATACTAAGGGTGTTAATATTCATCCCTCGAATTTTGCTCTTTTGTCAAAATTTTCTGTGTAAATTATAACATTTAGCTTTGTTTTGTTACTCTAAAAAGTAATAAAATTAACGATTTCATAACAGCTCAAGTTTATAATTTTATAAGTTAATATTTTGAAGAGTTGTTCAAATCAAAAGAATTATACTGTTGTGTGATATACTCAAGCGAATGTGAATCGAACTTGCGAGACGAGACTGCAAGTTTCCTTTGTTTCAGATGTAGGATTATTACGTTTAAGCATGATATTCTAAAACGGCGCTACTTAAATAATATTTTGTTTGGCGCTTGCCCAATCCGGCGGCGAGGGAGGCTGACCCTGGGGTTCAGAAGAAAGGCAACTCCGCTGCCTCCAATCGGCCTCCCAAGTGCAGTGCCATCCTTGAGAAAACATCGTGCGATGTAGAATTAGAATCGCGCACTTATTTTGATTATTCGATTTCTCTGCACGGCGCGATCCAAATCTAGGTTAACCATTGAGGTCTGAAAGGGCAGTTTTGAATAAGTCTGTGAGCAGGAGTATTCGCTACAGTGATCAGTTTAAAAGTAATGTACGCAGGAGACTGATGCACTTGATTATGTCATGAAAGTGTAGGTGTAGGTGGATCCAGTGTGGGTGGATGTTACATCGATCATTATCTCATACTATTATATGTCAGTCAGATTGACAAAGCTGTAGCTTGGGAAGTTTGTAGAGGCAGGGAAAATTTATTTCTTAAACTTTAGCGAGGTGAGGGAAAAATCGTGTTCACATTGAGTACGATTTCATAAACGAATTTCCTAGTAATGAAATTTGAATCCTAGATTAACTCTCAGGGGAAATTTTTAATGGTATTACACATCTTTCTAATTGATGACAACTAACACACAGAACATTTTTAACAAAGTTCTTAGGGCAGCTAAATTTTGTACTGCATAGTGTTATCCCTTGAGTTTTACAAAATAACTATAGACTTTTTCAGTTGATTTCTGAAGATAATCCCAATAATGCTAGGTGTAACTCGTATTACGATAATCCTCGTAGTTTCGTTGTTTCCCAAAGAACAGTTCGTAAGAGAGAATTATGAGAGGAATTAGTTCTGGATAGTATTCGTAAATGTCGCCAATCTCTTCCCGTAACGCCGGTTGCAATAATGTGATAATACAATAATACAAATTGCTTGCAGACGAAATAAATTAAAATATTAATGAAAATACTCGTAATAATGAGAAGAATGTGTGCATCCATATGTGTATCTTCTTATATAATAATAATAATAATGATAATAATAATGATAAAAATAATGATAATAATGATAATAATAATGATAATAATAATGATAATGATAATAATAATAATAATAATAATAATAATAATAATAATAATAATAATAATAATGATAATGGACGCCAAAAAAGGCTCTTCACAGCCTAATCATAGGCTCCTACTAAAAACTACATTTATCTTTGTAGCAACTAGATCACAGGGAAACAAGTCAGGGACATGGCTTTCAGCATTATTATGATTGCAATTAACATTTGTTACAAACTGCAGTTCGTGTCACCAACATGATTTCTGTTGCTAGCACTCTTATCGCCGCTCGAGTGAGACTTTCCTAGCGCACTGTAATAATCCCCGAGATTCTATCTGAGACCCACGAAGTCAACGTAATGCTGTTGACATTACGCCAATGCAAGGTCATTATTTATTATAATATGACTTAGTACCCTGCTCCATGAGACGGCAAAGCTTCAGTGTCGCGGCGGTGTGGGCTTGGGCGTGGGCGGCGGCGGAGGCCGTTAGGTGGGAGTAATGGTGGGTCTGCCGCGGCGCGCAGGGCCTGCGGCGCCCGTGCGCGCGGGGCGGAGCGCAGCGCAGGGGGCCTTGCCGTGGTTGCAGCGGAGATATCGACAACGGCGCAGAGCGGCGCAGCGGGCGAACACGTTCAATGACCCGGGGAGCGGGATGGGGGAGGGGGGGGGGGCTCGCCTTGGCGCAACCACGACCCACCCAGCGCCGCCCGCGCTCCTTCAAAGGCGCTGGCCGCGCCAGACGGACTGCTTTACAAGCGCCGAAATTACGTCTAGGAGCGCGCGTTCCGTGTGGGGGAACTAGTGGTTGTCCTTCTGGCGCCTGATTGCGCGGTTGCGAAGGGAGAAAGGAACTCCTGACAAAACAAATTTTTGTTTTGGAAACGAATTGCTGTCGGTATTCATGTGTTATTTTCATGCCGATACAGCCGAATCCAGGGGGCCATGGCCCTTCCTACAAAAGGCCTAGAGTTTTCGTTTATTTTCCTTTATTTGGTAAAATTGATATAAATATTCATATTCGAATTATGTAGTTGTTTAAATAAAAATATTGTATAGTATCGTATCTACAGTACCTTAATAATATACAATATAATAACAAATATGTTTATTATTTAACATAAATCTACGATGGCCCCCACCAAAATGATCGGCTAGATACGCCACTGCCGATATCTGTATATTGTAATGTTATAACTATTTAGGAAATTTTTAGAAAATTAATATTTGCTACAACGCGTGAATTATTGCTGAACGCGCATTACGAGCGACATAATAAGACGGACACATTTGGAAGAATCGTTAGGTGAAATAGGCAAGGACAAAGCTTCATTTATGATCAAACGTTGGTGTAAAAATCGGTTAGTCGTTGAAGTTATTGAACGTGTGATCAGCTTCTCTGTATAACATACGTTTTTACATGTACATCATACGTACATCAAATATGACAACGGATAATTACTACCGTTTTGGGTCATTTTATTTTAAGTTAACTGTGCTATACCTATATATCAGCCCAATTCTACATCTCGTCTCAGACAATAACCTACATCTTGATGATCTCGTCTCAGACAATAACCTTCCTGAAGACGTACTACTAAATGGCCGATGTTAAATCCGAAATCATATTACGAAGTATGCAAATTACACTTAAAGTAAGATAAACTTCAATATTTATATTTAATATAATATAATACAAGCATTCTGAAAACAGCGAAATTGTTGTCTCTGATCTTTAACATTATAGCTTTATGTGCACTTGTATCGACTTACTTTTCACCACATATTGCAAAACTGATGAAAGGAGTGTATAATGCGGTACGCTCTTGAAAACCTATGAGAAGAGACCCTGCGCAGCGCTGGCTTTGGGAAGGTGAAGCAAGACGAGATTATAGCAGATGTGGTAAGGCGCTGAGAAAAAAAAGTTGGCAGTTGAGAAATTGGAAAACGCTACTGGCAGTGGAACGTGGGAGGGAGGACGGAGGTTGCAGCTGGAAGACGGGAGCGTCCGCATTGTAGTGTGATGTAATTAAGGAGCCGCCACAACGGGAAGGATTTGATTTCCAAGTAGTTCTCGACCTTCTCTTAGTTTGAGATTCTTAGCTGATACGCTCTTTTTAAGTAATTCCATGAGTCCGTGATCTCATCCGTTCACTGTATAATTTCAATAAAATGCTGTAAATGCTGAGCTAACAGTTCAAGAAAATGGATTTAAATAAACACAACAACAAGCTGGATGACGAAGACTTCTTGAAAGACTTGGAGCACGCGTATCGAATACCGGCGAAAGCACCAAGCGTGGTTGGTATCTACATCATTTCTAAGGCAAAGCCAACGAGTGACCTGCATTTTTCACGGCCGATTGGCGAGGTCGTTCGCGATCTAGGACTCTCGTAGTACATGCCTCACCGCGTCGACTCACTTTAGCACAACCTTCTGGACATTACGGAGCAAGAGAAATAGATCGGAAACTGCTGTGCAGAAACGAAGCGTTTCTCAGCAAAATAAACTAGGAAACATTTATTGACCTAAATTAGAAGAAAACTAGTATTTAAAATGAATATTTATTTCACAACTTCGTAAATGTACATTATTCGCATTCGTTAGATATAACTGTAGTGATACCTTAAATACAGTATCGTGCAGTTTCCTGTATCACTCTTCCATGCTTATCCTTTCACCTTTGTCCCTAATAACTACTTCAACTTATTCTGAACTTTCCACCTTTCCCACATTATTCCTTCCTAAAAAAATAGACATCTCTGCAATACTGGAGGAGAATTCTAGCGGCTGTATGCTATGTGTCTTTCCATATTTTTTCCTAGTAACCCCAGACAAATGCCGGAGCAGTACCGTAACAAACGGGCAACGAACTGCGCGCTAACTTTCCTTCCTCTTCCTTGTCCAATATCCCCTTTTTCTCTCACAGTGTCACACGCGCTACACTACCACACATGTCGGAAGCTTAGTGCCTCAAGATCGTAATTGGTTGAAGAGAACCCCTCATGCTGTCATTAGGTCTGCGCCAGATCTTGCCGTCCAGAGGGGGGGGGGAGACCGCCATCTCCCGCGATATAATCATGCACAATACTTACGCGTCTAATGACCGTAGCAGTTGTCGCGCTTGAAAACAACATCAATCAATAAAATAACTTATCTAGTGTAGGCGAAGATGGTGTTTTTACTGAAATGACTCGCTCTGTATAGAGAGGTAGTAAGGGCATGTCCATAAATTACGTAATACTAAAGAGGGGTGAGAGGGTCTGAGGCAGCGTTACGCTGCGTTACATAGTGGTAGGGAATATTAGTTAAGTGTTACGTAACTAATTACGTTTTTAACATAATTCAACATTTGTTGAAATAATTCCTTTTTGAGTCCTGTACTAAAACATTAAAATGCTAATTAATTTGTTTTAAAAGAGTGAAGAAACTAAAGTTATCATTTGTAAATTGTAACAATAAATGGAAATATTTTTTAATCAGTAAGAATCCTAAGAAAATATTCAAAACTGATATGAAGAATATTCTAGATTCTATTTAAATTGGCGCTGTAGACTCTCGCTCGTGCATCATCCACAACGGCGTGTGCACGGCTTATGATCAAACATATTCTCATTCATCCGTTCTGCCTTCACTCAGAACTTGCGCCAATCTTATTGTTAATGCATAGCCAGCACCGCCAACTAATTTCTATTTTAATTACCATTAATTTTAATATACAACACAAGTAAAATAAATACAATTGTTTTCTCTGTTCTATAATTTATTTTCACTTCTTACGTTTAGAAGGGGGACTGGTGTTGTCGCAAGCGTTACATCACTATTTCGTGGGGGGAGGGGAGTTCAAGCGCGCGTAATGAGTGCGTTACAAGGGGAAGGGGGGGGGGGCATTGAAAATACTCCAACTTGCGTTAAGAAATTTACGGTTGGCGATTTTCACAACTCTGCCCCTGGCAGGTATCAGCTGTTAACTATTGCATCTAATCGGGAGCTTAAATGTCGCTACAGTGACATCACTATGGTGACGTTGAATCTCCCGATTGGATGGAACCGTGAGCAGCTGATCCGTGCCAGGGGCAGAGTTGCGCAAATCGCCGCGTCAGTGCTTGGGGCTCATTTGCCTCTGGTGAGCGTGGCGCGTGGCGCGTAGGCGCCGAGGGCGTGGGCCGACGCCGCCGGTCGTTCCGCGTGGCGGCGCCGCGGCCGGAAGCGATCCCGCCTGCTGCCGCCCTCTGCAGCCGGCGGCGCCGCGCGCGCCACCCGCTGGCCCCGCGGCCTTCGCTCCTCCTGTCACCTCCTGCCTCCTCCGCGCAGCGCTCCCACGGCGTCGGGTGGCTGGCGACGCGGCCACCTCGCCCTCGCGCCCGCCCGCTCCAGCTGCGTTTCTTCCATTGTCCAGTTCGTGTGGTTGCTCTCGGCTCACGTCGCGCTGTGGGGATGGATTGACGGCGTTTCGGACTTCTTGGTGTGGTGTTATTCAGGACATACGCCTACGCTGAAAAATATTGTAGTACGTTTTCCCTGAGGAAGTGTATGCACGCGCGCTGACAAAAAAATCCATTTCCCTAGGAAGGAAAATAACCAACACTAAAAAGAGTCACATTACCCTTATAGACCGAATATACAATCGACTCGGCTTATAGTGAACTTCTGGGCACTAACATTTTTGGTTCACTATATCCGAGGCCGTGTTCTAAATTGATAAATGAAAAAATGACATTTCATTAAAATCCGCCCCCTAATCATTTAAATGATAACGTCTGACCCATCCAAGAAGTAACAGTAATTCTCCCTGCATTTGTTTGATTAATACAATTCCATAAAATTCTAGTGTGTCGAGAATGAAACAAGTTTTAAATTTATTTCCGAGACAGGAATGAAGATGATATATATATATATATATATATATATATATATATATATATATATATATATATATATATATATATATATAACATTTGTATCATAGGAAGGGCAAATTAATATGTTCGTATTTTACGTATGAATGGGAAAAGAACTGAATGCGATTTTATCCTTTTTGAAGCTTTTTAATTCTATTTTGGAAACTTTCCTTTGTTCGGATTCTCATTCATCACGGTCTTCCAAAATGTTCTTAATCAAATTCAATGCTCAACCAAGTACTAAAGAAGAATATAATTAACGTCTTTGTTGATATTACTTCACAGAAAACGTGATTCGTTTTTTTACAAGTACAATATTGAAGCTCTATTCTTTAAAATAATTCACACTTGGGTTATAAAAACATAAAATGATGCACTTTAGTCAGTTATTGCATTCATAATGATGATGATCGAAAGGGGAGAGTAGAAAATTAATTCTTTCTCATCCACATTCCAATAGGGACAAAATACAATGGAGTGCCATAACAATTCAAAATTCTTCCCCTTTCTTCAGAGGAATGTCTTTTAAAAATTTAATCCATTACCCTAAAAATTATTTATGTGTTTGAAAGATTAAAGCAAATAAAATAGTTGTCTTCACTTACCACTTACATGAATTGTGATGGAAACATGTTACTATCCGTAAGAATATATTACTAAATATTAGTTTATAACAAAATATGACAATAAATATTTCCCACCTTAGTAGAACGTGAAACTTGTTTGACTATTAAAAGTAGTTTGTTGTACGCACTATTTTATTGTATTTTGTGATTTTAGTATGCATACGAAATTTGTCCATTTATATCTATTCATTTGAATGCATTAATAGGTTTATAAAATACTTTCTTCGTAGTTTTTTTTTCCTTGGTACAGATGAGAATGTAACATAAAGTGATTTGCATAAACGTGTGCTGATTTTATTTCTATACATAAAAGTTTAAACAGCAAATTCTGCCAGTAAATTAGTTTAATGCATTTTCCACTCGAGCACCGTCGCAGAAAGGACCGTCTGCTCATCTCATTAAATCCATTCACTTTCATTCAGTTAACTTGAGTTCTTGCTTTTCATTGTGGCATATAATTCTCTCCTAATTCCTTCCATTTTTGATGAGATTCCCGGTGTTAAAACTGTCGCAGTGGGGAGTAGTGCGTTCCAGAGCAAGGAATTCGCTTTAGTTGGCAAACCTCTTTTGAAGTCAGGAAGGAATTTCATAGTAAGAGCAGTGGCAACATCACAAACGTTAGCTTTACTTATAAGCAGCAAATTCACGGGAACTGGAAGGGGCGAGGGCATATTTGAGAGAAATCATAGCGTACTTTTTATGCTATCACGAATCAAATTACGAAATAAAATTATTATTGTAAATATTCGTTTTTCAGTTTATCGCAAAAAGTCAGTTTATTCCTATATTAATGAGGAAATTAATATTAACCTGCATACTTAGGTAAGTATTAAAATACTTATTAACACTTTGACAAAAAAATTTATAAAGAATTTGTTTCCAACAAAGTTCACACTACAAGACGTACAACGTGCAGAAATCTGTAGTACTTGTTAGAAGTATGTTTTCTATCACTTTGATGTTGTGTTACACGATAACAGCAAGTTTGTATCAAACGTGCGTATTAGTTGAAGAAGCAAATAAATGGGTGTGGCGGGGATCGATTGGCCGCCTTCCGTGTTTGTTGTACTAGCGGGAACAAAGCCTCAAGAATGTCAAGAGCAGAGAAGCCCGCTGTGTGCATGACGGGAATACTGTTTGTTTTGGCGGTGCCGAGAGGGCGAGAGCTCCCCGTCCCTCACACGCCTGCCCTCTCCTCCCGCCGCTGCTCTCCGCTCTCGCCAACCCCCCCGCCCTTGTCCATTCCCCGTTCTCCACCTGCTCCCCTCACCTCAACCGCCACTGCCCTCATCCCTTACGCCGCCCTGCTCCGTCTTCGTACCCGCAAACCTCCCTACCCCCGCCTAGCCACTTACTGTCCGCACGCCGTCTCACCGTCCTCCTACCGCCATGCAAATCCCCTCTCGCCGTCCCCCGCTCCCATGCCGTCCCATCCACTCCACG
>BOPP01000293.1:182792-226289 GCA_017312745.1 Gryllus bimaculatus | reverse complement strand
CCTTCCCACCCTGCCCCGCTCTATCTCGTCCCTCCCTCTCATGCCACTACCCGCTCCGTCCCTCCCGTCCAGTCCCCACCATACTACTCCTTTCCCCGCCCTGCTCCGCGTCGCTAAGCTTTGCTTTGCCTTCCCTTATCTCAATGCCCATCTTCTTCGCCCGGCCGCAGCATACTTTTCGTGCAATCTGCAGTGCCTTCCCCGCCCTCACTCCGTCTCCCTCCTGCATCACCATCTCCCATAGAAACAGAGTGGCAGAGCCTCTCGACCCGGCAAGAATACATTCCGTCACCCCACTCCGCCCTGCGGCCCTGGCCCCCACCCTCACGCCTCGGCTCCGCTCAGCCGAGCTCTGCACACTAGCCCGTCAAATTATTTCTTTCCTTTCATCCTCTCCCTCGCTTCTTCGACCGACTCTGTGTATCCCCAGCCAGTACTTACACGCGTTCCTACCCAGCGTCCCTACGAGTGTATTACGATGACACCCTCCCCTTGGTACGTTCTCCCGCCTCTCCGCCCACTCCGCACCCTTTGATATCTAGCTAGCTGTATGCCTTTGTGTTCCCTCGGATTGCACGTTGGGAATATTCTCCGGAAGGAAAACGATTGGACTAATTGACGAGTAAAACGAAGTCCGTCTTCGCTTTCGCATCGCCGTGTAATTAAATCTTACAAATGCCCTT
Organism: Gryllus bimaculatus; assembly: GCA_017312745.1. NCBI lineage: Eukaryota > Metazoa > Arthropoda > Insecta > Orthoptera > Gryllidae > Gryllus > Gryllus bimaculatus. Next base: position 225,606 of record BOPP01000293.1, on the reverse strand, counting down.
CGAAAAAAATCGTACATTTCAATCTAAATCTTAAATGAGGCAACCTATACGTGGATTAATTGTGTCATTGACATGGCCCAATTACACGTTTCCCATAAAGGGCATCAAACTCTCTAGAGGGGACGATTCTCGGCATCCCCCATCGCTCACTTTATGAAGTAATTAAGAAGGAGACAGAAGAGAACTGTCAAATAGGGTTATTGCAATTTCCACGCATGTGCCAGTCATTAGATCTTCGTATTACGGCGCGAGTAAGGGAGATTTTATGATCCGCTCCCCCCCCCCCAATTATGTCAATCAAGTTATCCTATGAAATCAAGGGAGAGCAAGAAACCAATGTGGCCTCACAAACATGGAAACGCATTCCGACTAAACTCCGTCAGATCCGAGAAAAGCTGCAGGCAGCGGGTGGGCGGACCGTCTGGGTGGGCGGCGTGGTCAGGCGGCAGCAGTGGTCAGAAGGGGACGTGGGGGTGACGCATAGCAACACAACGTAAAGGGTTGGGAGTAGATGCTATTCAACGATTTGCTTTTCATAAAAAAAAGAGTAGATATTTTTGAGTGAGAGAAGAACAAATTCCAAATTGTCTTATCTGAATTGTATCTTAAACATTTGTTTTCGAGATGACCTAAAATGTTTTGTGCTGATCATTGCAGTTCTAATTCAATATAAATTCTTGTGAATGATAACTGTGTTTTAGGAAACAAATAAATACGAAGTAATAAACATTTAAGAAATGCGTTTTTCGTCTAGAAATACTTTATTTTCACATTTTAAAAGATGTTGTGATATCCGGCTATATATCATTATGTTACAATTCTCGATTTGTAAATCCATTTTGAAAGGTGGATCATTCAGAATTAAATTTGTGCATTATTCCGATCATTTGAATTTGCCTGATGGTTAATGCCCTGATCGATTTAAAGGCATTCGAATTTCGTTCTGTAGACAGGCATTTAACTCAATGACGGCGATGTGTGAGCATTTCTCTGGATATGGAGAGGTTTTTTTCCTGCGAAAAGAGGAGTAGCCTTCATTTGAGGAAACGAGGGTGTGCGTCGATGGAAGCACGGCCCCGCGCGCTGTGAGCCGGTCGGTGGAAGTTGGGCGAGCGGTGAGCGGAGGCGGTGATGTCAGCCGGCGACCGATTTAGCCAACTGAATCCAATTCCGCGTCCCCGCCCACTACCCCAGCCCCTCCCTCGCCCCTTTCGTCGCCCCGCCCCGCCCCGCCCCGCTCCGCTCCGCGTCCCGCATCGCGCGCGCCGGGCGTGGCTCAACTCGGCTCTCCCACGCCCCGCCTCTCTCCAGCGACCCTCTGGACAGAACATCCAATTGTCTAGCTAGCAAAAAGGCGGCCATGGTGCTTACTCCGATGCGTTTCGGGGGCGACCCAGCCTAGAACGCTAAAAAATATGTACGCCGTGGGAGCTGATCCACTTCGCCGATGCATGTGTACCAACTTGTTAGTGCTTCTCTGCGAAAGGTAACGAGTTCGAGTCCCGCTGCGACTATGTTCGTCTGTCACTATATTTTTTGTTTTGTGGAGGACCTCGTCTGTTTACTCTAAAACTCGCAAATGTGTTAGCGTCCTGAACATGGTCGGAGAACAGCCTCAGGAGGGTGATAAAAACAGTTCTCTAAAATTGGAAAAAAAAATATATGAAATAAAATGTTGTGACGTTGGAACTTCCTCTTCACTCTTTGTAGTACGTAATTTAGAAAATGCTACTTAATCCCTTCGTTTTCCTAATCCTGACCAATGGCTGTCTTTGACCAATGAAGACCAAAGTCATAGGCATGCTGTGAAAATCTTGGGCATGTTGCGCCAGTCACTGTCGCAGAAACAAAATGATTTATTGTTGTGTCCTTGACATCTGCAGTACCGTGCTTTAGACGTCATACTCGCGACTTCCTTTCATATCCGCCGGTGGTGCACCGAGAGACAGTAATTTTCTCCCTTCATTGTCCCAAGTTCACATGGACAGAGGAGATGGTCGAATGATTGCAAAGCTGAGGCGAGGGCCTTATATAGGAATCGATGTCAGTAGTCCGTAATTAATGTAAAATTAGAAAATCATGGCAGGTGTGCGTTTTAGAGGCAAACATTTGATATATATTTTTTTAATTCCTAGAAATAATATTATGTCATAGAAGAATTAGTTGTCAGATAAAGATTTTAAAAAAATGTTTTGAACCTTTTTTTTTCAAAAATAGGTTTGGTCGTTAAACAACCATCCATTTGAATTCAACCGGTTGTAATAGCTCGATGACATGATTGCCTCATTGCCCAGGAGGTCCTAGATTTCGAGTTGTAATATTCACTACACGTTCGTATCTAATTATCATAGTTGCGCCGGTAATAGATACTATCATTCAATCCGAAATTTTAAAATAGTGTTCTCTTTGAAATCCTAGATTACGGTAGATCCGGAGATCTCAGTCACATGTTGATGGTCTGAAACGCCCAAGCCTTGCTCGGATGTAAGAAGTCCTGTGGCAAAAAGCGTCGCGCGTCACGCAACAATGAGTCAGAGATTTTTGCGGCGCCTGACAAAATAAGACTCTGGGATGGCAGGTTTCGCAAACCTGCCTGCACAGGGGGCGTGTCGCGTCCCTGAACTCTATAGAACGGAAGATGAAGAGTAGATGTCATGGAGCTATTGTGACGTCATGGATACTCACAGCGACCACAGACACAGAGCTTTCGTATAACAAATATATCTATTAACAAGAAAACAATACAAATATATACACTTAATAATCTACTTAAACCCTAGCTCTGATAGACCTACTATCCCCTGATCGCGGGAGCGATCCAAAACCCGATTGAAGATGGTTTTGATTGTGGCATTCGCCACTCCTACTTTTGAAGCGCGCACAAAGCCTAGCTTCCGTGACCGGATGTCACGCTGGGACACAAAGTCCGTTCTGGCGCACCAACGGCTGGTTTGCCTCGATCGCAGGAGCGATCTTATCCGATTGAGAATCGGCGTGAATCGTGGCACTCAACCACTCTTCACCTCGGAGCACGCACACAGCATCGCTCCCCCGTGACCGCAGTCACCCAAGGACAAGTCCGCAGGCTTCGTCAACTAATGACTCCAGCCTCGCGAGCCTGGCTCGCATATGCACCGTCTAGGCGCCAAGTTTTGTGCACACGCACGAGGTTCTCCCACCGTCTCCAGAACCTGCCTACTGGCTCCTTACACTCTGTTATATAGGCGAGGCCCACGTGACCTCCTACGTCACGCCACCCCCTCGCTTGTTATAACAGTGAAAAGCTTCTATAAGCCGGAAGACACCCAAAGCCTTGTGTCTCCCGTCTCCGCGTTCTTCCCTTTACGGAAAAACCCTACTTCCTGTGGCGAGACTAATCCGCAACCAAGCGTCCCCAAATAGATGCCATGAGGCACGCTGGCTAATACGTTACACTATGAACACGAAATAGACGGCTGAAGTTACAAAAAGAGTTATCGCCTTCGATTCAAAAGACAAATCTGGCGGTGTGATAATAGACAAATAGGTGCGTGATTTCACATTTTTATTTGCAATTATTTTAATAGTTTTAATGTCGCATTTATATTTTGTAGTTTCACATGTTTGAAGACTGTAGAACAGTGTCAGAAATATTAATCGAAATGTCTCGTTTATTTCTGTGAAAAACAACACGAAGGTGAGCATCCCATCTGCACAGTCAATTAATGCTCCCAAAAAATGACTGACGTTGCACTTGTATTAGTCACACGCCATGTTAAAGACATTTAGTCGAACCTTTTCTTCAAACTATGACAGAATAAAGCGCAGATAACGAAGTGCTGGTGGACGAAATGTGTCAGCACATGACGAAACAGAAAAATACAATATCAAACAATTGCGAAATATATATTTTGTTAGAATTTTTTAAGTAGTGAACTACAAAATCGCTAGTACATATATGCGTTTTTAAAATCCTACGCTCTTTTAACTGAATGTTTTTTCCCTTTTCTATTCTCGGTTTCAATTATCATCACAAAAAAAGATCCAGAAAGCTTAATACTATTGGTAATTGTGTCTGTTAGTGAGCTACTGTACATCGCTTATTCATCCACATTTTGAAGCGCTTTTCATTCTTCTTTTGATGAACACTACTTATTATAAAATTTAAAAAAAAACTCTTTAGATTAATTTCTACAGAGATTGAGTTGCCCAGTGTAATGCATCCGAAACTCGTCTAGTGAGAGCCGTCTACGCCACGCTTTGTCATACGTAGTATTACAAACTGCATGGAACTTATGAATAAAATGATGAAAGCACGCTTTCAGACAGACAGTAGAGAATGCTCGTGTGTGTGTCCATTTTCATTCGCCAGTCCATTTTCGACGTCTGATGGTAAAGCGAAGCACGTCGCTTCGTCCTAGTGGACGAATGACCAGAGCACGTGACCTTTACGAGAGCTCCAGTGACAAGTCAGCCAACAGTCGCTTCCACGAACGAAAACTTTCGCGGGATATTGCTCTGTCCTGTGTATTCGTCCTGTGCTGGAAGCGTTTCCGGTGCACGGTCTCTTGAAGGATGCTGGCAGGTATAAGAGAACAATGGCAGTTTGATATTTGTTGGCGAGTTGAAATTTCATTCTGCTGTTAGGCGATTACGGGGGAAGACTAAGTTGTGATTATTCTACGCGCACACGCGCAAACTCACACACGCTTACAATCACTCACACACTCTCTCGCGCATGTACACATACTCACACTCACGCGCATGCACACACACACACACACACACACACACACACGCGCGCATGCATGCACACACACACTCGCGCGCATGCATGCACACACACACAGTCGCGCGCATGCATGCACACACACACTCGCGCGCATGCATGCACACACACACTCGCGCGCATGCATGCACACACACACGCACACGCACACACACACACTCGCGCGCATGCACACACACATATACACACATACACTCGCACGCATGCACACACACATACACACACACTCACGCGCATGCACACACACATACACACACACTCTCGCGCATGCACACACACACACACATACACACTCGCGCGCATGTACACACATATATTCACTCCTCAAGTCTAATTTCTCACAACCCAAAATACGCACGCGTACACACAAGTCACAGTCTACCTCTACATGTACATATTTCATACACTTATAAGTACTCCAATCTGCTCGATTTAAGAGATGTAACGGCGCGGCGATTTGAGATTATGAGATATATTTTGCAAAACGAATACATCAGGGCTCAGTTCCTGTCATAATTTATCACCCTGTTGCTACCAATTTCCATGGAGTGTTAACTGTTCTTCCTGGACAGTAAAAACTGTTCCTCAAATACTTAATTTCCATGAATTGCATCTGTCTTGACGTTGCACCGAAAATAGTCCCGTCCCCCCCCCCATGGAAAATAATCAATCATTCCCGTCGTATTTACTCTGCTCTACGGCACACATTCAGCCTAATGGAAAAGCTCTGAATCGACGAGTGGCATCTCCACCTTTGCCGCCTCCTCGCCCGACCACGTGCCCCCTCCCCCGCGCAGGCGGGCGGGCGGGCCGGCGCCCCGCGTGATGAAGTGACTCCGAGCAAATTGGTTTCTTAATGATGCACAAGCGCCGTCGACGGCAGCGTGAGTCGGACTTCGAGGAACAATTGGCGGGGCGGGGCTCTCAAGGAAGCCTTCCAATGTCCCGTTTCGGTTTGCTGTGGTTTCGCCGAAGTGTGAATTCTGTGCTAATTGGACTCCAAATGTTTTGGGACCAAAACTTTACTTGGAATGATCTTATCGCTTATCTCTATAAATTACTCTATTGGCAATAAGTGCTAATACGTGAATTCTATATGCAGGAAGCCCCTATTAAGCAGGTTTTAGGGCAAACTTTGGTGGATCGATTTAAGTGACACTTTTTGTATTAGGAAGAGCTGGCCACTTTTGTTTCATACCTGCAAATGGTTGATATGGTTAACCTTTAGAATAAAGTAATTAAATTATTGATTTGTCTAATTACGCTAATTAGTAGAGAAAACAAATATATTTAATATATTAAAAAAATAACTCACGTCTAGTATACATTACGACTGAATATAAAATTATGTTACTTAAAAAGCTACAAAATTGTATTTTTAATGTAAATTATATTACAAATTATAGTAATTTCCATTTATCCCCTTATAATTAATAAATTGAAGCAATATATCATCCTTGAATATTAGAAAAATAAAATATATTACATGATAATCACTTTCGTAATTTTTGGTTCATTGAATACTTCTGTAATAGATTCAAATACATTCACATATTAAATTCTGTGCTAGGATTTGATCTCGAATCTAACGCTTTAATTCAAATTGGTTGTCTCCTAAACTTCAATCATTCAAGATCGGTAGGAAAATATGCTGCAAAGGCTGCACTGCAACAGTGGGGGTTGCGGCGCTGGGTGCTTCCGCCGGGTGTTCCCTCTGGGACGTGCGCCGCAGGCAGAAATCGGGCTGAGGGGGGGGGGGCAGGAGGAGTTCGGATTTCAGCCCGGAGCTAATCCGACGTCGTCTACGCCCCCCTCCCGCTGACTCTTACCCTTGCACTCGGCCGCAGCCCCCCTCCCCCACCCCGCATTGAGATTCTACGGCTTTAAAGGGGAAGCACGTCCTCTTTCTACTTCTCCTTGGGTTTCTTCTTCTCCTCTTTGCTCGTGTTCCTCTTCTCGTGGTACTCAACTTAATTCGAGATTGCATCCTCGCGTCATTGATCCGAGGAGACCACTGATCAGATGGGTCATCCTCTTTCTACAGCTTTTATCCAGGGAGTGAAACCGATCGCACCAGCACCCAGTGCCAGCTGGTGTCGAAATTCCGCTTCTGTTGGGACTCGAACCTCGAGGCTGATTCACAACTACAGACCTCTACTATGTCTAGCTGGTAAATCATTTTCAGGTCATTTTTTAAAACAAAGTCATTACGCTATATGTCCCGACTTTAGCCAGTGACATATGAGAGAAAGTGTAACACACGTGTGGATCTGTAAACCTGAGAATTTCGTTTAACACGTATCATGCTATTTTTGTTTACATTTTTAATTTTAAAAAATCAATACATGTCTCATTTTACTGTCGGCACAGTTATTGCCTCCTAACTCGTTCATTACATTACTTTGCGCCAACTTGCCTCGCCTGCACCATTACTGCCAAACTGCATTCTGAAACATTAGATCGTGAAAAACGTAAAGAATCGCCTTCTGAAACAGGGTTTGAGTGGCTCTCGCTAGCAGAGAGCATCGTTAGAGGCGTTTGGGAGGTTTGCGTGCGCTCTCTGCCCTCGTTCCCTTCGGCGGCGCTCGAGCGACGCTTACCGCCCGGGCCGCGCCCTCGTCGCGCCCTCTCGCGCCGCTAATTTGACTGCGCAGGGGCAGGGCGGGGAAGGGGTCGGGGCCTTACGGGATGGAAAGTAGCGTGGCGAGGGGAGCGAGGTGGGGTGGCACGGAGTGAAGCGGAGCGGAGCGAGGCGGAGTAGGATGAAAGAGCGTGGGGGGGCCGTGGCGGGTGGCGTTGTGTGGAGGGGCAGTGTGGTGTAGCGTCGCGAGTCACGAGGCGTGGAGGTGCATAAAGCGGTGTAACGGAGTTGGGCGGGACGAGACGGAGGTCGTGAATGCGACGGAGCAGTGTGGTGGGACGGGGCATAGTTGGGCATTGTGGAGAGATCGGAATGGGATGGGGTGAGATGCAGTGCGGAGTGAGATGGGAATGGACGGTTGGGCTTGGATGGGATTGTTAAGACAGTATGAAGCGAGGAGGAGCGAGATGGAATGATTTGGGTACGGGCGGGATGACATGGTTCGGGGAGGGATGGAATGGGGCGGGACAGGGCGGAGTGCGCTGGGAAGGCCGGCGGGCCGAGCGAAGGGGGGGGGGACGGCTTTAACGGTCTTTCTCGTGCGAAGATAGTCAGCTGTCACCGCGGCAAGTCCGTTCTTGAGTCAATTCTCTCTCATTATTACGAAGTTAAGTCACAATTGTTTCAAGCAATAATGATTAAAGATAAGGTTTAGGGCTATACAATTTCGTGCCCTATTATGAAGTAATGACTAACGAATTCACTGTAGATATAAAATTATTGGAAAATAGTATGCAATAACTACTTCCTAACGACCGATAAAATCATCACAATGTTTTAGAATTCCAATGTTTCTCTATTTTTCACTTGACATTTTCGGGTTTCCTGTTTTCGGACCACCTGGGATCTGAACAATAGCACTGCCAAGAGGAAAAGCAATATGAAGTAAATTATTCTAATGTGGAACATTTGAGCATTTTTGTTCTTGGATTCTTTGTCATACTCGAATAAAAGCTTTGTGGATTAATGAAGAATGCCAGTTATATATAACTGATTTATATGTAAGGATGTGAAGTATAAGAACATATCAGAAAGCATATTAATATTTCAACTTCACAGAAATGATAATACATAAAAATGATAAGCTTCTATTCTGAGTAAGGTTCTCAAATATTTTAGAACGTAAGTACCATTATGATATATAACGTTCCTAAACAATGTTATTTCAATGCGTGAAAAAAACGATTAAAATTACCTTACCTAACATTTAGGTCAAGATGAAGCAGTATTTTCATGGACACCGTCTTTTAACTCGCTTAAGTTATGAAACAAGTTGACGGCCTGATGGGGGCCCCGTTTGCAGATATTGCCGAAGGACCATCGCAAGCAAGTTTTTTGTATCAATACCGAACGTTTGTAAAATGCGTTTTTTTTTTTTTTTTCTTTTCTTTTTTTTTCTTTTTTTTTCTTCAGTTTCGGTAGTATTAATGCCGTTTCTAGTCTGAGATATTAAAGTTTGATGAGTGTGGGTTGTAAATTCAGATATTTAAATAATTCGTAAAAGCATATTAAAACTGGGAAAACTGTTTCTCTGTAGATATTCTTAAACACCAGATATCCAATTGTCTGGAAAAGTACTGATTTTTATTGTTTTCATATATTTTACATTTCCTTTCTGAAATGCAAACACTTCAGTTAATTGCATTGTGTTTTTGTTATTACAGGTGAGTTGCTGAAGCGACCCATTCTCCTCCTTAAAATGATTGGTTTCAAGTAGTATGCAGTACTAATGGTAAGAATATTCTCATTGGAGTCGTTCGTAATACGAACTTCGTTTGAATTCTAATATTAGCCGTGCTATTGACGTATTAAACTAGAAGTGGTAGACTACGTTTTTGAAATATTAGCAGGTACCTTGCAGTGTTCGAATGTCTTAGCAGCCACATTATAAGGGAAGGAAAACCTATCCGGTTTCAGCTAAATTATCTACGTACGGGCATTAATATAAACGTCCTTCATCCTGTATCAATAGTGATTCAACTCAAGACCGTATCGATAGAAAATTAATAAAGCCTACAATTCATCGTGTGAGTTGAGAGACACTGAAACAGATTTATGACGTATTTCTTTCAAAGATTGCAGTTTGTACACCTTCATTTTGTTATTTTTGGTTATTTTTTTTTCTCAACACTTCTCGCTGTCCATGCAAGATGGCGGCCAGCGTCTGGTTTGGCTTTGCGAACGAAGTGCCCGCGCTGTGGTCGCATGGTGCGTCACGCAAACCGGTGTTGTTTAGATCGAGCAAAAATCGGAGGAACTCACCCTTGTCTTTAAGCAATAAGTCGGGAGGTTAGAGCTTGTCCCGGCTGGGCCGGTGTTTCGCTGGTGGGAGATACCTGGTTGGGGAATACCCCAGTAGCCGACGGTAGGCCGGCACCGGATCTCACCACACAGCGGAGGTGGAGATCACCGCCACTCCTGAAAAAATGCACTACTCTCACTGGACTAATGACCTTAGCAGTTGACGTGCCCAGAATACCAACCAACCAACCAACCAACCAATCGATCAAATGAGGGCGCCGCAATACGCGACGTAGCGGGGTGCGGGAACGTGGCCGTGGGTGGGGGTGAAGTCGGGAGCGTGGCGTAGAGGAGGAGCAGGCCTCCGGGCGGCGTCGCCTTTCACGCTCCTTGGAGCCCAGAGATGACGCAAGTCGCGACGCGCGCGAAAATAGAGGAGCAGCCCTTTGAGCCGCGGGTCCCACCATCGCCGCCTCTTCCATCCCACCCCCACCCCCATCCCCGCCCTCTGCCGCGCGGGAGAACAGATGCAGCCTCCGGCGCAGATCGATCTCCCCTGAGCCACTGCGGCTACAGTGACTCGAAACGAGTCAGAGCTACACTTTCTCGATGCTTACCTTACTCACATGCTAGGGTTCCTTGGGGTTTTAAACTCATCATGTGGATTTTGTTGTTGTTATTATTATTAATTACATACACTACTTTTTAAGATGTTTATTAAATATAAATTACAGATTCTTAAGGAGCAAGTCCGTTGACTGTGGGTGCCTCCAATGTTTTGGGCAAAATTTGGACTGTTCTCGATAATGCGATATATAATAATAATAATAATAATAATAATAATAATAATAATAATAATAATAATAATAATAATTTATTTTTATACTATATAAATATGCTATAATAATTATTGTTGTAATAACAAAAATATATAAGTAATTTTATTTACTCTATAATTTGACAAACAATATTATTTGCCTGCACCAGCAAAACTTTTAAACAAAACCTAAAATAACCACATAAAATGGATTTCAAAAACGTACCACGCAAACAACTTCAGAACAGTAAATAAAATACTCCTGGATATTTTAACACAATATTCATCACAAAAACTAAGTAACGACTGTATACTATAGACACAGTACAACACTCGTTTACATTCTAAAAAGATCATAAAGCTACTGCATCATAACGCAACTTGTAAATAGCAAATATTTCATGGTCGTCGGCCTCTTCCGTGAATTTTTGCTGTCGTATCCGATTGAATACGACAGTTCAGTCGGCACGCGAAGTATGAGAATAGGCAGAATAACGCAAGGAAACATTTGCATTTTTAGTCAAAATCGACACAATTTCATTGTTTTGGGCTTTTTATCAGTTTCCTGAGCATATCACGAATCTATAGACACTTTTTACAAGGCTGGAGGAGTGTTTATAATTTTCTTTCAATTTTACGAGTTTCAAAAATTAGTACTGTAGATTTGAAACGCTGTCACAGACCACTCAGGCTCAGGTACCTGAATCGCAATAAAGTGGCTGTTGTGAAAGAAAATAGAAAAGACTAACGCAGCGAATGTGGCAACGAGCGCGCCACTTTTCCATATTAGGCTGCCGAAGCCCTGAACACTCCGTGCCACTCCATATGTGGCTGAACTTTTTTATACATCATACAATCTTTAATTATCGTAGCTTCGTAAGATTGTATCACATTGTGTCAAAATTATTCACACACCTTTTTGGTACGTAGGCTACGTGAATAGAATATTATGAAAACAATTCAAATCAGACATAGTATCGTTTAATCACCTTCTCTACTTTGTATCACTGCTCTAACGGGCACTCCAGTGTACATGTGTGATTGATAGCATTCTAATTAAGCTACTATCCTTAAAACTACCTTGTAATAACAATTTGATTATTGATGATGATTTTCTGAGAATGGAAACGGGAATGGGTTTTGAACTGTAAAAAGTATCTCTCGGACTTTATAATTGAAGAGCTTTGACCAGTAACAACAAAAGAAGCTACACCCGTCACAGCTATTCGCTAATTCACACATTGTAATGTCTTGATTGTAGCTGCAACCATCTTACTGCCAAACACTTCATTATTATTTAGTAACAATATATTTCTATATAATTACAAGATAAGCCACACTTTCAAATCAAAATCGAGATACTAACTTTTAACGGAAATCGGGAGACTTGCTGTAGCTGGTGTGGCTTACATTCAAACCCTTCAATATATTTAATACCTTAATTTTCATTATAATAGTTTTGAAACACAATTAATGTTTTTCCAGAAAAGATTTTTCCTCCTTGTTGGCTTCCAGATCATTACGAAATATCTGAAACTTTTGCATGTCATTGTTCCTTTCGTTGTGAGCCACTGTGCGGCACCTTTTCAGAAGGCGTGATGGGGGTGGAAGGGCGGAGCGACGTTCGTCAACACGCCAGGAAAGAGCTACTCTTCACCGCCATTCAAAACTCCAGTCTACAGGTCGAGCTTACCAGGAGAGTAGAAACCCTGCAGCTGCAAAGAAGTCCCGGCGGTGGCGTGGGGGAAGTGCGCGTTGAATATGCCCAACACGGAAAAGTCGATTCTCCGTCATTTCCAAATGCTACCGTCGTTTTTATTAGTTCCGAGATTGCGTACTTATATTGCCGCGTTCACAATCCGCCTGAAGGCTCCCTTGGGGGAACTCAAGATATTCTTAAGGTCTCAATTGAAAATCTCGATAGAGCAAGGGGTTTAAGAATTTGAAGAACATTTGTAATTATTAAAATAAACACCGCCATATTCAGATGGCTTAGGTATTTTTAATTCAATGCATGTGTTTAAGAATATTTTGTGCAATTGTCACCAACACTGGAAACCCTTAAAGTCTTGGCACTTGAATATACCAAGAATAAAATATTTATTTCTTTTGTATTCTTGCAATATTGATTGTTGTATGATTCGAAATCTGTTTAAGATAGTTATGAAAAAAAATACTGCAGAATTGAAAAAGAACCTGGTACATATTACTAAGCACTATTGAATAATTAAAATAATATAAATATACAGTTACATGACGCATTACTAAAATTGAAGTCGCATTGTTTTATAAAATAACTATGTAAAATATGCTATAAATGTGATAATAATTAAGTCTTGCCATCAGAGAGCCACTTCACTTTAGAATGGTCTTACAACATGAAAAATAAAGATTCACTAAGAATTAATTTCATGAATATTCCTGAAAATGCCATAACCTCTGAGAAAAAAGGAACTGACACATCGGTTGGTATGTTTAAGTATGCTTGTAAGTGGCTGTTATATTTTAGTAATTTTCCTAAATTTCAATATCAGGGCATACTTTTTGATTATTTGGAATAATATTCATTGAATGGAATTTAAATATTTGTGCAAAAATAGTGAACGAAAATGACACAAAAATGTGAAATTACATTGCTTAAGGAGTATTGTTTGTTGATGATGGGGTCTGTGTATTATAAGAGCAGTTTCGCTCTGCTTCTGCTGAAGCGATGTCTTCTTTCGATAATCACCGCTTTGTTCTTTGTGTTTCGGATCATCAGCTCCTAATTACTTCCTTTGTTCTTCGTCACATTGTCTGGAATCTCGGTCCGGCGCCGAACTCTTTTAGTTACCTCCCGAGTCACTGTGCTACGGTCCATGTACCTCAGAACTTTCCCACAGCGGTTTGATAAAAGTATTACAAAAAGAACCGCCTATTAATGAGAGGCATGGCTGGTAGATTACAAGGTTTACTCCCTCGTTTAGTAGTTTCATTGTGATAGAAAAGGTTTTCTTAATCTGTGTTTGGCTTACTTGCGTGTCCCTCAGGTCCATGAATATTTCCGGACCGTAGGATATTGCCAATATCAGGCTTTTGAATGTCTATAAATATTTTTGCATTTTGTAATATGTCAAATTGTAAAAGATTTTCTTGTGCGTTTTGAAATTATAAGAAACAATGTAATGCTACTAATATGTTGTGTTTTAACAATTGCAAAGTCGGATTCAACAAAAGAGGCAAAGGACCACTCTGGTGAAAATGCTATTGAATTGTGTTTAATATTACACTGATTTCACGCAGCAAAATACATTGTTGTCCCAGATGTTCTAGAGAATTGTCTATCTAAAAACATATTTCTTCTTAATATATTTTGTAAAAGAAATGAATAAAACTTTATAATATGGCCAGTACTTTAAGGAGGAATTGGTAAGGGAGGTCGTTGACTTAAGCAAGGAATGTGCATGATTGCGCCGATTGAATTTAGTACTGTAGAAGATACAAATTTGATTCTGGGCGTCATCCAAATTCTGCCATGAATATTAGGCCTCCTAGCAAGCCGAAGTTCCAACTTCATAACACCGATAATTACCTTTCTGAACATTCACTACAATCGCACAGTGAATTTCACTTGACATCCACTTGTAAATCTGGAGGTATCCACAGCATCAGACTGCAGATTTTGGCGGTCTGGAAACCTAAGATTTCATTCATTTGATTAATAGTTCCAATTTTCGTTGTGCTCTCTGGAATAAAAACCGGCAGCATTTCGAAATCTAGATACACGCATGTACGTTGTATAATCTTTCAGTTTTTTTTACCTGACTAAGCTTCAATTCTTATTGATGAATACTGATAAGTTGTGAGTTTCGAAAATTGTAGCCGTCAGAAAGAACCGGGTCGTCATGTCGCGGTGCAGGGCGAAATCCCGAGAGAATCTCTGTTTCCCGGGAGTGCGGCGGGGCGTCGCCGACAGCCGCGCGCGTGGGAGCGGGCGCTGGCGCTCACGGCCGCCTGCAATTGACGCCGCGAGAACGATGCGAGTGGGGCAGGGGGCCGTGGAGGAAGCCGCTCTTGGAAGCGGCAGTTACGGCCGCGGGAATGGCGTAGCGGGCGTATGTGGAATGCAGCGTGCACCCGCTCATTTGGATAATGCCACCTGCCTGACGTTTCCTCGAAGAGAGAGGAACAGGAGGCGGTGAGCAGCGAAACGAACAATTGATCCAACAATAAGGAAGGGTGATTTGACTGACGTGGGTGGTAGGAATGGTCATCTGATAAAAGGAAATAATAGTTTTTTTATTTTACCAATGTAGGTGCAAGTCAGCTGATAAGTCAGTTGCGCGGTAACCCGAATAGAACGGGTTCGGGACATAACTTCGTAATTAAATTTTAGCCATATGTACTGTTTATATAGGTTGAATTTTATCCGATCGTCTTTTCTAACATTTTGACTTATTTTACAAGTGTTTGCTAATAAGATAAAAGGTAATATACTGACTTCTCAGTTATGTCTATTACATGGGATATGATAGTCATTTTATTTCTACAGAAGGCTTTGTTACATTGGGTTTATTAATAATCCGAACGTGTTAGTTAACAGCTTATAAATGCAATAGGAAAAGACAAAAAAATTAGAGTTTCCAATTGTATTTTCCTCTATCTAGAATAAGAATCATACCTGTCAAAATAACAATTCTGTTTTCAAATCATGAAATGTGAACCATTGCAAAGATATTAGAAATGTAAACATATATTTTTCGTGGTGTAACTGAAGACTGAAAGGTAATTCTGAGGAACAATTGATTCATTTTTAAAATTAAAGCAGTTATTTATCGTTCCCTCATTCACATTCACATTCTCTTTCTCGATATCAAGTAGTCTCAATCGAATTCGTGTTGGCAACAATCCTCTCACGTTACAAGCTCGGACTCTAAATATTTGTAGTCAGTGTCAAGAAATGAAGAGATTGAAGATACATACTTTCTTTCTCTTTATTTTATTGAAAATTAATTCTACATTGTTAATATTTATATTTCCTTTTTAAATTTTTATTTTACTTTTATATTTAATGATATAAATTACAATTGTTCTAGTCACATCAGTTATATCCAACATCGTAGTCAAATTATTATGTACAATTTAAAGTACTCTGCAGAGAATTAGCAATTAAACCTTTGAAACTACCTATTGATCGCAAAATCATGCCGAACTTGTTTTGTGGTTCACGCATTCACTGTCAGTGGACGTGGATATGTGGCGTCTTTTAGAAGAAAGTTCCTCTCCCGCTAAGTTTGCGAGTTAGTGTTTTTTTGTTCCAACGGAAGTTATCGCCCTGACAGTTCATTTCCAGGAAGTAATAACTTAATTTGCATTGAAGCATCTGTTGATATGCGTGAAGGCGTTTCGCTGATTGTGTGTAAGTGGCAGGAACTGACTGAGAGACGAGCCCATGTCCTCGCAGCGACAGGAAGAGCTCTGACGAATCGCATTCACTGATGATCCGAGGCCTAATGCAACACTGCTCAACAGAAAGTGCGGGGAAGTCGTGAACACGAAGTCGTAGGCTTCCGCGGCCAGAGTCGTGTGGGGAGTTTGCGTGGATTAGTACCCCTGGCTTTATTTTTACACTAGTTCAGTTTAGAAATATTTTTATTTTCATTGATTGCCAGTACTCTCCCCCAATTGTCATCTGCAAACTCCATTGCACGTCAAATCATTCCAGGCTACGTCAGCTTTTATAATTTGTTTTTGTAACTCGCCTAAGATCGTACGCACGTTACGCTAGCTCCGCTATGACGAGATGCCCTTGTCTCCCCTCACATGGACGGGGAGAGGACACACATGTCGGGAGTCAGGTCGGGAGGTTAGAGCTTGTCCCGGCTAGGTGGTGACACGCTGGTGGGAGATATCTGGCTGAGGAAAACCTTAGTAGACGACGGTACATATGCGCCGTATCTCGCCAATCAGCAGTGGAAGAATACCGCCACCTCTGGAGCAAAAAAACATGCACAACTAAGTAGTTGCAAACACGGATTCACTAACAATCTATCTCCATGGAACCTTTTCGGAGCCCGTCACTTCCAAAAACATTATCCAAAGAGACATGATTAACTCTCTTGGATTATCAATGAAATTCAATTTTATTAGTAATTTTTTACAGGATTCTCCTATAAGATCTACAATGACGCTGAAACATGTAGAAATGAATGATTCAGTCATTCACAGTCCAAATAGTAAAATTGTAAAAAACATCAAAAGAGTCAAAATATCCCTTTCTAGATCGACTTACTGGGACCATCTTCCATTTTATGGACTTGCTGGGTCGATCCCCCACTTGATCAACTAGAGGGGTCGATCCCCCACTTGATCGACTTGCTGGGACGATCCACCACTTGATCCATTGATCCCCCACTTGTTCGACTTGCTGAGCGGAACCCCCGCTTGATCGACATACTGGGCAGATTCCTCACTAAATCGATTCGCTGCGCGGATTCAATATTTGATCGATTTGCTGGACGGGTCACCTAGACTGACTTGCTTGGCGGATCCCCCACTTGATCGACTTGCTGGGTCGATCCCCAAGTTGATGACCTTGGCTGGGTCGATCCTCCCAGTTTATCTACTTTGCTCGGGTCGATCCCCGCAGTTGATCTGACTTGCGCTGGGTCGATTCCCGCAGCATTCATCGACTTGCTCGGGTAGATCCCCAGTGATCGACTTGCTGGATGCGATCCTGCCATTGATCGACTTTGCTGGGTCATCAGAGATCGCGCGCGATCCCAGTGATCGACTTGCTGGGTCCGATCCCCCAGTTTGCATCGTACGTTGCTGGCGATCCCACCAGTGTATCTGACTTCGGGGTACGAATCACCCCCAGTTGATCACTTGCTGGGTCGATTCCCCATGATTTTACGGGGTCGATTCCCGATACGGACTGCTGGTGATTCCCCATGTTGATCGACTTGCTGGGTCGATGCCGATAGATGATCGACTTTAGCTGGGTCGATCCCGCCTCATGATCGGACTTGCTGGGTCGATCCCCAGTTGATCGACTTGCTGGGTCGATCCGCCAGTGATCGATCTCGCCTGATCCATTGAATCATGCGGGATCGATCCCCCAGTTGATTGACTATGTGGGTCGACCCTCAGTTGGATCGACTTGCCTCGGTTCGATCGCCCCAGTTGATCCGCTTGCTGGGCGAATCCCCAAGTTGATCGACTTGCTGGGTCGAGCCCGACCAGTGATCGACTTGCTGGGTCGATCCGCCCAGTTGATCGGACTTGCTGGGTCGATTTCGCCCCAGTTGATCGACTTGTCTGGGTCGATCCCCAAAGTTGACTCGAGCTTGTCTGGGTTCGATCCCAGTATCGCTGTGGGTCGACCCCCATTATCGACTTGCTGGGTCGATCCCCCAAGTTGATCGACTTGCTGGGTCGATCCCCCAGTTTGATTCGAGCTTGCTGGGATCGATCCCCAGTTGATCGAACTTGCTGGGCTCGATCCGCCAGTTGATCACCTTGCTGGGTCGATCCCCAGTTGATGACTTGCTGGTCGATCCCCCAGTTGATTCGACTTTGCTGGGTCTCCGACTCCCCAAGTTGATCGACTTGCTGTGGCGATCCAGTATCGACTGCTGGTTCATCAGTTGAATCGAACTTGCTGGCGTCGATTCCCCAGTTGCATCGACTTGCTGGGTCGATCCCGTGATTCTACTTGCTGTACAGTTGATCGACTTGCCTGTCGATCAGTGATCGATCTGCGTCATCTCCTTGATGGCTTGGCGGATTCCAGTGAGTCGTTGCTGGGTCGATCCGCCAGGTTGATCTCTTGTGGCGACAGTTGCTCGTGTGGGTCGATCCCCAGTTAGTTGAGTCGATCTTGCATGGTCGATACGCCAGTTTGATCGACTTGCTGGGTCCGATTCCGCCCAGTTGATCGAGCTTGCCTGGTCGATCTGACGCCAGTGTGATTCGAACTTGCCTGGGTCGATCCGCCAGTTGAGTCGGACCCTATGCATCGGTCGATCCCCCAGCTTGTTCGACTTGCGCTGGGTTCGATCCCCAAGTTGCATGTGCGACTTGCTGGGTCGAACCGCCCCTAGTTTATCGACTTGCTCGGGGTCGATCCCCCAGTTGATCGGCTTGCTCGGTCGATCCCCCAGATGATCGACTTGCTGGGTCGATCCATCAGATGATCGACTTGCTGGGTCGAACCCCCAGTTGATCGACTTGCTGGGTCGATCTCCCAGTTGATCGACTTGCTTGGTCGATCCCCCAGTTGATCGACTTGCTGGGTCGATCCCCCAGTTGATCGACTTGCTTGATCAATCCCCAGTTGAACAACTTGCTGGGCGAAATCCTTACTCGAAGAGTCGAAATACTCTTAACTCTCACGGTCTTTTCACGGGACTAACACGGCCATTTAGTGAAAATAAAAAACTGATATAAAGTCAGATAATATGCTCTCAATAGTCGGTATCCATAATCCTGTTCACCTGCCGTTACTCGCGCTGTTAGAGAAATTAACAATTCTGTATATTACGATGTGATCATTACACCCACTCTTCTCAGTTATTCATTCTATTTTCTGTCTTGAATACTTCAGCGAAGATCAGAAAAGCGTAGTCTCATCTTTATTGTGTGTTTATATCTCTTAGATCATAGGTAAGAATAATAGATTTAGAATGATTTTTCGCTCGCCATCCCATCGTTGTAATTTTCGTTAGTTTTATTTTCTAATTAGAGTAAAAAGGTATCTTAGGGAGAACCAAGAGAGAAAAGAAGATGAGCTTCTTGTGCGAAAAGGCAAATGAGGTTCATACATCATACTTATAACATTAGCTCCAAATTTCTGTGAAAAGTACACCCAAGAAAGCCTTTTTGTTTGCTTTGAATATAGTTCTCAGGTATCTTATTTTAGTTCATAAATGCCCGTACATGTTTCAGTGTGGTGAAGTTATATTGTTTGTTGCATTGTATTCTATGATTTACCTTAAATAAATTTGTTTTATATAATACTTCACTTCATAACTGATTTAGATTCGTTTATTTATTATAAACAAAAATTCTGAGACTATGCAATCCTTTTGCACGATTATATCTATACAAGTAGTAGAACTCAACAATAAGTATCTTGGAATATCTATTTGATTCATAATAAAACAAGAAGTACGACATAAACAGTTGTTAGATAAAATCTAACACGCCAGTAATCGCGTTACAAACATGTGCTAGTTAAAGATGTTACAGTGAAACAAAGCAATTTAAGTTCTAAGAATAATGCCCCCGCTTTCCTTCTCGTGACGAAATAAAATTAAAGATGCAGAGGACTCACAGTGGTTGTGGTCATCATTGGTAGATGAAACATAGTTGAAAGTATGATCATCGTGCCGAGACTACAGTGCTTGCTAAATTATTCAAAAACTTTGAAAAATTAGAAATTTAATAAAGACAATGTTTATTCTTTGTTTTTCGGGATGTGTTTTCGGGAATGATTTGCAGAATACTATTTTCAAGTTAATGCTTCCCTTATCGTTTCTTGGATAACAACGTAACGCAAGGGGAGCGTCTGGTCCCCAGGGGCAGAGAGAGCAGGCTGGGAGCGTCAGCACACGTGACGTGTTGACGGCCTTCTTCTGAAGCAAACAACTCCAGTCCACCGTTCTGCAGAGGAAGAGCTTTCTGCGTTTAAGACAGTGCCTCCGTGTTCCAAAATTCTCGTCTTCAGATTTATCGCCTTCTAGTAAAATTAATGTTGTAATACATAACTTATTTTTCCGTTGAACCGGTTTCATTCTATTGCAGTTTTAAGCAATGTTATTTGATATTACATATTATTACAGACAATATTACTTAATTTATTGTTATAATATTGATTTATTCACGGGAAATCTTTCCTTCAGATTTTTTAAAACTGTCCATACTTAAGTTCATTACCGTAATTGATTCGTTAAATTCAAAATTTCCTAGAATTAGTCGTTGATTTCTGCATAAGGATATATCGTGTATCCAAGAACACCAGATTATTTCGTGTGCAGCGTGAGATTGTTATACAGGTTTAATAGCTCACAAATTACAAACGATTTAAACTGCATCTGAATAATGATTGCCTAGTGTTACAATTAAAGACTGAAAAGCTGACGTTTTGTTTCCAATTGTACTTTGAGACGTTTAGCAATAATTAAATCAACTACATAAAACTTGCGGAGTAGTTAACATTTCTAGCGTATGTATTATCTCTTTAATTAATATTCGATTACACTATTCAAATATTTTAGTTGATCAATCTTCATTTGAAAGATAATTAGACTTCGACTGCTGTTGCTAGAGGTGCCTAGTGCAGAACCAAGACATACTATTCGATTTGGTGTAACATATCTCTGCTTTCCTTGTGACACCGAAGGAAATGAAAAAATACATAAACAGGCAATCTCCACATAGCCGCGTGTAACTAATTACAGTATCATGTAAATTTTTAGAGAATACATTTTTGAAATACCGTAAAACATTTTTTTATGTTAAAATTCATGTCGAAGAGAAGCAAAACAAGAGAGATCTAGCAGCAAATCAATCGTGTTTCTTACTAGGAGGAAATAAATTAATTTCTTAAACTACTTAAAATGACACTGACGAAAAGAAATTAAATTGATTGCGTCGACTTGCGATGGGGTACGCGAGATCTTCCCGGAATTAAGAAATATTACTTTAGTAATAATTTTAATATGACATATTAATGTTATAATTAACTAATTTCGTTCATAACATTTGTTTTGCTACATTTTTCACCACTTGATCCCTAGTCCCAGAAAAGAGGATGTACGCAGTTTGTTTCTCCCCCCCCCCCCGCCACCGTATTACTGAATTCTGCTAATGACAGATGATGCATTTTCATGATGAATTCTACTCAGTTAATAGTAAGTCACTGAAATTGGGTATTTATTTCATAAAACATGATTCACTGACATTCTGTGGACCTTTAGGTGCATAATTACATTCAGACTTTTACAAATCATAATATCCTAATTACTTTGGAAATAGATTCTGAGAGCTTTGAGATAATGATTCATCCCTAAGAATCAATAATACATCATTATCAGAATACCATTTTGAACATTTGATGAATAAAAACAAACTTTTGTAATTAAAATAAGAAACTACAATTCACTGCCATAGTAGATGTGGTTACATTTTTGGCACTAGAGAAATTAACACAACTGAATGACATTTTAATCTAGAAATTTGCAGATTTTTACTTGTTCTAATGTGCTATTTTGTTCCAGTCTGTTGTTTTCTTAAATGTAAAGAAAGGGATTAAAACAGGTTAAGAAAAAATGAATTCAAAGCCAAAAGTTCTTTTGTAAGGAATATTTAATACATTTTCTTGGCCTGCATTCAATAAATTTCATTAGTTACATATATTTCAATACAAGAACTGTTTCCATTACACATCCATCATACCGACAAGGATATCAAGAAAAATAGCCAAATATTATTTCAACGGCTTTTCTCAATCTCTTGAATATATTTGTAACAGAAGAAAAATCCTTTGTTGCCAAAGCCGTGAGCACTCATAATACGGTATGTCTGATGAGCAAGAGAGCTTAACACAACAGGTGTTTGAGTTCTAGTAGCTGCATCTTGAGCTAAATTGAAATGAACTAATTTCTTTCCTTCGATACACGTGGTGCTCCTTCACCTGGACGTTCGCCAACGTACACCGTGCCCCAGTCTGTGCCCTTGTCTCAGTGCATCTGCTCGCTCCGTGACGCGTTGATCTAGTTGAAAAATATTCCCCTAGATGACTACTCACTCCTGGGAGGAATTACGTTATTTATCCCGTAAGACTTCATGGGCTCTGATGGCTGCAGAAGCGCTGAGAGGTTTGGTTAATACAGCTTAAGAATTCTCGTTCATTTTCTAACAACGAGCGATTTTGATAGTTGTCGTTGTTTAAAAAATCGCGCAGCTTCAAAGTCGATCAATGTAAGAATTTCGTAGCTGTCAATAATTTTTTAAAATCTTGCTTGGCCTGTGGCCCTCTGCAGCCGTGAACGAGTGATACTAATTTTTATACGGCAAGTTTACAAGATATATATTTATTTTTATTGTTATTTCATTTCATAAGCACTTTAAAATACACGTAGAGGCTAATCGTTTCCAGTCTGCTGAAGGAGGGTCAAAAAATTCTCTCGGTAATTTCCTTTTCAAACGTATAAAATACACATTTTTCTCAGTAAAGCAACTGCTTTTTTTGGCAATTACATTTAGAAGAATATAGGTGTGGTCTTTCCTCCGTTCCCTTCCTTGAGAAACTGCCACGGCTGTCAAAGAGTACCAAATTTAATAGTGCTTCGTGGACAATTGTGTTGTTGAGTCGCCCGGGGCGTTGCGGGAAGCCCGTGGGAGCATGCCTGCCTGTGCGTCGGCGCTTGTGCGCACGCGCGTCTTTGCGAATTCATTGGCTGCCGTAAACCCTGAGGAGTCATTGGGGGGGGGGGGGGGGAGGGCGTCCGCGAGAGCTGCTTGCCTTCTGGGCGAGGCCCCCGCCATGAAATAACAATGGCCGCTCGGCGGGCGGCCGCACGCCCGGCAGATGAGATTGCGTGTGCGCGCTGAGCTCGGCGCCGCTCAGCTGTTCCGTCAATCGGCAGCGGCGGCCAGCGCCTGGACAGCTTATGGTATGCACTTCGCGAATGGGTTGCTTCGCTCTTGCACACCACCCAAAGCTGGATTAATAATAATCTCAAATAATCACGTGCTTAGGGTCCCGATCGGATAGAATTTTAAACAAAAATTTATAATTGTCCGTAAATTCGAAACATTTTAATATTAATTTTGGTGTTGAAAAGGATGAAGTTCATTTCCACATACATATTGATTACTTAAGATCAGATTTACGTTGTTTAATTTTTAATTGTTCTAATGCTACGGTAAAAAAACTCTAATTTTTCACATAAAAACTCGCGGAATAGGGTTTCCGTACCGTAAAAAAAGGTTAATGTGTAGTAAATGACTTCATCTAACATGTTTAGTAATCAGAATGCATATTTTTATGAGTCTCCGATACCGAAAAATTGGTTTACGGCAAAACTCCATCTGAACAAGCGTTAGTGACTTCCCCATAAGTAGGATTTTCACCGAAATGGATGTATCACCATTTATTTCACTAATTCTACGGCCCCTTGAATTCGAAAAAGAAATTGTGATTTTTGGGTGTACTTCTACATTTAATTCTAGCATTTCTACCTTTAATAATATTAGTCGTTCATGCGTATATTCCCTCAAGACATTAATCCGGTCCTGACTCCAACAGAACTTTTCGTAGACCTACCGTTCAGTTTTCCCGGACTCGTCTCTCGTTCCGAATAACTCATCTTCAGGTACCAAATGTTGTTGTTGTTGTTTTTAGGTATTTTAGTTAAAACCTCACCTGTATAATTTTTGTAGTAGATAGATTTTGCAGCTTTCACACTGTTACAATCTTAACAAATGAGGCGACAAATTTCAAGGAGATACAAAGAAATGCGTACCGCACCTTATTCTTCAAAATTCCGGGATTTTCTATTTCAGATTGCAGTTTTGGCTCTTCTGTATGTCTTCGGTTCGTGGACAGGGTTAATCTTGTCATTTACTACAAATTCCAACAATTGCAGAGGACTGTGTAGGCACCATAAAAGGCGGCCAAGAGCTGCTGTTTTAATAACAAATTTTTTACTACGACCTAAACTCTGTCATCGATGTTAACACCGAGGGTTATGTACAATACCATATACTTTATTATAATTGTAATAACAATTTGTTCGTACTTGCAATTTTGTTCCTGATAAGCGTTTCAACAAGTTATTCCTTAGCATCACGTCTTATTTGCGCGGGACATGCAACATTTAATGCCAGTCACGTTGTCCAGAAGTAGTAAAATTAAAGAAAGAATTCCAGGATCACGTGTTGTAGCTCTCATTTCAGATTAGTTTGGTCAGATTAGATTTCCTTTATTCAGATTGGAGATAAGTTCAGGATAATGTCAAAATTTTTACGTAAAATGTGAGTAAAATGACAAATGTTAGTGCACGAGTGGAAAGCAATACTTCATTAAGACATTTTAACTATTACTTGGTGAAAAGCTTTATTTCACAAGCCTCCATTTAAATAACGTAAAACAAACAGTGTGTACTACTATAAGATTGGAAGTCCTCCGCGGCCACCGAACATGGCAGTTTGGTTATGGCAACGTTGCCAAAATTTCCGAGGGCGCAGAGTCTACAGCAAAGCCGTAATAACACGTTCGCTGGCTTCGTGACTTGTTACCAATTGCGGGAGCGAAGAGCCGAAGCGAGAGCACCGCAGGGCAGGCCAGCATTCGCACGAAAATGTATCCCAGGAAGCGACTGAAGGAAGCAGTCTTTCCTCCGAGGAGACAGAAGTCCGTGGTGGAACTAAGTGGAAGAACTCGTGAGTCTCCCAATCAAAATTGCCGATGAACCTCATTTTTTTAAATATTTTATTGTACGTAAACTACTAAAAAGTAATGTTAATAATATTTTAATTTTTTAAATATGAAATATATTTTTGAGATATTTTTTGTGGCTACGTAAAATATGAATATAATGTTAATGATTCCTACGTGAACACGATGTACCATTCGGCTAAATTCGATTTGAAAATTATTCATTGAATGTAAGATTAAAAACTATTATTTTAATCGTAATGATTTTAGGAAATAAATCATATGTGATTACTTAGAGTACCGACTACCTTTTGTACAATTTGCGTCTTTCGTTTCATTTCCACCTCTGTATTGTATACATATTGAATAAGACTTATCTTGGTTTTTTTCTTGTGCATTTAATATGGCAATAACATTTATCGCTTTAAATAACGTGTTCTTTGGTTCAGTTTTTGATACTATTAATTTACAAACGCTAGTGTTGCCACAGGAATTTTACAGTGTACTCTTACCTGTAACTTTTATTTTATTTTCTTCGTATTGCCTTTTGTGATTTTTCGTTACACGTAAAAAGGTTTTCCCCAGACTTTTTCATTACCGTCTATTTTATTTCTTATTCCTTTACCTTTTCTTTCGTGTACCTCAACGCTCCGTTCTGCTTTTGTGGAGCCTAGCGGCCACGCCCATGCCAGGTCCTTGGCGCCATCTTTGCTCGCCCGAATTCCTCGACAAGGGACTGCTCTCGGCGCTTACGTTGCGCGGCGCTCTTCTCATTCCTGCTCCCCCCTCCCCCGAACCCCTTCTCTACCCTGCCTCGGAGAGCGTTGCGACAGCAGCTGTGCGCCTCGCCACAGCCCTTCCGCCGCCTCGCACTCCTATTCGCCCAGACGCTCGCTCTACAAATCTCCTTTCCTATAAACTGCGATTTGATTACAGTGACTTCTGACGGGTCAGCTGGTCGCAGTTACCCTATCAGGAGCTTCGTTACGACTTGTAAGGTTGATATTGAAGCTCCCGATTAACCGTGTCACAGCTGATGATCTGTTAGAAGTCGCTATTTAAATCGACAGAGACATTCGATTCGTATAAAAGAATTGATTCCGAAATTGAAAGGTCGGAATCGAAACGCAAGAAAAAATAGATTCCCAAAGAAGTATTCAAATGAGTACCTTCTCTTGCACTGGTACCAGCTGTCATGATTGAAAAAAACTAAACTATTCAACGAAAGCATCAAAAGATACAACAAATGTATCTCAAAGAGTATCGTTACCGGAATCGGATATTTAAAACAGCACTCCGTAATTTTTCTGTACATCGGCATGATGATTGTGTTCAACTGCAGAGATGTACAAGGATGGGCAAAAATAAAGTGCTTCTGTTGTTTTC
Source organism: Gryllus bimaculatus (assembly GCA_017312745.1). Taxonomy (NCBI): domain Eukaryota; kingdom Metazoa; phylum Arthropoda; class Insecta; order Orthoptera; family Gryllidae; genus Gryllus; species Gryllus bimaculatus. Next base: position 199,328 of record BOPP01000293.1, on the reverse strand, counting down.
GCCAACATCAGTGTGTGAAACTGCCAGAATAATTACTTGTGCCACAGTATTCCACACAATAAGGGTCGGTATTACTTACTCAACGAAACCGAGACGTATATTAAGAATTTTTGTATGGAGTCAGCAAACTATATATTCCATAAAAAATTGAAAATAGTGTATGTATTTACATTCCATTACCTACAGTTCGTACTTTTAAAGAAACCTGGCATGTATTCACTTGCTACGATAAATTAAAAAATATGAATACTGTCTCCTTAACATACTAATGTATTTACGTTTAAATTTTAACATCGTTAACACATTTTAACATTTTAGTAGTAGTAGTAGTAGTAGTAGTAAAGTACATAACAGTAATTTATTCTAGCAGTTACAATTGTCTTCTTTCAAACGGGCATACTGCAGGCCACGAATCTTTTAGTGGTAGACACGAGCCGCGAGTCGAGAAAGATTTATGCGCCACGTTACAAAGACGACAAATAACCACTGGTGCTCCGACCCTCGAGTACAAAAGACGCGACAGAAATAGAGCTGTACAAACGGAGAGTTAAAATTCGGAATTCCTGCCGCGTAACTAGCCATCTCGCCGACTACTGTGCGGGGGTAAACTCCGGAGTGGGGGGAGGGGGGCGACGGCGCGTGACGCCCGCAGCGCGCTCTATTGTGGTGGCGCCTCCCCCCTCCCCGGCCACCGCTCGCACTTACACCGCCTCATCTCCAAGTCCAACAACGCGGCGGCGGCGAACGCCAGCGCCCTCCTCTCTGCCCGGCGCGGCGCTCCGCTGAATGCCCTGGCGCGGAAGTCCTTTGCTTTCTGAACGCGCTCTTCGGGGACTCGTGCCTCTTTTGCCATTCAAGCATTCGCTTCCTTGGCGAACCGCGCCACAGATATGCAAACATTCCGAGAACGAATTGATACTTGAACGCTTCGTTCACGTATGCGGTTGTGAAGAATAGATCTCGTTCCATGGTTACCCAGTTTCAATTATTTCAATGTTTAACAATACTTTTAGATAAATATTTTTGTAAAATGAGAATTTTTTTTGTTATTTATGATTCTTCTGTATCGTTTTCATTTTGAATCTTCATTTAATGTTTTATTCATTTGTATAATGCTTACATCTCTTCTACAAACTAGTATCCTACTACTTCTTTCTAACACTCTGCTGATAGGAGAATTCAAAGATTCCAGCTGATCTGTTGGATCTTTTCTTCGATTTAATTCGTCATTAATTTCTTGTGTAAGCGAATACTGAAATTGTTTGTCCATGGATTAGGGATGTGTCAACCGCAGCAGAACATCCATGTTCAAATTTTAAACATTGAAGTTCAGAATACATCTACCTAAAATCATCAATGATTTTAAACCCATTGTTCACATAGGGGAGGAGCGATTTCATTTCACAGAGATTGTGATTATTAACTTATAATTGAGATTTAGATGACAAATTTCATAAAAATATCAAGACAGTAAACATAACATTATCTTCTTGTATATTATAAATGTGTTGAAAAACACACTGCTATAAGTAAAAAGAATTAGTTTTATTACCCTTGGTCTGAAGAATGTTCAATTTATAGATACATGAAAATTATTATAGTTTTTCACTATTACTTATCTTTCTTTCAAATATAGAATGCCGACCTGGAAAACACATCAAGCACAAAACATCGACGTTAAAAAAATAATAACGAGTCCGATAAATCGATGATAAATACTACTTTCTATTTTGTAAAAATAAAGATGCAAAAAAATTGTAACAAAAAATTAATTTTTTTCTCCTAATGTGACTTGGGGAATATCTAAATTCACCAAATGTATAAAGTGCAATTGAAAGAGCTTCATTAACATTGAGCCTCGTCGAAATGTTATGAATGAGTTTCATATTTCGCATTTATTTATTTTAGGCAAAATTATCCATTCTACGGAATAATCATTTTTTACATTTGTACAGAAACAGTGCGTCTAGATATTAACGTAGGATTTTAGTGTGATGAAGTAAAGATAATATTAATGTTTTATTCCCAAGAAACGTTCACTTCTCAAAAGAACCAAGGAATATCTAATGATCGAATATCATACAATGATCCTGGTTTCTCGACTTTGCATGGATGTTCTCAGATGTAAACATTTTTATGACGATAGTATAAATCACTAAAACGGCATGTGTTCGAAACGCTTGTTCAATTTCATTTTTACCTATGGAATTAAGAGTCAGAATAATGTATAATTCCTGGAACTTAAAACTAAAGGAGTCAGTCTTGGTCACTTTTCATTTTCAGTTTGTCGTTGTTCGAGTTTTCTTCTGTACCTTTGGTTTTGATATTCCCAACTCTTTTTGTTTAAGAGTTTGAAGTGCGTTCGCCGACCCAATCCGAGAACGGTGGTCCTGCTGCTGTTAGTCTGTTTTATACAGTAATATTTTCTGTATTATTCTTATACAAAACGTTTCATGAAACATACAGTTTACAAAATCGAACTTTCAGCCGGGTAACGTATTGAGTTTTATTTTAAAAAAATTATAAAATCAAAAATGTCATTTTTGTCAAATAAGTCCACCACCATTCGTCAATGCCATCGACAGCAAAGTAATAGGTGAGAGAACAACAAATCTCAAACGACAGCATCTCGCCATATTTGCGTCCGGACGTAGGTTAGGTTAGTTTTCTCGAAAGAGAATGGACTAAATGAGCATCGAAATGACGAAAGGTGTTGCTGATGAGTAATCACGGGAAGCGCGGTCCTAGATGAGTGTCAGTAGTGCCCTCATTTATACATTGTCTACGACCATTTGATCTAAAGTCGTATTGCAAGACGAGAGGCAGAAATAGTGTTATTTTTACGGAATATTTTCCACAGGGGAAGGGGCAAACAATTTTACAAATAATTCGATAATGTATAACACAAGGTGTACCTTTAATACGAGCAAAACCTATCATGTATTTTTCATAAAAATTTGATACACTTTCATAAAGCTCTTTATACAATAGAATCTGGTATTGTGCTACAGGCATAATCTTTGCCGCTTCGCCTACTTTTCATTCAGACGGTCGGCGTGCTCCGCCAGCGTAGAGAAGGTGCTGTGAATAATCATCACATGTGAGTTTGTCAAACGACCAATAAAGTCTTGTTCAAAATCTGCCAACTGAGAGAAAATGGCCAGATGCAGTTAAAATTACGCTGAATGCTACCAAGCGGTAATTTAGCTACTTCCTACAATTCTTTTCTAACGGTTCGCAATTGTTCACGGAAAATTTATTGTCTACAGATACAAACGAGAGAAAACACAAAGCTGTGTGTGAAGATAGGGTTAGTGTTTTTGCCAAACTGCCGAATCTTACAGTTATTGGCCATTTCGATTTTGTGATGAAGCTTTTACACAGCCGTATTCCTCGCGAAATAAAAGATTTATGAACATGATACGATGCATCGAATTCAGTCTGATTGAAGCATTCCCTTTAAGAGATTTAGAAACCATTAAATTGCTCCCAATCTCTCCCTGTGTATGTACGAGTACTATTTGTTTTCAGATATGAATCTTAATGGGCACTATATTTCATTCGGACTGAGGATAATGCTGTTTCGAAGCCACGAGTTCATGTTTTATATATGCTTATTCTCTAAAGGTTCGTTGTTCGCTCTGTCAAAATCAAGCTTTCTTTAATTAAATCACACAATATCAAAAATATTAGTTATACAGGATGGCTGAGAAATAATGATACAAATTTCTTGATAATGTAGAGGGGTCGAAAAGGATAACGTTTTGCCAGTGAACATACGGTAATGAATTTTATACGTGACATTGGCTCCTCATGGCTCATGCACTGGTGTTTGGCAGGTATCATTCTGACACACTTAAAGAGGTCGCTTGTACTCGGTGAACACCGGTGCATAAGAAGTTGCTTACTAATCAGGGGCAAATGTATCTTGTGTAACATTTCTATGAGATTTTCTCACTGTAGCGTCGTAATGAAATAAGATGATGGGAATCCGTAATATATGTAGTACATTTATTTACACATTATTTTCAAGGATAGCATGGTTTGAAGTACAGAGCATTTGTTAGTTTCATTCATCTGATGCGAATGTACTTGGCGTTGTCGCAAGGACGTGCAGCACTTTTGCTTGTCAGTGGCCGCCAAACAAGAATAACTCGTTCCATCCCTCAACTGCCCTGCGTGTACCACCGAGATGAAGGGGTACGGCGGAATGAAAAGACTGTTCTTCGGAGCCCTTCAGAAGTCAAAAGGTTGGCATTTGTACCGAAAAGGGACCGTTTACCTCCCCTATGTTAACACTTGTTAGATTTGCTTTTAGCGGACGTGAACACATGCTGATCGATTTTCGGTCGTCGGGCAAGACATTGCAGTCATTGCAAGAATGAGAGAACCTTTGTTTAAAACGTTACCCACTACATGTTCATTGGCAAAAGGAGATTCACCTCGACCCTCATATTTTACAAATTTAAAATATTACATTGTGAGACACTGTATAAAACGTATATTGTCTCAGACATCTTAAATCAGATGCTGTGGAATTAAATCTTTCTGGGTATAGTATTTTCTGCAGGTGAGCTCTCACTTCAATTCTAAGCGAATACTCTAGGATACGGCAACTGTCAGCAATACCTCACTTGCTATTACGGCATGCTGAGCTAGTTTCGTCAACAAAAACAGTGGTATTACATTGCATTTCTCTACCAAATGTAAAATATCAGAGACCATCATATGCTTGAGCCTCAGCCAAGTAAGATAATTTGAACAACAGGCTATATATTTTCAAGTACAGATATATTTTAGTATATTGTATACTATTAAGGTTTTTTCAATGTCTTCCCCTAATATACAGAGCATTTGTTAGTTCTATTCACCTGATGCGAGTGTAAAATGTCTCATCAACTGATTGCAGGAAATACTATACATTTCTCAGAAATTATTTGGATCTCGGGGGTGACCCAGGGGTTTGAAAAGCTCCCGTGCATTCAACCACGATTCCAAGCAGCCGGCCGGCACATTGGCCATGGAGCTCGGGCAAAAACCTTCATTTCCTTTGTCACGATCCACAAGTTGTCAAGATCAACTTTCAGGAGGACCAAACATTAATGACATATCTAGGAATTGCCAAAATCAAGAATTGCACAAGGGAGTTTGCTCCATATTCGTCCTAGTTGTTCTCTCAGCTCAATTGCCTTGGGCAATCAATTGGGATTGCCGCGAGTATTGACATATGAAATAGCGTAATATTGGCATTGGGAACAAAAAGAAGAAGAAGAAGTTGCAAGAAAGAAAACTTGACAAAACAAAATGTAAAATTTGTCCTAGAAATTTGGACCACAACTCATCGCGTGAATGTCAAAAGTGCAAGAAAATAAAACGTCATACTCATTGTTTGTAAAGTTGTATTACTAAAATGTACACAAATTCTCAAGTTAACATTCACTATGTTTTAATGTTAATGTCTTTTGCAATGTATGAAAGAACATAGAATTAGATTTATGCATCAGCACATATTTGATGATTTTCATAAATTTGTATTAATAGTTTTAAATAAGAAAGTACTCGATAAATGAAGTTGAGGATGTACAGACGAATAATTTCCTAATTTTATTAGGTCATGAAATTAGAAGACATCGAACGAAAGTTTCTATGGGTTTTATTTTGCCCCAGGCGACCACTTACGTTCGTAGGTAAGACTCAAATATTGTTAACCAGGCATTAAAAAAAATTACATGATGTATTTCCCATATGGGTCATTTTTGGATAATTCCTTCTTGTATTGCGTTAAAACTATCATTAGATTTTCTTGGAAAAGGATATTTTTTTAAATATTATATAATCGCAACTCCTGATGTCATTAATTGAAGGGGTCAATAGAAAAAGAGGCTGTCCTAAGTTTTTTTGCGAAATTGAATTATTAGCATTATGAAAAATTTCGAATATTATTCTTTTAGTGTAATATGTTATTTAAATCCAGTATGGGTTTACATGCAAGTGTATCGTGTTAAAAAGCTTAAAAATGCATTGAGTTACATAAGAGAAGTTTAGGTAAAACCCTAATTGTCTCAGAACTATGTCTATGTGGGATAGCCCCTTTTTTCTACTGAGCCCTTCAATTACCGTGAAATTAACCGATGCGTTGTGCTAAATAAGCACTTTCTCGTGCGAATGATTGTTATTTTGGGTTTTAATTGAGAAAACCTAAACACTTCGAAGTTTGTAAAAGAAACACTGAGGACGGAGCATCGCTCAATATTTTGAAATGTCCGTGCACTCTCGTCTTCAGCTGGTAAAACGCAGTTTCGGTTCCAATAATATTTCTGATCGTGTTATTTTTTTTTTTCTTTTAACTGTGTGCAGTTGGTCTCAGCGTGAGGGAATGCATTTGGCCCCGGGGGTGGGTGATCTCCATCGCGGGAGACATCACGCACAAAAGACTCTTCCCTCCCGTCCGTTTCTCACTTTCTCATCCTTCCTCTCCCATATTCCTTTAGCCTCTCCTCCATATCTCCCTCGGTCTTTCCCTCTGACATTCTCATCTGCCTTCTTTTTCTACGTCTCTGGATCTCCGTTCCTTTCTCTTTCTAACTCTCTGTTTCTTCTACCTTATCTTCCTTCCTCTCTATTTCCTCTTTCTTTTTTCTTCCCCTTCCTACTTTTTCTTCCTCTTCCTTCTCTTTATTCCTCTTCTTTGTTTTTCTTCTCTTTGTAACTCTCTGAAGGCTCCTCCCCCTTCTCTTTCAACCCCTCGGTTTGTTCTTTTCTCTCGGTCTCCTCTACCTTTTCTTACTGCTTCTCTCGATCTTTCCATTCTATTATATCTCTCTCGGCCTTCTCTCCCTCCCTTTTCTGCCTCTAGGTTTTCTCTCCCTTGACTTTCGCTCGCTTGCTCTCACTTGCTCTCTCTCTCTCTCTCTCTCTCTCTCGCTTGCTCTCTCGCTTGCTCTCTCTCTCTCTCGCTTGCTCTCTCTCTCTCGCTCTCGCTTGCTCTCTCTCGCTTGCTCTCTCTCGCTTGCTCTCTCTCGCTCGCTTGCTCTCTCTCTCTCTCTCGCTTGCTCTCTCTCTCTCTCGCTTGCTCTCGCTTGCTCGCTCTCGCTTGCTCTCTCTGTGCCTTCTCTCTGTCTCTCTCCGGACGAGCAGCGGAATCGATGAAGGGGAGTCTTAATAGCCGCTTCCCCGCGCCCGGGACGGCGTCGGAGATTCCTCTTCCGCGATAAAAAGAGCCGGCGCGGCGCGGCGCGGAGCGGCCCTTGGGGCGTCGGAGCGGAGCGAAACGAAGTGAGCGCGTTCCCATTCGGGAGATCCACGCGCTCCGACACAACAGGCGCTTGTTCTTCCCAGATGGTGGCCAGCCACGCCCCTCCTGCTCCGTCAGCGCGCTGAGCTCAGGCCGCGGGGCTAGGCGTCCACCTTGTTGCAAGCGGCGCGTTGTGACCCATCAGGAAACGGATTAATAAGTGCTAGTGACCTGTAGATGTAAAAATACTGACGGACGAAACAAAATGGTTTTCCAAAAAGCTCTAGAACACATACAATACGTTTGTGTTGCAGTGCAATAAATTAAATATTTTAACAATAGAACTCACGAACACTCCAACAACAGTATGGTTTATTTTACAGCACAATATTTCCTTACATACCACGAAGAATATAGAAAAACGTGCTGTTCCAAAGCGGAGCATATAAATACCACATATTTAATGGCGAACGGCATCTTTCTTAGAGATTCACTGTCACATGTGTTGCAAGGAGGGACGCATTGAGTTTTGGAAATCTGTTAAAAGTAGTATGCGATTAGGCGGAATAACACAATCAAATATTTGCATTTTCAGTCTTATTTGAATCTATTTCACTGTTTTTGTATGTTTCTCGAGTTCCTGGGTTTGTACCAACCCGTAGACTCACTTGACCGGGGTCTCGAAGTTTTCGTTCAATTTCTGCGCGCATTGAAAATCAGTAATGTGGATATAAATTATTATAATATTATGACGGGAAGAATAAAACATCGACGTAGACTTAAGTGGAATTCGCAAGACTTAATTACATTTTCTACTCCATGAAATTTAAATTTGTATTATATTACGAGGCAAAACTGCAATAATAGAAATAAATATTCCTAATTTCGTGATGAATTGTGGCATGTAGTATGCGCACACGTTTTCTTGCTCCTCCAGCTCCCTAGTTCTCGCTTAGCCCGGCACAGCACGGACCGGTAGAAATTGTGAGTTCCACTCGGAACGTCACGGCTCAGTTGCAGTGATGCCCACCTTCCTTATTCCTTTGCAGTGCGAACTTCTCAGGTTTGCTCTCTTTCTAACGACCTCTGCGTACCGTGCTCCTTCTTGTTACTCAATAATTTCAACAATTATTAATTATTTCTTCAGAGTTAATAAAACAACTTGCGTTGTTTCTAATTGCTATTTAGTCCAAGACGCGTTATTACGCTGAGTTTTGACGTCGACAGCACTGCACTGCCGTGACGTAGACATAACCCGCCTCTCCTCACACCCCATTGTAGAGTATCAAGAAAAATGCGCGAAATGTAGTCTACTATGATCTGATTAAAATTAGTTGGTGATTGATAATTGTGCTTCTGAAGATTCATACAAGCTTCATACACGAGTATATGATATGATTACTTTTTATAAGTATTTACGTCAAGAGTTTATTTTCGTGTCGCGGGAACACGTGCTCAATGGTACGCAACCTGTCAACATCTTCAACTGACACTCGCCAACTTCTTTACATCGAACCATAGAGAACTTCAACACACCAACCGTTGTTTCTTTCAAGATTTACGAAGTCTAATATTATGAAGTAAAACAAGCTATACTGGTGGAGTTGAAAACCATAATGAAACGTCCAAGAATCAATAGGGTAATCTGAATTTATTATACATTTTCAGGACAAATTATATCTTATTATTTTCAACGACAGACATTAAACCACAAAACACTCGTTATTTTTGGTTTTCTTCAAGAGTACTGGAAAATACCAAGTTAATTAATCCAACATACCGAATTCTGTAAAGACAGGAATGAAATAAACACCACTGTTGAATCAAAGGAGCTCATAGTATTGAATCGTCTCCACGATGTTGAAATTAAAATATTGTGTAGGATCACCCAGCACAGTCCCACAGCTACCTATCAGCACGTCCAAAGATTTGCTGTGGGTAGGATACAGTTACCACCGCCGCCGTCGGCGTAACCGCCACCGTATCCTCCTCCGCCGCCGCCGCCGCCGCCGGCTCTCGCCCGGCTGTCGTCGCAGTCAAGGGCGCTGGCGGGCCAGATCACGGGCGCCGCCTCTTCAAAGCGCGACCTTCGCTCGCGGGGCGAGCGGCAACGCAGCCCGGTCAAGATTCAGAAGCGGCCGCCGCCCATGCGCGCCGGATCACATGATGTCATCGCCGCGCGCAATCGAATATCCCGGCCTGTCCCACCAAACATCCGCCCATCCACACTACCATATCTCGCTCTTCCCTCCTGTCGACGCTAACCCCAATATTCGTCAAAACAACTTGACAAGTTCCCTGATCTCTGCGTCTTGCCTACGATCATAACCAGTACAAGCAATTAATGTGTTCGGCATAGTAATGTTTTCTTGGACTCTTCATTATCACGGGATGCTTTGCGGTTCAAATTTCTTGGTCCAATTTTAAATCTTCTCTTGTTAATTTTGTTTCTTGCAACTCTTGCTTCGTTTTGTTCCAAATGCAAATACCACGGCAATTCCGCTAATATTCTATCAGAATAGACGATGCGAATTCTCGTCTGCAATTTTGTTTCTGGCACTTCCTGGAAGTATAATGTTTTATCCACCTGGCAAGTGATCGTGCCTACATGGATTGTGTACCAGGAAATGGAGGTTATCACTAGTGCTTCGTGGGCGATACACCGGCTCGGCTGAGTGGGAGGGCACGCGGGAACATTGCGACTCAGAGACATGCACCAATATAAAAATAATTTCTGGGAATTGAGAGACAGCTTGCAATCACGTGACGAGCAATGGATTGTGCAGTTATAAGATTCAGAGAAAGGTACTGAAATCATAAGGGTATAAAAATCTTGTCTTTCACATCAGTACATAGAAAAAAAATGAGCCTGGGGTGCAAATTCTACAACGCGACCCTTGCCGTGATAATGACAGCATATATCATTTGCAGTCACAGAGGACCCCCTAAGCTGCCAGCGGCTCCGTTGTATCGAGCTGCCCTGGGATGGCGTGGCGGGGACTGGACGGGGTGTTTGCTCAGCCCCGGGGTGGACGAGTGTCGACGTGATCGCCGGTTGTCCTTTCCCTGCAGTGGAGCTCCTCCTACGACCGCCCGGACGTCCTAGCTATTTTCTACGACCGCTGTAAATCGTATGTGCTCAGTCCTTGGCGGCGGGGTTTCTTACCCGATTTCTCTGAACGATGGTGATTCTGATCGTGTTCCCTGAAAAGACTATACGATCCTCCAATCCAAAAGGGGTGAGTTTTGTAACGTTTCATGCAATATATTTTCTCGTATATTTCCTGGACTGGACGATATTGCAGAAAAGCTTATATTTACATGTATTAAAGTATTTGCAACATGGTATGCCAAAGGTGTAATTAATTTTAGAAATTTTCCTGAACCGCAAATATGAATCTTTGTAATTGCTCTCTCGTATTTTGTTAACCACAATTAATACAATTTTCGCGAATCGAAAATATTGTTGTTAGGCTTCTCTTTCTTTGTAGACATTATAATTTTATGATTTTTCAATACGTTGTCGGACTTTTTTGTTATGACAGATAAAGATAAGCCGTGAGATATGTAAAGCAGAGCCATAGTTATTGATAAATATTTGAGTTGCGTATTTTATCGTGTATTCAATATTATATTGTAAATAGTTCATCCTTTGATTTTTATAGTTTTATTGATCAATGTAATAAAATGCAATGTATACTTAATCGAACTGATTTCAATCAGAATTTTATTGGAGCAATATTGGACAATGGTTCAGCATGTGAGGGATTCACATTTGGATCACGGCCAATGTGAAGCTTGGCCAATTGGAGAGCCATCGTGAATAACATAAAACAAAATTCTATAGAATTTCATTAAATAACAAAGTGAGAGAAATTAAAGGAAATTACGGCAGAGTTGAGTTTTTCCTGGTTGTCATATGCACGCGCTGTAATAAAAACATGTTTGGGATGGAACGAGTATCTCTCTTGGTTTACACGCTTTTTTCCCTTCTGCTTTGCGGCCTGTTTACGTGCGCATCTTTTATGAATGCTGGCGGAGTGCACAGACGAAAAAATGTGTCATGAGAGAACAATTCACAAAGATACCTGAAGTTTTTTTTTTATTTTAATTTTTAATTCGTGCTTGGGAATGCAGGACGCACACACGCTGACTGCGCTCTGACGTGTTCTATAATCTTTGATACATTTTTACACTAACATGTACATTATGAAAGTTCTTCGTATTTCGTTCATACGAATATGATATTTCTATGACACCTAACGGAAAGTGTACTAAATTGAATCATACTGCTTCTTTAAAGTTCTAAAATTATTTCCGTGGTATTTTCAGATACTGATTTCTTTCAATTCCCTTAGGAATACATAAGGAGCGAATTAAATGTTCTTTAATAGTTGACGATCCCAAAGAATGTACTGTGTATTATATTCGTGTGATTGTTCATTCTTGAAATGAACTTTTCATTCAAATGTGAAGGCATGTCAATGTGTGAGCATTGAGGTAATATATTTCGATGTGTGATTTTAATTCATTTTTACCATAACCATATGTTCTATTGGTTTTTTTTTACAGAAATGGTTCATGGCTCTACTTTATTCGTAATTTCCTTTATTTCTGAATTGAATTTTTGAGTAATAAGTTTCAATGTTCACTGGTCAAGACGTTAAGATGAAAATTTGACATTATGTGTAGACTTGCCTATTACTTTGCATTAAATGCGAATTGTACAATGTTCATTTATGTCCAGATAAACAATGCTGAACCAACAGACATCTGTTTGATGAATGTTCAGAATTGTATGTAAATGAAGTTCAGAATATCATTTACTACTTTCAATGATTACAAATGTTAACAGTTATGTCACTGCATGAACTTAAAAAAACAATTTTTTATGCATAGTACATACTAGGAGTTTCTTTTAGCGTATGTCTCTCAAATTCACGCGCCAGTCCAACTGACATTCCCATGTTTTCAAACGCCAAGCACACACGAGAGAGCTGTTTCTTTCGAACGCCCTCGGGCGCTTCAGTGACACGTGATCTTGTTGCGATCAGCGCGCGCATCGGGCGTTGATGGGGAAGCGAGCGAACCGGCGATGTGCTCATCGCGCTAATCGTATCGGCGAAATTGCGTCAGTGGTAGGGAGTTACGGTACTCTTCGGGAATGTTGCCTTTTCAATTCAACCTTTCGACACAAACAGCGAGCTTTCAATTGGCTTGTTTTCTTTCTTCCGTTGTTTATTCGTCTTAATACCTATTTTTTACATTATTTTATCAAAACAAATCATCAATAAATATTGCGCTACTTGTTGTACGTAGTACACTACATTTTTTAGTTTTTAGATTAAAAATAAAACTCTAACATTTGTTCAAAACTTTATCAATTGCGTAGTGTGTTTGCTGACTCCTTGCAGATCGTCAGTTTTCTGAAAAAGGAATGGCACATTTTGAAGGATGAGAGCTAAACATTTATAATGTGAGCCTTGTGGGACCTCGTCAGCGACAAAGTAGAATTTCTCAAAAATGCACAACCAATAATGATGTTTAAAAAAAGTAAATTACACGTGTCATTAATTTCCTCTTTTAAAACTTTCAGTGCAAGTTGTGGAATGATGAGTCATGCAGGCTTCTGGTTTTGCGCAGCTGACCTGCAACTTTATTCTTAATCTTACAACGAAACGATTCAATGCAGCATAGCAATAAGGATGCGTGGGTATTCCAGATGTGGTTCGGCGAAAACCATGCACTTTATTCAAAACGCTGCAACAGGTACAACGGACTTTCTTTCTTAAAGGGAGATTAAATTTTGTGAAAAGATACTAGAATTGCAAAAATGTAGAATGTTTATTTCTTAATTTGACGTTAGAAGAAGTTGTGTGATAATGATCATACACCCCACGCTTACTTGCATGTTTTGCCTTCATTATGTTCCGTTATGTCAAGAAGTCACGCGTATATTTTGTTCTGTATTTCTCACCATCCCTCTAGCTCGTTTGTTCTTTTTTCTGTTTCTCTTATCCCTTATTTCCTCCCCCATAGCTCGGCGATATTTAAAAACGTACCAATAGCTCCCTCGAACCGATAACAAATTCTTGATATTCAAATTTTTAGATCACGTTTTCAAATTGTTTAATTTACTACAAAATTTCAACTTTTTAAAACCATTTTTGTCCAGTTCCGTCCGAATGGTAATTTTCTGATGAATGTGGTTCTCGTTTTGCGAGAAACAAAACTCAGCAGCTCCATCCATTATAACCTCCCCTTGCACGTTAACGGCTTTTCTCTATTTATCTCTGTTATCGTAACTAGTTGTATGCAAACCGCCTGTGTGCCTTTATCCCATTGCGGATTCAGCGGCCGCTGGCCTTTGTGAAGAAGCGCTACCCAACGGGCTGACGCGGATTAGCGGCGATCAGCCCCCTGTGACTCACTCGCGCGACGGGGGATTAGGCGTCGGGGGGGGGGGGAGGGGGGGGCGCCGCGGAAGTCGAAAAGGGAATCGGCGCAGCCACTGAGCGGTAGGGACATTCGAACCTGAAAAATGAATCGATGTCGGAGTCGACCAAGAATAATTAGGTCCAAATTGAAGTTGGAATCTATCATAAGAATAGAATTGATTCCCAAAGGGATCCTTAAAATTCTCTACTTTTGTTCACTATGGGTTTACTTTCATGATAAAAAATATAGTCTTGAATGCAACAAAAGTGTCGATAACGGAATGAAATCGCAGAAACTTTATCGATATCCAAGAAAAGCATTTTCGTGATATCTATAAGAAAAATAAACATGTCCCAAAGAATGCACAGTTATCAGGATCGAATAATAAGAAAAGGCTATACTGAATTCTGTAACATTTCTGCTCTCCTGTTTAATTTGTTTCAAGATGCTACGGTTAGGGTGATAGATTATGATCCAAGAACAAGCAAGAATAAACAGAACATTAGTGATTCTATGTGAAAGTTATTTATGTCAAGAGATAGTGAAATCTCCAATAAAAATGCTTTTAGTTTTCCCACAAAATAAAGGTCTGCATTAGTCTTTGAATTAAGCTCGGTTTTACTCTAAGATTATTTTTTAAATGATATCAACAAAATTGTAACATTACACATTTGAAAATACGATATACCCATATTCCATCGTTCAACAGTGCCTATTTGTTGGTAAAACTCAAAGGTATTATTTTGATTCCATTCCGGCCTTTTGGAATTTAATCTAGCAAGAATCGAAATCAAAGAAATTAGAATATGATCCCATTGAAATAAAGAAAAAGATCAGTCGATTCTGAAAACGAATCGGTAGAATTGGAGCGTCCCTTAATGGCAAATAATTATCCACTTCATTCGTTTTTAAGGATTTACTCCAACATGGCTGATTTATAAGAGCTTCTGTTGAAATCCTATCGCCAATCGCAGTTCAACATTAGTTTTACTTTAGATTAAGTTGATTCATAAATATAACTACAAATTTATATTAATGGCATTAAACTAAACTTTGTATGTCAAACCAATAAGATAAAAAATACAACGCGAAGTTGCATGTTGAGTTGTGGCTTCCAACGAACTGATTTTTGCCACGGCTGTTTCCGACCAGCCTGGTGTGCTTCGTTCGAAGTGAGAAGGTGCTGCACTGAGCACTGAAGCGCAGCGGCGGTCGTCGCCCAGGATTCTGTGCTCTCCACTTCCACTCCTCTCCTCACCAGAGGTATCAAACGCCCGGCACCGGAATTGCATACACCGGAGGTTTAGAGCCCTCGGAAAGCACAGAGCGAGGCGAGGGGATACGCCCCTCCCCTGAAAAAAACAGAAACAATTTCCTTTTTGGGTGCTAGGTGTTAAAAGGATATCCCACAAAACATGGAAAAGGACGCAATCCTTGTGTGCTGCACCGACAAACGAGTCAAAAAGCCTAACCTACAAATATGCCATAGTAGGTTTCTGCAGCAAAGTAGTATCTCCCATGGCGCCTACTCATGTCGCGTATTATATAAATCTCAAAGAAATTTCGTAGTATTAAGGGGTGGCCTTTCGTGAAAAAATCAGGAACAATTTGTCAAATTTTGAAGTTTATTAGTAATTAGCACCGATAATTTAACGTTGACCTAATAAGGAATTGACATCACTGTTAACATATTGATCGACAATAGTGGTTTGCGTGCTAATCAGTGTGTTAAATAATTTTCGATGATTTTGGGAGTAGGCCCATTTTCATTCGAAAGGATTTAATTCAGGAAATAATAAAAATTGTTTCATTACCATTAGAATATCACCTAAACTATTATTATTAGAAAGTTAGAATATAGTAGTTACGGAGTCAGGGCAACATAGTATCTTTGCGACGACTATGGCTCTGGCTGGCTTATGCGCGGCCTGCTTTCGCCTCGCTTTGAGTCAGACGCTTCGCAGCGCCGGCGCTGAGACAGCCTAATCCGAGCGCCCGACGGCAACGGCGATGGCGGCGGCTTCCGGCCGTCGTCACTTCCGCCGTCAAGCGCCGTCACCGACTCCGCTGTCAAGAGCCGCTTCACCAGCGCCGCCGCTGCCTCCGCCTCACGTCAGACCTCTTCGCTGCGGACTGAACCTGTCTGCGGCGTAGCGCAGCGCTGCCCCACCAACTCGCGGACGGAGAGTGCGTTTTACGTAACTTTCAATGGGCAACGTAGGGCGCTTTGAACGTGTCCGAGATCCGTCTACAACGCCCATCTGAACATGATGGAAGTCTTTGTACTCGGTGCGTTCGTAACGGATTCGAGCGTACTCAATGCATGTTGAATTGTAGCTTTCGTGGAGTTCGTTTCGGTCAAAGTAGTACGTGTGTCAAGAGGTCAGTAGTATTCAATGGGAAAAGAGTTTGGAACAGCTTGCACGACTTGGTCTTTCCCCTTTTGACATAGGGTTTTTGCACTGTACTGCCACATCGGCAACTCCTGCATGCTCTGGCACTGAAGCTGCTGTTCGCAATTTTCTTCCGTCCTTTCTGCGCCGTCGATTTTTTTGCAGCCCGCTCTCCGCTATGTTCGCTTCTCCTCCTTACTCCGCCCCGCCCCGCCCCTCGCGCGTGTTGCAGTAGCCTTCCTGTTTTTCCCTCCGCGCGCCGCCTGTTCGCGCCCTGCATAATGCAGCAGCGGCGCCGCGGCGCTGTGCATGGCTAATCGCTGGCGGCGGCCGGCGCTTCGCTCCACACGCCCCGCGCCCCGAACGCGTTCCGCGATGCGGGCCTCGCTCCCCGCTCCCCCCCACGCTCAGCTCATGGGCTCCCGCTCCAAGCAACTGCCCGTCCGAACGCCCCTCAGGTCCTGCCCGCCC
>BOPP01000293.1:162795-174293 GCA_017312745.1 Gryllus bimaculatus | reverse complement strand
GTTGGGCATTCCGTGTTTACGCAGCAGCCCCGCCCTGTCTAGCGTCCGCCAATTCCCCTCGCCGCAATTGCCAGTATTTCTCTCTGACTCGATCTATTCTCATTCTCCTTACGCGGAAGCCTCAGGGTGTTGAGGTTCGAACTCCTGTGAAAATTGAGATAAGATGTAATGGTAATTTAATTGATAGATTATTTAACCAATATACTTTTATTTTAAAGCTTTTCGAAACAGTATAATTAGATAAATTCACATAAATCATTTATTCCCTCCTTCTCTATCTCTCTCTCACCCCTCTCTACCTCCCGCTCATCACTTCCTCCCGCTCCTTTCTTCCCCTCCACTTCTCTCTTCCTCTCATTCCTCTCTCCCCCTCCTCTCATCTCTCCCCTTCCTCTCCCCTCCTCTCTCCCCCTCCTCTTATCTCTTTCCCTTTCATCTGCCACCGCCTGTCCCTCCCCTTATCCTTCCATTCTCCCCCTTTCTGCTTTTTCTCTCTCTCTTCTCCCTCTCTTCTCTCTCTCTTCTCTCTCTCTTCTCTCTCTCTTCTCTCTCTCTTCTCTACCTCTTCTCTCTCTACCTCTTCTCTCTCTACCTCTTCTCTCTCTACCTCTTCTCTCTCTATCTCTTCTCTCTCTATCTCTTCTCTCTCTATCTCTTCTCTCTCTATCTCTTCTCTCTCTATCTCTTCACTCTATCTCTTCTCTCTCTATCTCTTCTCTCTCTACCTCTTCTCTCTCTCCTCTCTCTCTCTCCTCTCTCTCTCTCTCTCTCTCCTCTCTGTCTCCCGCTTTCCATTGATGGGTTATTACCTCTCCTGTTCTAAAGATGTAGCCCCTGCACGAGCCAAGCGAGTAGAAATGGCGCGCCCGTGCCTGCGTGCCCCCGCCTATAAAAGTCATCCCTCCGGTTGACCGCGCGCGCCCTCAGATGCGCCGCCGGGCGAGCGGCGCGGGCGAGCCAAAGGGCGGCGACCGCGAAAACAGAGGCGCTGGACGGTGAAAGTGAACCTCGGGGCCAAGGGCGTCGCGGCGCCAGGGCCGACGCCGGCGCCGGCAACGGCGTCGCAGGGGTCAACGCGCGCGCGCCCGCACACAGCGCCCACACGCGCCCTTTCGCTCTCGGACCCGACCAGCGCCACGCCGCCAGCGCCGGCTCGTCCGTCGCCCGAAGCGCCGTCCCCGCGCCCCGCAGCCACAAGGCCGCGCCTCAGCGTATGTCCTGGCACCCTGCCCGGCACCCGGCCCCATTGCCCCGCTACGGCGCCGCGCCCTTCTCCCCGCCTCTGCACCCAGCCTCTGCTCCCTTACCTCACTCCCACTTGAGCACCGTTCCCCGTTTCAGCGCATTTCCTCACTCTAGCGCCGTTACCCGCTCTAGCGCCTCTCCCCGCCCTCGCACCGTTACCTTCTCTAGCGCCTTTGCCCGCTCTCGCTCCGTGCACCGGTCTATACCGTTGGCCGCTCTAGCGCCGTTCTCCGATCTAGCACCGTCCCCGATCTAGCCTTGTCCCCGCTACTGCACCGCTTCCCACTGCAGCACCGTCCCCCGCATTAGTGCCGTTCCCCGTTTCAGCGGCGCTCTCCGCTCCTGCGCCGTTTCCTTCTCCAGCGCCGCTTCTCACTTCAGGAACTTGTTCCCTGCGCTCTGTCCTGACCTCTGCCTCCTGGATCCCGCACCTCGTCTCCGCACACCGACCTGGTCGCGCGTTCCCGTATTCCGCTCCGGGTTACGTCCCGCGCTCTCTTTTCTCTTCCTCCACGCTCAGAGCCAGCACCCGTGGCCTTGCTGTAGCAGCTGTCTCCCAAGCCCCGACTTCCCGCAGTAAAGAGCCTATTGCCCCAGAGCACCCACTTCATCCCGTAATTTTTGCAACCCACGACTTGCCACCTCGCCCCACCACACGCGCCGCGCAACTCCCGTCCCCTCATCACTTGAAACTTGCACCTCCCGCGTCCCGTGCCATTCGTACTCTGCATTACCTCCCGCTCTTCACCCCTACCTCCGCCCTTGTGCCCCACTACCCTCTTCCATTCTCTAAACCTTTTCCCCTCTCTATGGCCTCACTCCACGTCCGTTTTCACATTTCGCTCCCTGCTCCTTGCCCCGCTCTGCTTCCTTCGCCGTTCGATACTTCGTGGTATTTTTAGCCAGCGCCATGAATATAGTTGTCTTATCGACAGCTTCGTTAGCATAGCAAACGAATGTTGTTGACGGCTGCTGCTCCTGCGGCGAGTGAGATAATGAAATGGCCGCCCCGGGGAGGCCGGCACGGGCCACGTGCGCTGCGCCCGCTCGCAGGTTGTGGGACAGCGTGACGATGTTGATATGCTCGCCACGCGCCCTTGTCGTCGGCCCGAGTGCGTGCGCTTCTAAACAGTATTTTGTGGCAATTGAACACGTCGTTTCTTCGAATCGTAAATGTACGTTTTGTGTCCGTTTTTTTCGCTGGATGTGCTTGTTTGTGTTTCCCTTCCAGTTTATTCTGTTAAGTGTCTTTAGAAGGAAATTATTGAAATAAAAAAACTAGACGACCATCCTTCGTTGGATCCATTGTTGTCAGTACTGTTCTTCTTTTATTCACAGTTGCCTCTTATCAAATGAACAAGTTCTGAGGGGTTAATGATTGTAGCATTTCAACCTGCATACTAGGCATTAAGCTTTCGTATGTTCTATATGTTTTTACAAAGTTGTCATTTTTAGTGTCTGAAACATATCATTTATTATTTACCCTTCTCCACGAGTGCTTTGAAAATGGTTGTTAAATCCCCGACTCCCGAAATGAGGATGGGAATTATCTGAGAAGTTTCAAAGCACGAGTGGTTTTAATAGGGTTATTTCATGAATGAAATTACGTTCAACGGAGTTCCAAAATCATCAAATATTGAAAATAACTGAAAGCATGATTAAAATAAAAGAAGTTATGTTATAGTAGATAGCGGATTATTGGACATCGACATAGCGATCGATGTGCAACGTCTCGTAAGATAGATGAGTCACAATTTATGATTCATGCCAATAGGGAGAGGGGAGAAGAAAAATCGGATTGAAAAAGATAAACTTTTTGATATACACCGCTCTGATTGGGGCATTTAGCATGTATACTTACATAGTACTGGTTTCACTTTCTTGAGTGGAATACTCGTAATAAAGAGGCAGAAAGCAATAGTTAACATTAGGTGTGTGTGTGTCTGTGCGCAGGAGGCGGGCGGCATGCAGCGCTGCCCGTACATCCACGAGATGAAGGAGCGGCTGCTCAGCCAAACGTCGCACCCGGACCAGATGTCGCTCGACGGCATGGACAAGGACGTGCTGGAGGTGCACGGCGACCCCGCCGTGGGCACCATCGTCAAGGTGAGCCTCGCAACGGCTGCACGCCCGCTTTCCGTCTTTTGCCCCCCCCCCCCCAACGCACTCATAATTAAACACACACAGTAAAACCAACCGGAAGCATAGACGTGCGGAACCTAAAACACGAGAGAAGAGCAACAACTTTTTTGTACTCTATTATCTATTCAACTTTTTACATTTTACTGGTTCAAAAATGTGCATATTTTTGTCTTTTTTGAAATGTATTTTGTGTGGTGTATGACTTCGCTGCATTTCTTGGGAATAGTTTCCTATTTTTTCAGCATGTTAAACTGTTTTCGATCGATTTTTTTAAAACGTATTTTTAGGAATTTGTGTGGGGGATTTGAGTCCCAACAGCAACTTTTAAAGGGTCCACTCGAAAGTTTCGTTACTTTTTTGCATTCAAAATGTGAAATTATTTTACAATTATGAAATATTTTTGCAAACATTGAAAAGTCATAAATAAACATATTTTTTTATTCTGAAAAAGCGACCTCAGAACCAGAAGTGTTGACTTTTATATTATTTAATTATTACACCGATTGTTTACAAATTTAATTTCCTAAGCAAGAATTCTTGCTCTCTCTAAAGTTTAAAATATATTTCTTATGTTCTATTCACATTTTATTGGGAACTTAATAGTTACGGAAATAATGTTTTATTATTTAATGCTACTGCGCCTCTTACAGTATTTTCAGGGGACCACGACCCCTTGCTCCCTCTTCTGCTCACGCCCATGACCATGAGTAATTAGGTGAATTCCTGGGTAATTGCCCATACGTAAACACTGGTGCATTACTGTTAAAATAAATGTATTTTCTGTTAGAGCATTGTTCATACCCTTGTATGTTAGTACCTGATTCCTGAGACACCTTGTACAGTTGTATACTTGTTGCGTCAATTGTGTTATATCCGCGGGAGCTAACACACCGGTCAACGTGTTGTCACACCACATGCAATTGTTTTGTGAAATGACATTGCGTTAGATGTAGCAGTTTCACAAACGTCTCTTTATTTATGATACCTTTCGTAATTCGCTTTGGTTTGAAGAATGGACAATTTTTAAAATATTACAATTGTTTCCTCTTTGTCTAGTATTTGTATCAAACGTTTCTGATGTAGGATACCTTGCCATATCAAAAATGAGGCCCGGATCTGTAAGGGTGTCATGTTGTTCGGAAAACCATTTAACTTTGCAAAACTTTACGTCAAGGAGAAAATTCTTCATCGAGCTTTTTCAATAGATATACTGGCAAACTCCTTTGCTTTTCAAAGCGTATGCAATGTATCCAACTTTTTAAATTTGTTTCCACCCTCGCAATGTACCACATCCACACTTTCTAAACATGTCTATGTACTCGCATCATAATTCCATGAATGAAATTTTGAAAAATCCCTAGAAAAAAGTCGTGTATGCTAAAGAACTGCATTTACCAGGCTTTCAGTGCATCTTGCATCATTATCACCATACGTGAGGCGAGTGTGTGTGCGCACGGGTGGGGGCCGTATGTGACGCGCGTGTGTGTGTGTTGGGTGTTGCAGCTGAACCCCGACGGCTACGGCTCGCACACATCGCCGGCGCATCACTGCAGCCGCCAACACCTGGCCGACGACCTGTCGCCGCGCCCGCCCAAGAACGCCAAGTGAGTACCTACACTAACGTGTATAAAATCTTATATCGTACACTAACGTGTATAAAAAAAGAAACAATGAACTAATTTTTTATCTCCTGATGATTGAAGAGGATCAGAGGGGATACCCCATCTTTCTATGTAATAATAGAACAAAACAAATGGTGGAAGTTGTATATAACTGTTCTGTCAAGTGGTTACTGCACCAGAAAAAAAGTGAGTACTGCGTTGTGATAGAAACTTTTCTTAAAAAAAGAGCATTCGAGCATTCATATTCCGTGTTGTTTGAAAGGAACTCGCAGTACCTCTTCCTGCGAAAAGGACACAAGTACATGGATTTTTTTTCTGAATGTACTGTGTTCTGGTTCAGTATGCTTATCATTGTCTCTTCTTGATCGCGTATTTTTTTTAATAGTTTGACGACGCTCTACTGGGATGGTGTCGCTGCAAACAATTAACAAGTAATGCTTGGAAGCTTCGCAAAAAAAGAGATTCTGTTAAATCGGGTTATGCCAGGTGTGAAAGAACTGACATTTACATTTAGAGTTCAAAACTAGAAAATCAATTTTCGCAAATCTATCCAGAATTTTCATGGCATATAATGAGGAATGTTAATTGTTTGTGAAAAGCAACGTGAAAAACGTCTCTTTAATTTAATATAAAGTGTTCGTTTATGGAACTCTATGTGAAAGTAAATTCTAGCTACTATACTGAGCTTCCTGTGGCCGAGATTCGTGATCTCAGAGAAGTTCGAGAGTAGGTTTACCCGGACGACTTGGACCGCGAGAACCCGACCCCACGTCACTGACTCGCAAGTCCCGCGCCCTGGCTGCTGCGTTGTTCTCCTACGTCGCTCCTCCTCCGCCCGTGCGGCTGGCGCTGCGCGGCGGCGCGGAGCCCCGGGAGGGCCTTCCCCTCGCGGCCACGTCGCGACGGGAGCCCCGCGAAGGCCGGGGGCGGGGCGGCAGCGTAACCCGAGAGCCCGGGCGCGGCTCTGCGGTCGCCGCCGCCGCCGCCGCCGCCGCCGCGACGCGCCGTCGCTGGAGCGTGGCCGCGAGCAGGTGCTGCGACGCGGGACGACGCGTCACGCCACAAGAGTCACCCGGAGGCGACTCTCTCGACGCGGCTCACAATAAAATTACAAGGGGACTCATGCCTACTGATGCGATCTCTAAAACAAAACAACGATATTAGCTAACACGGATGTTCGAAATTAAAACATCGGTGTTCAAAATACATCGACTAAAAACCATCGATGTTATTTTTTTTTCAATATCGATGTTTTTAGACTGGATTATTAACCCATAACATTAAATTTGTGTGCATTAAAATTCAATTTGTCAGTGTTCGTGTTTATCAATTAAAGGTACAAAACGATGGGGCAGACCCTTCGCCCACAGCGTATTTGTGCTATACATAAGCCACTGTAGAAAATGAATACGGGGAAACAGGAAATACAAGGTCATCTAGATCATCTAGGGCGAGAAAGTTTGGTCGATGAAGATGGTGCAAACAGCGTTCCTTTGGTTCCAACACATGAATAACAGTGTTACTATCAGGTATATTTCATATTTTAACTTTCACAGTATTGTGATCATGGGATTTTTTTCATTCAAAAACAAAACATTGGAGTAGTAAAAAAACATCGTCCACAAAACATCTGTTTAAAACATAGATGTTTTATACAAAAACATGGATGTTTTGAAAACATCGACATCGATATCCCAACTCATGACGAAGGTCCGCAATGAATCTGTTTTTTCCCATGTTGGGTGTCATCTGCATTGAATGTCGGGAATGTAAATTCCAAAATTCAGGACACTAATGTACTTATAAAATGTAAGCAACTCTTTTAAAGTCATAAAACTTTTAATCATCATCATTAATCATTTATACATCAAATTTTAATGAAAGTATTACATTTTTAGTTCCTTCTTAGTGATTAAGTAAATATGGGAGTATAAAATTAGGTTGTTAGATGGAAGAGCAGACCTTATGGATGAGTCTGGCTACTTCATAAAAGCAATTATTACTAAAAATTGTACATGTTCACAAATTGTGTGAGTGTTTCTTCTTCAATTCTTCGATATATTGACAAAGAAAAAATATGACAATTTATTACAATGCAACAGAGATTTTTACCGTTTTCAATTTTATTTTCATATATTCAGATTTGCCTTAGTTAGAAATCTCAACATGGGTATTGCGGAGATGATTAAAGTCCAAATTGAGGGTGTGATTGTTTGCCGGTGTTAATTACTCATTTCTAGGGGTATAGGTAAAGGCCGAATAAGACATAAAACATTATTTTCAGGAGCAATTACTTATTTCGATAATTACATCGCAATACTGATTGAAAATATCTGTGGCAAAGTTCTAATGTTAGTCATGTTAGTGCGCTGTTAATTATTTCGATTCAGTATTGCCATGTAATGATAAAAATAAATACTTAGTTTAGATTTAGAGACGTTTATCAGTTATCAATTATTATCAGCTTCAAATTCAATAGTTCTCGTGTCCCCAGGCGGAAGTTTCCACTGCATTTTACTCGTAGCTGTAATAAAAGGGCGATCAGACATCCTGCTAATTACATTTTCTAAAAATTTACGGGTATGTTGTCTTCTCATCGAATTATCGCATATATCCACTCTTTGAAACTACGTACTCTGTGCACTGCGAGCAGTTGTATTAATTACTCTGCTCCTAAATGCATTACATTTCCCATTTCGTTTTAAATTAAGGATTAGGCTTTAGGCCAAGCGTAGCTGAATCTCCAGTGGACACAAATTAATTATTATATTATTAAAGAAGAGACGCATGCTTTATGCTTTATCGTGTTTGTCTAACGGCAACTGCAAAGAAGACGTACAACGGGACGAGTTAAAAAAGGTTAACTTATGTACATGAAGAAAAATGTATTTTCTTGAAATCACTCCGGGAATAGAAAATAAGTTTCATAAACATGATTTTCAAACACATTGAAAATTAATTGGCTCGAATATGATTAGATGTTGACATGTATAGGTTTTGTTGCAGAAATGGCTTTGCGTATGAAACGCATGAACGAAATGTCGATGCGATTTGTGCAACCCTATCAAATAGTGAGCTGAAATCCGCACGAACCTCTCATAAGTAATTTACATTCAGCGGCGATCGATACCCCGTGCGGTAACTCAACTCGACCGCGAACATTCGAGAGCAGGATTGGTGCAACGAGAGATACGTGAACAGATTAGAGATACCCACCGGCTTGCGCAGTCTAAAACAAGAAGGGGGGACCACTTATTTGATTCCACTTTTCCTTTGAACGTTTAGATTTGTAAATGATATATCTTAACAGTAAATTAATAAAATATTCTTCAATGAGAATGCAATTTTTTACGTGAATTATACGGTTATTAAATACAATTAATTTAATGAAATATCATTTTCACGGTTGCCGGGAGAGTTTGAGAGACAGTTTCTCAAAGGTCTTATAACATTTTTTACATAAAAGCATCCGGATTTTGAAACCATCCACATCGGTATCGCATCGCTGACAGCTAGTCAACTGTCTGGGAAAGTCAAAATCGCGCGTGGTATTTATGAAGAATATGTAAGGAAGAAAGTCAATTATAAAAGACTATGCAGGAATAAAGTTAAATATGTAAATTTCTTTTAATGTGCAGTCCATGAGGCCAAATGCACATGTTAATAGGATGGTTCAGTTAACCTATACGGTTGTTGAAATTCTGTGAGAAAACAAAGGAGATCACAACACAATTCCGAATGGAATGATGGCTCGTGTGAAACATGTCTCAACGCCATTGGTTAAAATCACATGAGTGAAATAAGGAATTAATTTCTGAAATATTACTGAAAACGTCTCATGAGGTGGAGGTTCTGCTAGATGGAAGTGCCCCTGGTACTCCTACTCGTCAGAGTGGAATCTCCCTCGAGTAGTAAAATGTAAAAGGTATCTACATGTTGCGCAAGTTTCTGAAGGCCGCTCTATTACCCATATTATGTAATGAAGTTGTGAGGAACCCCACTCGCTCGAATGCGCCTCGAGTCTTTCCATCCATCACGTTGGACCCATCCCCAACCCTTGTCGCCCCTCACCGCTCCTCACCAGCCCGTCCCTTCTTCATTTGCTCGCTAGCGTCCGACCATCCGCGCCCGCGCCCGCCCGGCAACGCCCGCCCAACCCCGCCAGCCCCACCCCGCCCCGCCCTTCCCCGCCCCGCCCCACCACCGCCTCGCTCGCTCTTCGCTGGTTACGGTGCGCATGACGCATGTGCACCTCGGGCGCCGGAGAGGAAAAGAATTTTTAATGGGCTGCTGCAAAGCGGTTTTCAGCGATGTCAGGAGCTTTCCACGGGAGACGCTACTGCTCTGTGGTCTGCAGTAGGTGGAAAAGGGACCAAACGTAGAAGATTCGATACTGAAATTTGAAAAGAAAACTTCCTAGTTATTGGCTTTGAATCTCAGGATACATTATTTTAAAAATGTATGCATAGTAGTGAAGTCACTTCAACCCCATCGTCCTTACGAAATCATCCCAGCCTCACTCTCACTCGTCCGACAAGTCACCGCCCTCCGACCTACTCGTCCTTACCCTACACGCTCCTTCCGTACTCACCATATTACCCTCCCCTCTGCTAGCACGTACATTTACCCAAGCTACCCTCTGTTACCGTATGTGTGGATAAGCCTGAAGGAGGAATAATATATTCCAAAACTTTGGCAAACTGAAACATTTTTGTACGTCTCATCAACATCCCTTTCGATACATAGAAGACATGTGATTGAGAGTTGCGACGTACCATGATAAACATTTTCTCAAACAGTAACAATCTCTTTTTGTTACTGTTAAACAAAAAATGAATAATTGAATAGTACTCAACTGTTGATTGTCTTAATATATACTAAAATATATTTGCTATTTATGGTTGGTGTTGTTGAATTTTTGCCCCATCTTCAATTTTTCCAGAGATATCAAATAGTGTGCCTTTCGTAGTGAATTTAGTGTGCCACAACCCGTCTATTCACACGTTGAGCGACGTGAACAATTTGCATCTGCTTGTTTCGTGCATGCTGCCACTGTGCTCCGGGCGTCCTTCGATGTCAGCCTGGGCGAGGGCGTGGGCGGCGGCCGGGGATTAGGGCGGGCCTCCGTTGGGAAGGCGCTGGGAAGGGGCGGCGCAGCTGCTAAGCCTGCTCAGTGCGCTCGCACGGCCTGCGGCGCGCCCGGGGCCTTTCCGCCTCCCCCCGTTCGCCCCTGCATCCCCCGCTCCTGCCCCTACCTAAACCCTTCCAACCCATCCCTCCCCATCCCTACTCGCTCCACCATTCGTTGTCTTCCCACCTACTCACACCGCCCCTTCCTGCTCCTCTTTAAGTACTCCCACCCTAACCCCACTCACATTCATTCTAGCCTCTCCCCTTCCCCGACACACACTAACACCCACACCTGATTCCACTCCTGCTTACCTCGCCCCACCATTCCTTCAACTCACCTTCCCTCCGTATCTGCCAAGTCCCCAGCCTGCACCCGCTCTAGACTTTTCCCTGGCTCTGCGAAGAACTGTTTTTGGGTGATGCAGATGATTAGTCGATTATATTGATAACTAATTGCAGATTCACGTAAAATGAAAAGTAAATATTGATTTTTCAAACAAAAAAAAAACATTGAAACCGATCATTTTAACAAATTGCTACTCAAATATTGAAGGGAATTATAAATTACGTCGTTAATATATGTTAGGTCTTGTAACCGTCCATATGATTTTTCTCCTGCTACCACCACCATGCATGTGACGAAATGTAAATACCATATCCGTATGTGGTCTAAAACAAGAAGGTGCAACTACAGTTCTGGGATCGCATTTCCAAGTTTGGTATTTACTTATGACATATTTTACTGGGAATAAATAAAACGTACTACAAGGAGAAATAAATTATAACAATAATGCTACAATTAATAAATGCTTTTGATTTTAGGTGGCAACTGTGAACTTTACAATAAATACGAAAAAAGAAGAAACCGTAGGTTTCTTGGGAGAAATGTTATGATGTACTTAGTTGTGAGTTTTTATTTGATAGTGCCAGTCAACATTGTTTTGAGTTCGCGAGAAGGCGACGTGTTGTGATAGGCGTTGTAGATCGATTAAGTGAGGAAAAAAACTACTTTCCGGTGATTCTGACGTTTGTACAGACACTAGATGATACATTAAATGTAGCTACACTGAATGTATCTGGCATTTGTCTAAAGACGGACTAAGTTTGGGAATAGTTCCGAGAAAGGGACGAACGTAAGTGCCTGCATAAAAGGGCCAACTTCTCCTCAGGTCCCGCATCGCCTGATTCCACCTAAACCCTCCCAGACCCCCCCCCCCGTACCTCATCCATCTCCTCCCCTCACCATCATCCTCCCCCCATGCTCGCATTCACTCCCACTATTCGCAGACCTTCCACGTACTCTCTCATCTATACGTTCCTTCCTCCCTCACACCGCCCCTCCCCCACGCCCCTCCCCTC
>BOPP01000293.1:149259-161745 GCA_017312745.1 Gryllus bimaculatus | reverse complement strand
CCGCCTTCCCCGCCCCGCCCCGCCCCAGGTGCAGTGCAAGGCGACGCGCATTCAGCCGAGTTGCTTTACGACCGGATCAGCCGCCGGGGGCTTTTCACCAACTTCTCCGCGGCCTCCAACTTGGAGCGCTTCTCCCGGGCATTCAGGAAGCGCTTTCTTGCTCCCGGACCTCCACGAGCCGCTTCGTCCGATTTCTCGCTTTCCCCATTTCAGTTTCGTGAGTTACTCGCTTAAGCAGTAAAATATTAAATTCTGTTGGTCTCAAATTTGTTCGTGTTTCACGTTTTGTCACGACTTTCATAACTCATTTTGTTGTTTTCAGTTTTATATTTCTCTTCCCTTTTATTATGTCGATTTTCCTTATGAGTTTGTCATCAAAATATTTCCAATTTTATTTGTGTAAACTGCAAAAAATTTGAGAACAACCATTCTTATACATCGTGATATATTTTGATTTCTAGTTTTACTGAATTCAGTTTATAAAACAAGTCACAATCTGCTTTATTAATATTAAATTCACAAATCCATAGTCAAGAATTGTTTCATGGTGTGATATAAAAAAATACGTGAATCCGTTACTAGCGATATACAGTTCTGTTTAGTTATTAAATCGTTTAGTCTTATTATTATTATTATTATTATTATTATTATTATTATTATTATTATTATTATTATTATTATTGTGTGAAACAATTCACAAAGTTGAATTGGGAAGAGGAAATATTTGTAAGAAGTGTGTAAAATTTAGTGATGGACTAATAATGTAACAAGATAAACAGTAATTATTTTAATTAATCGTGATAAGCCGAATAGAACGAGGGAAAAAAGCGATGTATACAAGTGCTTAGGTTTCCGTGCTCTGTGTCGAGAGCATGCTACACGAATCCCCTGAAAACTCTGCGGTAAGCTCCCATTTAATTTGCAGCAGCGGAGGGGTTCCGCAGGGTCCCTTGTGGGTCCCCTACCCTCGCGTGCCTCGAAGGGGGCCGGTCGGAGGTGAGGGCGGGGAAAAGCACCTGTCACCCCTCCCTCGCTCCCCCACTTCCGGTTGGGTGAGGCAGCAGGTTGCGGGAGGGGGAGTGCCTTTGCGGAAGACACCGGGTCCTCGGTGCTCTTCTTAAGGGACTCTTCCTTCGTTACCAAGTATTCGCGCCTCTCAGAACCCGGTTCAGTACCACTTCAGTGTCGTGCTACGTCATCTCAAGTTTTCCATAGAAAAAATCGAGTGTGTGTGAAGTAACTTACCAAAGAGTCAAAAGAAGACATGTAGACTGTGGCGTTCAGGAAAAAGGGAGTAGGCCTACTTTAAAGGTTATTTATTGAAGAAGTGGTAACATAGATGTCTTTTAATGCAGAATTTTAATTTTGCTGTATGTCAAATTGCTTGACGTTCAGGCGTTTTTGCCGTTTGAAGATAATTTATGCTTTTGGACCAAGTTAGTTAACCCTGCCAATTGCGTCTGATCTTAGACCTGTTTTCAAGCATGTAGAGTCATGTTCGCTAAAAATAGAGGCACCTCATCAATTTATATCCAATTCCATCAATTAGATATATGCATTTTATCGAATAAAGAAACTCACCCCTCATTCATGATAGTTCCATGAAATGAGTTTTAGCATTTATACAAAAGGCAACAACACAAGGACAGAAAATTTGTTTGAGACTTCTAGTAAACAATAGAAAAAAGAAACAGTGAAATTCATTTTCCTCGAATTAATAAAACCTTGCCCTCTTGAATGCTTACTATGAGAACCACCACCAATTACTCCTCTCAAAAAGAAGAAACTGGCATGTTCCAACTTAATTGCAGCGGATTCTGGCGTTTCACCAGCTAGATACGGCTATCCAATTGTGAGATTTGTTAAGACTTACTTTTTGGCATTTAAGCCTCCCGATTGGAAAACTACCAATACACAGTTTTCACCAAAGGGCACACTTCAAAACGAGGATTGTAATGTGGTTTCGAAATTGTGCTTCGAGGTAATATTTCGACGAATTCTACCAAACTTAAAGAAATTTCTCTAAAAATAAATAACTAATTTAAAAAAAATGATATACCAATAAGCCATTTACGAAATGGGGAATGAGTCTCAAATCAGCAATCTTTCTAGTGAGTATTGTACCGAGAACCTCTGGTGTTGATGGCGAGGGCCGGAGAGTTGCTAGGGTGCTCGGGGAAAGGACGCTGTCGGTCGCCCATAGTTGCAGGTGGCCCGGTCGACGACGTCAGCGCCTCTATCGGCGAAGTCTCCATTCATAAATCAGTCAGCGAAGGGGGATGGGGGACGCCGCACCTCTCCCTTTGCTTGCCGCCCTCAACTTCCGGAAACGAACTTTGACACGAATTTCCGCCCGAGGCGAGCGCCCGACATAAATAACTTCCCGCCTCAACAAGTTACTCTCGGGAGCGAAGTGCGCTTGCGGGCGAATCTGCCGGGGGAGGGGGGAAGGAGCGGGTCGGGGCAATCGAGGGTGGGGCAAGCAGAGGTGGGTCGAACTGGGCCGGGGGGAGCTGGGGTGGGGCAAGCTGATGTGGTGCAAGGTGTGGTGATGTGAGTTGGATTGGGGAAAGCTGGGATAGGGCAATCTGGGGAAGTGTACGCTGGGAGGAGAGCCCTGCTGGAGATGGGGCGTGCTGGAGATGGGGCGTGCTGGAGTGGGGGCGCCAAGGAGGTGGGGGGTGGGTCGAGGTGTGATGGGGCAAGGCGAGATGGGGCAGCTGAGATCAGGCGAGGCAGAAGTGTGCAGGGTGCGGAGGCTTGGCGGGTTGATGTAGGACGAGGTAAAGTTGTGTTGGGCGGCTTGGGAAAGGGTGACCGACGCCAGGTGGTGTTATCGGAGTGAGTATTCGGAGAAGGGGCGTGTGTGTGGCCCAGAGAAACGTTGGCCAGCTGCGATGGAGAGAAAGGGAGGACGATCCTTAATGGGAGGGAGGATGAGGAGATGGGCTTGGCGGGAAGTGCGAGGAGGATGACGACATAACGATTTGGGTTGAGGTGACGTGATGTAAAAGAATCTCTACTGCTCCAACCAACTCTCCTCCACTGCGTAGTAGTACGTGAATGCGATTATACCACTTTAATAAAATTTAGTTTTCTCAGAATAAATGTTAAAAACTTCGACGTCATGTACGTTGGTTCCAAGATAATAGGTCTTGTCAATAAACATGTAGTGGAGAATTTCATATCAAAAGGTTACACATGTGATATTCGTCCCCTATTTGTAGGTAACTCATCAAACACTGGTATTTGGCGAGTATAAGCTACCAATCAGGGACAAACGTCACATGTCACAAACGTCACATGAAACGTCCCAAACGTCATATGAAATTTCCCAGGGAATTTCATTGCGAAAAAGGATGGCCTTGCATGCCCTGTGCATACCTTAGAAGTTTGCAACTTTTATTCTGGGTCATTCTGTAGGAGAAACCATATCACTGCGGTAAGATGACTATACACATATGCTTACATTAATGGGATTATAGAGGTTAAATAAATAGGTGAACGCACAAAAGCTTAATTAAAAACCAAAAGGCGACCGTTTGTAATTTTTAGTCCTGTATTCCTAACATCACAAATCTGATCGCCAAACATGAGTCTTAACAATTAATCAGTAATATGTTGCTGTATTCTGTAAATACAGTAAGAAGAATAATAAAATAAAAAGGTAATCAATTTACCTCTTCGAGATTCTAATGATGAAAGTTTTGAGCTACAGCGTCATCGAGTTGCCAAGTGCAGATCCGTCTCCGCGCGGAGGAACCGAAGGGGAGTCGTGGCTGGCTACGAACCCCAACCCGTCGACGGGGCCGCAGCTGCGTTTACGGGCACCCGTTTCGCGCGCTGCTTCCGCCGCCGGCGCCGGAGACGGCCGTCGCCGCTCGCGGAAACGGAGATTGCGCCACCCGCCGCAACGCGCGCTCTCTCCACCGCAGCAGCCGCAGCTTGCGCCCCCGCAGTAAAGAAGGTGCTTCGCTCGAAACGACGCGCGCGTTCGCGGCGCTTGTGCATGCCGCAATTTGCTTCCAGGCGCTTTATACGTAATTGTTCTATTTCCGTGCATAATTTTTTAAACCGCTGAGAACTGCGAAATTCGCGAAAACAGTAGTGCGTGGTGAGCAGATTTGGTTTCAAGGTAGAGTGAAATGGATGGATGAAGATCATGTGAAATTTTTAACCGTGATTTATTGAAATATTATTACTAATGACACCATCCACGAGAATTAAAATTGCGACCTGCCGATATTTACGGAAGAAATGGTTGTTTTTGTAAAAAAAAATGGGTTTGTGATAAATAAGAGGATGAACTGTTGATACTGATAAAATTCCGGTTTTGTTAGTTATTTAACGTAATATTTTTACAAAGTGAAGTGAATTATAACCATCCTATGGACTACCAGAAAATCTGTAAGATTTGCACAATTTTTTTTCTCATTAATAAATAAATACTACTTTCACCAATCCTATCTTTTAATGTGCACGTACGAACTACGTAAATCGAGATTCCACGTGTACCGCGTTTTCGCCCCTTAATATGCAGTAGGCAATCCGCTCGACTCATGTGTATTACAGAATGTAGATGGAAATAAGGAGCAAATATTGCCACTAGATTCGTATTTTTTATTTCTGTTATAAGAGCGAATCTGACAATCAGGATCGCCGTAGTGGTTGGAGCGTGTGGCGACAAAGCCTCTCAATGTAAACGGTCCTGCACTCGAATCCTCCTCTGGGCATAGATGATTGTCACTTGTCTACTTGTCTTTTGTTTGTGTTGTCGAGAACCTCATTCTCTGCTGATTACAAGTCCAGGTACAAGTATGAGCAAGTGTCTAGTATGCGGTTCATTTTTCCCATTCAAGGTTGAGCGGAAAGAACTGGCTTTATCCAGAAATAAATGTATTATGATAGGAAAATAAGAATTTTCCGAACTGAATGTGTTGAACGTCTTGAGGCATCTTCGCATCCTATTTTCCCAATCCCAAATGTTGACAGATTCAAGCGGTTGCATTGTGATGCTTCTAATTGCGTATTCTTTATTCAGAATATATATTTAATTCTTGGAAATGTTAAAAGAATGTTTGTGTATACTGTAGTTTTGGGAAATATTTTCTAAATTGTTTTCGTCAGCATGTTTATCATAATACAAGAGTTAGCTCTTGGAATGGCCACCTTCTATTAGAACTTAATACGAACTCATATTTTGAGACCCCTTTGTCATGTTCTCACTGTTATCATGTTCGCTTCGTGGTTACATTCGAATTTAAAATGAATATGTTTCTCATTTTAACGTTGCAATATTATTTATTAAAGGAAGAACTTTGTACTGTCCTTTGCAGCTATACTGCATCAAAATTCCAAACTTCCAAGTTAAGAAAACAACAAATATCACCCAAACATTTGATAAATAGAGCAGTGGATTATGATCTCTTCATACGTTTGTTCGATTCCGCTTGGAAGTGACAGCTTTGAGTCAATTGCTGTGTGCCTCCGAACAAACGAGACCATCTTCTAAGGGTTGTGGAGGTCGTCGATGATCTCTTTTGTAAATGATTATGTGGAGGGAAATATAAGATCCTGATCGATATGCTATTTTTTTACAAAATGGAAATAGAACTTTGCATGAATGTATGTGTTGTATCTACTCGTAAGGGAACGAACAATTGAGTAATGTAATGGATTGCTATGGAACCAAATTTGTGTTGATAGACGCGACCTAGAGTTCAAAAGATATGGACACATGACGATTACGTCGTGAAATTTAAAGGAAAATATTTGTTTAAATACAAATTAGTAATTTCTTTAAATGAGTAAAAGACTGGGGAACCCTTGGAGAAAGTATTAGTTATAATTAATCAATCGGAGGTTCAAGAATGCATAACGAGATATCCGCGAACATGGAGCAGGTAACAGTTTGCCGATTGAATAGCCATCTAAAACTTTCGGACAATATAATTGTTTTTGATGGAACTTGAAGGTATGTATTTGACAATAGTCAAGAGTGAGAAGTTGGCAGTGACGTGAGGTAAGTGGAAATCATCGGCAGTTGAAATTATTGAAATTGATCTTGATTTTGAGCGCCAATGGGAGCAAATACTGTTGCGGGACGAAGTTCGTAGATGCATAACACAATTCATCGGGTAATGAGTACCGGCAGGTAGGCGTTCTGAGAAACTTTTCATGACTGCCAAACACCAGTGAAAGAAGAGGTGCCTAACAATCAGCAAATTCATTTTTATTATATTTCCCTCCTCCATGTTCATTCAATGAACTTCATTGACCAAAGTTATTATTTTCACCCCCTCCAAAAAAAGACATTTCTCATATATGTTCGGAGATATATGTAGTATACACTACTTGATACACGGGGTTCCAATCGATTAACTGTTTAAGATCACGTCGGTCTCATTTAACGCACATCGCCGTAGGATTATTCCTGCCAATCAAACATGCACACAGTCGTTCGGCTTAAGCAGCAGAGATCGCATGACATTGTTTGACGGGAACAAGTCATCGGAAGATATCCGTGTGGACAGAACGGGGCGGGTGCGTGGTCAAACAAGAACCGGTGGCGGCGCTGGGGTCGAGCGGAGCGGGTCGCGTGCGGGTGCGCCGTCAGGCGAAGAGGTCTCGATGGCAGCGAGGAAGCTCTGGCTTTCCGCGCCCCTCCGGGAATTCCTGAGGGGAAATGACCAATTCGCATGGAGTGCGGGGGCGTGGTTGAGCGGACGGCCGCGTGGGAGGCGGCGGGGGCGAGAGAAGGAGGTAAGGGAGGAGGCGGGCGAGCAGACGGGCGGGCGGTGCCCCTGGAAACTGTCAAGACGCCCGCGTGATGCTTCCGTTCGCACACAGTGGGCCCAATGAGGTCTCATCTACTTTTCTTTAACATTTTCTTTTGAGTCTTTCCATTTTTCTCTTAATCTTTTCCAACGTTTCTTTTGTCCTCTTCTTTTTGTTTTCCTACATCCTTTTTGTCTTTTTCCTTCGTTTTTCTTGGTTCTTATCTGTTTTCTTTCTCTTGCATAATATTCTCTTGAGGTTCGCGTGTCTTTAAAATTGCGAAATATGAATGGCGTCTTGGAGCGCTGGCATTCTAACTGTAAATGTAATGCGAATTAGGCAACCTGTGTCCGTGCATTAAGGAAGTTTCGTAGGGAATGGAAAATCGCTGTTAGTGAGAGGGTAATGTGGAGCTGCATGATGCATATACATTATATATATACCTATAATATCTTATATACTAGTATATATATATATATATATATATATATAATATAATGTGTGTGTGTGTGCGCGCGCGCGTGTGTGTGTGTGTGTGTGTTGTGTAGGCTTTCTGGTCAACGAGGATGGGAGAGAGGAGGAATAGATGCGATTCAGGAATGTCTGGTGGAGTGGAAGTCCTTACAACATCGTTTGAAATAGAGCGAAGCAAGCAAAGTAGTGTCATAATATTCGCTGGTGAAAAATAGTCAATTTATCATTATAAACATTTCAATAATGTGATCATACATCCATTACCAACATTTCTCCCAAAAAGCATTACCATTCAAATATTGTTGTTTCTTCTTTAATAAAGAATAATATTTTCGGAGATTTCGATGGGACCTTGCTTTACTTTGTCCAATATATCGTCGACATACCAAATTAAAATGATCAGTCACAGTGTTCTAATTTGATAGTCTCTCGTGTGTGTGTCTTCAGTGCGTAGTGCCCACTGTTCGGCGGGGAGGAGGAGAGTGGGAGGGGCGGCTGTAAACGAAGGCGCAGACGGGCGGAGGACGACGCTGGTCTTACGTTATGGGGCGGAAGCAAATGAGGTCGAGAATTAACGGCGGCGGCAGCGTCTGCGGAGAGGAGTGAAGCTCACAGGGCGGAAGAGGGCAGGAAGAGGCATGGCACGGTGCAGCGAGGAAAGAGATGGCGCAATGCAAGTCACCAACAGAGCGCTGCCACGGAGAATCGATTGCAAAGCAAAGGGAAGGAAATTGTGATGGATAGCTTGGAAGCAGTTATTGTGGTAGGTTTTTTGTGGATGAGGCGCTTAATGAGTAAGGAAGAATATTTTTATTTATATACTTGTACAGGTAACTCAGAATGTTATAAACTTCTACTCTACAGCTTTTAGGGCGGCAAATATGATCACCACTTGGCAATTAATCTGCCACGTAAAGAAGTTATTCATGTGATATTTTTCTCTGCTTGCTAAACAACTTATCATGCATTGTTGTTCGGGAAGTACACGAAATGTCTTTGCGTTAGAACGTAACCTGCCGAACACCGGAGCATTGCACATTGACTACCCTCAGGGGTAATGTCACGTTTGTGTCATTTCGTTACATAAAATTCCCCACCATATGCTTATTGGTAGGAAGTGATCTTCGATCCTCGTGCATGCCCTAGACATTAATTTTAAGGTACTACTTGTCAGTTCAAGAATACGTACTACATAATAGGCTGCATGAAACGCAAATACATGCTTTTGGTTCAAAGAGGGAAGATTGAAAACTGTTTCAACCCGTCGATTATTTTTTTAGTCTCCTGCTCTTTTCTGGACCCCCCACCTCTCGCTCCCTGTCTTCCTCTGCCTCACTTCGCCTCTCTCTCTCTCTCTCTCTCTCTCTCTCTCTCTCTCTCTCCTCCTCTCTCTCTCTCTCATACTCTCTCCTCTCTCTCTCCTCTCTCTCCTCTCTCCTCTCTCTCCTCTCTCTCCTCTCTCTCTCCCCTCTCTCCTCCTCTCTCTCTCCTCCTCTCTCTCTCTCTCCTCCTCTCTCCTCTCTCTCTCCTCTCTTCTCTTCTCCTTCTCCTCCTCTCTCCTCTCTCTCCTCTCTCTCTCTTCTCTCCTCTCTCCTCTCTCTCTTCCTCTCTTCCTCTCCTCCTCTCCTCTCTCTCTCCTCTCTATCTCTCTCTCTCTCCTCTCTCTCCTCCTCTCCTCCTCTCTCCTCTCTCTCTCCTCTCTCTCCTCTCTCTCCTCTCTCTCTCCTCTCTCTCTCCTCTCTCTCTCCTCTCTCTCTCCTCTCTCTCTCCTCCTCTCTCCTCTCTTCCTCTCTACTCTCCTCTCTCTCCTCCTCCTCTCCTTCCTCTCTCTCCTCTCTCTCCCTCTCTCCCTCTCATCTCCTCTTCTTTCCTCTCTCTCCTACTACACCTGCAGCCCTCTCATCCCCCCTCGCTCACTCGCTCCGCCTTCACCCGCCTCTCTTCGCGCTCGCCTCTCCGTCCTCTCACACACACACACACACCACACACACACACTCCACTGTGTGCCAGTTTCATGTCTTGCCGAGTTCCTTAACCCGGTTTGTTCAATCCTCTAATGAGACCTCCTCAACCTTCTGTTAACATTTGTCTTCAACGCTGTAGTCCTGCATCTCTGTGTCAATATTTATTCTGTTCAGCTACTTCGAGTAGTGAAAACGCCAATAATATATACTTCGCGCCTTAACATATCACCGACAAGAATGTGAGGAGTCGATTGTAGAACAGATGACGACACAGGTGTGCGAACTATTATTTCATTTTTTAAAACGACGGACAAGAGGTTGGAGTAAACTTCTATATTATATACATACTTGGGAATTTAATGTGAAGATCTGTGAAATTTATTATTACAATGACAGCATTTCGATAAGCAGGTCAGGCGCGAGGGGATAAAGGGCGAAAAGCAGAGGCGAATTCATAATAAAAAGCTAAATTAATAAAGCAAGGACAAGAGCCAGGGATGAGAAGTTAGAAGTGAAAATGGAAGAAGAAAGACAAGCGAAGATGCAGGGATGAAAAGTGGAGAAGAGGAGGGCGAAAAGAATTGAGGGGAAAATGAGAAAGGAAGGATAGGATGGCGATATACAGCGAAGAGTGAAGGGAATAAGAAAGAGTCGAGAGAGAATGGAGGAGAGGAACGAGTTAGTAGGAAGATGGAGGGTAAGAAGAAGAAGGGGAAGAGAAGACGGAGGGAAGGAGAAGTGAAAAAAGGAGGAGGGGAAGGAGAAAGGAAGAGAAGAGTGAATCGAAGTCGAAAAGGAAAAGGCCAAGCATTCGGAAGAGGAAGTAGCGTGGTGAGCGAACGGGGGCCGAGGGGAAGAGGGAAGTAGCGTGGGAGAGGCGGATTTGAAGACTGGGCGGAGCTAATAAGTTGGTCTGCGGCTGTCGACCCGTCCGGCGTCGCCTATCTGTGCCGAAGCGGTTTACAGCGGAAAGAGCCGGCAGAGAAATTGCGTCTGGTGGAGCAGCAGACACTGGCGTTTCTGATGCCTGGAGAACGCGATTATCGAGGAGAGCGTCGTCTCCAGTTAGCTGAAAAGTCCGTGCAAAATAGTGGTGGCGGGAAATGATTGAATGTCCATCGTATACCTCTGCGTCTTTCAATTTGTCGGAAAGGGTTGACTGTTCGAATGGTTTTTAATTCTTCAATGAACAGTTTTGATCTGCTTCGCACGGACGATCAAGCAAGCATAAAACTTCGGATTCAAACTCTTGTATTAGAAACTTCTGTAATTAATCGTAATGAATCGGACCTCACTACTTTAGTCGGAAATGAAAATTTGTAAATTAATATTATTGTCTAAGTACAATTATCCCAGTGTTTTATTATTTTTACGTGACAATTATCTTAGTGTGACATACACTCCATGAACACTTTGTTATTTCCGCATCTTTTGAAAGTAGTGTCGAAGTACAGATAGTGTAGGTATTGAAATATTGTTATTGCATAGTCCTTCAAACTTCCTGTGTTTTCTGAAATGAACCCCGAGAAACAATGGAGGTTCCCTGCTTATGCGGATGTTGAGTTCTTGGCTTGGAATTTTACGGTGTGTATCAACAATTTTCTACATTTATGCAACTGTCTATTCTTTTCTTCGGAGAAGTTCAGCTGAATCTCTATTAAATAATGTCCTTTTGATAATCAAATTCAAAGCGTTTTGGAACGCGCTGCACCAAGTGAGATTTCGTGCGAGAAAAATCGAGAGCCGAGAGGACGCAAGGCTGGCCAGGTGCTTCCTTTAGCAGAAGCCGGGAAGACGCGATCCGATTCGAACGCCGTCGACGCGCAGCCCCCCACACCGGCGTTTTTTGGGTGGTGACCAAGCGGCACGTGCGAGTTAGGCGACGCCATGGCGCCCTCCCCAGGCAAGGCCTCCCCCCCCCCGTCGCTACCACCCTACGCACCTGCCTCCGCCTCCGCCCTCCCTCGTCACCCAACATTCGCCCCGCCCCGCCTCAGTCGACTCCGTCCCTGCCGCCACCGCCACCGCACCGCCACGCCACCCGCCTGCCGCCTCCGCCTCCGGCCACCGCCAAAGCCACCGCCATCGCCACTGCCACCACCACCCACCACCACCACCACCACCACCACCACCACCACCACACCACCACCACCCACCCACCCCCCCCCTCCATCTCCTCTCCGCCCTGACGTTGCCTTCCGCCCCGCCCCCCAAGTGAAAATACGTATTGTAAATATATGTTGAGTATGAAATGATATGATAAAATACAAAAAGGAAGTCTATTAACAAAGAATGTTAAGTGATGTTCCTGAGGGAAGTTTTGTTATAACCAGGTATGTTTGGTATCATTATGTACCACTATTTCGTTCATAGTATGATTAAATGTTGATTTGTGAACACAGAATAGCATTTGTGAACAAGTAGGAATGCTTGTTTGTGAGAGTTATTTAAAAGTTCATGTCTGTTGAGAACTATAGTAGCATACTATGAGAAATATATGGGAATGATACAAGTTGTAACTGGTATGTAAAATGTGGATTGCACATGTGTGATTATTATGGATGTTCGGATGAAATGTTAGAGAAGTTTAGTAAAACTAGTGTTTACAAAGTATAAGAATTTATGAAATAATTAGTTAAATAATGTTGTTTGTTTAATGATTTTTTTTTAGTTAATATAATTTTTTTGGAAGAATAAAATTTAGTGTATGAAAATATTATCATAATATTAATTAAAGAAATTGATATAAATTTATTTCATTTTTTCATGTTTTTAGTGGGTAAACAGAGTTATTTGGGAAATGGTGGGGGATTTTTACTTCATTACCAAATTGTTGAATGCTAAATTAAGTTATGATGGGATTGTAGAACTTTTTAAATATATAAACATTAACAGATGTGATTGAATACAAGTTTAATTAGATAAACATTTTACAAAAGTTTTAATAACTTTTTACATGTACATTTAATGAAATGTGTATTTATTCTGGAATTATTGATGATTAATTTGTAATATTTTATTTTAAAGTAGTACAGGTAATATGTAATGTAATTGTGTTTATTAAGTGGATTATTATAATTGTGTTGATGTTTGCTATGTGAAGTGTTTGAAGTGAACAAATTCATATTATGTATACAAATTTTAGATTCTGTATATGATTTTTTTAGGAGAAATTGAGAGATTGTGGTATTGATTTTGATATTAATTCATTAATTTAATGATGTAATATAAGAAAATTTTTATGAATTATCTTTAGTAATATTGATAGAAA
>BOPP01000293.1:0-149234 GCA_017312745.1 Gryllus bimaculatus | reverse complement strand
CAATCGCCCCGCCCCCGCCCCCGCTGCCGTCGGCGTCGCGCTCGCAGACCTGTTGTGCGTGCACGCGCTCGGCGGCCCCGCGTCCTTCACCCGCTCGCGTCATCTTCCAGCAACACCCACCACTTCCATTTATGACATACGGGTATTCGGTGATGAAACTTTTTTTTGTACAAACAACGACAAGCTGAGAAATATATATATATAGGGAGGCGGGTCAAGGTGCGTTGTTTACGAATGTTGCAATAAAATAATATAGTGGTATGGGATCCTAGAAAGGAGTGTGGTGATACATTTGATATTATTTAAATTGAAGGAAAATAACTTAATGCGATAGCGGCACAATCAAAGTGAAAGGAATCAGCAACACTTATACTGATTGAAAAAATAAAATATTAAATTCGCAAATACTACAAATAAGTTTCATTTCCGTCCATTTCACGTTGGAAGTGCGGGGATGTTCATTTTCATTCCGCTGCCTTCCCGTTCAAGTAACGTGCGTAAATCATTGCCTTCTTCATGGTTTATTTCAGGCAGCGATTGCAGGAACACCCGAAGGAAACCACTAAAGCGGTATGATAGATACGCATTTCAGTTCCTTCGAAATAAAGTTCACTTGTCTCTCTCACGTTGAATGATTGAAATGTTAAAATGTATTATTTACGCCAAGATACGTAATTCATCATTGGAACATGAATTATGTTAATTACATCACGATAATGTTCGATTGTTAAGATGCGAATTTTATGTTCGCCAATATGAACCTTTCATGACACTGGTGTTCTTTAAGACTTCATATTTTCGAGTTTGTGCACTACATAAATAGAAAGTGTGCGATAGCAAGAGAATGAAAGAACAGACAAGAAGGGACTGATAGCAAGAGAGTAAAACAGAAAACGTCAGTGTGGCAACTTATTGTTCCATAGTGAAAATATGATTTTAATGTTACTACCAGAGTTAGCAAAAACCGATGGCTGACTTAACCGTGTATTTGAACACGCTTGTTAAAGGAAAGAGGAATGCTGTCAAACGACCCTATTTTCTCGAAGCGTCGATTGCTTTTAGTCTTGGCCAGTTTCTGTCACATAAACTGCCTATTTATGCCTAAAAAAAGATTTCAAAAAGATAATGTTTCCCCGTAAGGTCTCCTGTTACTTTAAGTCAGTGGAAGGCTGTTCACGTCAAAATGCGAAACAATGTTATGGAAAGAAAGTAACGGATTTAGAAGTTCAAGTTAACATTCGTGTCCTATATTTTATGAAAGTTAATTTTATGCTGTATCTAAACATTGTAAACGTAGACGTCTCCAAGAACAATTGTAAAAGCGCCCGTTTAGTTCAGTGTCGTGCTACCTTAAATTAAGAGCTAACTTCTTCGAATAAATGTGGTTCTACCGTCTCTGTAATGAATTCTTGCTAAGAGATACATAATACTAACGAATAACCTTTCAAAGAAAATCTAGCAGCAGCGTAAAATCTAGCACATGCTATCTAATCCGTATATAAGTAAATGAAAGAGCACATTATTAATGTACATAATATATCATTCTTTATGGAACTGCTTTAAACATGGATATTAATCAAACATTAATCTCCGTACATGAGAGGTACCAAGATGGTTCTCGTGGAATAAAAGGGAAATTAATTTAAATTATATTTCAGACAATAATATATTAAACCTTTTTAGTCATTAACGAAAGTAAGTAGTTCACGAGGAAAAGTGTATTTCTATGAAACAATAACAGCAAGAGAGTGGAAGTTGTTGACTCTTGTTCAAGAAATCAAAGCGATGCCTTTCAATTTGGACCGTTGGTGTGTCCGACTCGAAATGAGGAGACACATTCACGATTAACAAGTGGATATTGTTACTTGTTTCAGAAAGTTCTGGTTCGTACTAAAACAGTTTTTGTGTCCTCTCAATACGTTCTATTTCAACAGTATTATGATATGTATCTAAATGTATTTTTTGCTTTCTGGCAGGCGACATTTTTATGGTCAGTTTAGGTAAGGAATATGACTAGAGGAAGTTATATTTCAGAAAACTCAATAGTAGGCTTTAGCTGGAACACGTACGTAATAACTAGAGCCTGAAAGTTCAGGAATTTATTTTACCTAAAATAGACAGGCAAAATGGCATGTATTTTTTTTAAAAAAAAGGCATTCAGAAAAGCATTTATTCTGGGTAAAGTAAGGGGTAAAACGCATGAAACAATGAATAATCGCCATTTACACATTGCACATGACTTCCGGTATGACGACTATGAATTTCTTTCACTTGCGATGCTGTCTCTACGAAATGTTATTGTGGAATCCTTTATGAATCTTCAATTGGTATTAGTCAATTGGTATTATTATTGATACACATTTCGTGCTTTGTACTTGTGTAGTCGTGTGAAGGAGAGAGAAAAAAAGGAACCGAGAAGGGTACATTATGTACCGACAGCTCTGTCCTCAAAAGGGATCCGAAGACATATACAAAACAAAGAATGAGTTTAGTGAACAAACAAGTCTGTAAGCATCAATGAAAAATATAAAAAAAAACTTCACTGTCATCTTCCTTTCCCTTTTAGAGTTTTTAACACAACCTGGCACTGGAGCCTCCACGCACACGGGAAGACAATATAGGACCGCGCCTTCATTTGTCTAAACTTGCAGCTATGTTTCCATCTCGATAGAGATCGGTCCCAGGAGGAGATAATGGAAAATATTGAAAGGACGGAAAAGCACAAATGAGACAGTAAAGGTACAAATGTGGCAAAATGCCAAAAATAGGCATCAGTCGACCAAAAAGGCAAAATGAAAATCTACTAAAACAACTCCAGAAGTAAAAATAAGTGAGTCATACTGTTGAGTCATATATTTTTATTAATAAAAAATAGACATTTTGCAAAAACGTCTGGACTCTAGTAATAACCTTCCATTGCCCAGGGACTAAAATTTCAATTTTCAGGTGCTTGCTTCAAAGGATGCCGCGGACAAAATCCCCCCCCCCCATCAGTCAGCGTCACCATGCTTTCGATACTCGTGACAGTTAATGCTATTGGAGCATTATTACCCCATACGCTCAGGGTGTCCATTGCGTGACATCATTTCACCGTTGCCGACAAACCCAATTGCTCTCGCATTTGACTACCAACTCGATAACCATAACTCGTTGACGAGCGGCCGAACGGAGGGAAGTCTGAAAGTTAGTGCAAGGCCAACTCCGCTCTCAAGGTTTTTTTCTCCACGAACACAGTGTTGAATCTGCCCTCAATTGCTACATATTGCTTCTGTTAAAATAGTGACACTTGATAGTATTAACATTGACACTAGACACTTCTCACAGTTCATCATTTTGTGCATGCCTCTTTGAACATGTCCGTCGGCACCAGAGCGCAGAGAGTCTTGCGTCATAAAACTCCTCCCCCTTCCACCCCCCTCCTCCCTCGGAAACCAGCAGCGAGAGCGCTGGGCGTGCGTGCTGATCGAACGGCCGGCCGTAAGCTGCAGGGCAAGCGTAGCGGAGTCGGCGCTGCCGCAGCTGTGGAGTGGGCAGGCGTTTCGACGGGACTCGTAAACACACCCGACACGAGGGCTTGCACGTCTGCCTCCTCCCCCCTCCCCTGCCTCTCCCTTGCGGCGGACATCGCTCTGCGACGCCGAAAGCCGCGTCTACGGGTTAGCGGAAAGAGGTTTTCTAAAACACCCTCCCTCGAATGCGCCGCTTTTGGACGTTGAGTGAAACAATGAACTTGTTAATAATAGGATTCCGCGCTGGATTTTTGTGTGAATTCGTGTCAAGTAATAGACTATTTTCCATTACTTCCACGACCTGGAAGGAATACTGGCTAATTTCCGGAAATGAATTAATCAGGATTAGGTGCTGAAATTAATTCAAACATTTCTGTTGTGCGTAAGGATTCGGTGAACAATATCCAACTTAAATAAAGTTTTTACTAGGGCATTCCGATACTATTAGACAGTGTGGTCCAAACCTCGGGCCACAGGCTGTCCTCTTCATTTTGTTGTTCTCCTTGTTAATGGACAAAAAT
This sequence comes from Gryllus bimaculatus, assembly GCA_017312745.1. Taxonomy (NCBI): domain Eukaryota; kingdom Metazoa; phylum Arthropoda; class Insecta; order Orthoptera; family Gryllidae; genus Gryllus; species Gryllus bimaculatus. Next base: position 145,204 of record BOPP01000293.1, on the reverse strand, counting down.
ATTAATTAAACGCGTCTAAAAGATCGTGAACCCTTCTTACTTGTTTAATTTTATATAGCAACAAAGAGAAGATAGATCATCAGTCATTTCTGTATTTTGTCTCCTCAAAACCAAAACTTTCATTGTTCAATAAACCAATGGACAATGGTACGAGATGATCTGTGTCTTAGAACATTGTGATCTTCAGGCACACTAATTCTACCAGACTAAAAAGTGTAAGGCCCCTGAACATTTCTGGAAACTTATATCTAAAGTCCGTCACCCCAAACTGCTAAAATGTGTCCTGCAAAATATATCTTCGTAGAATATATGTGTGTGAAATAAACATTTATTTAATATGTTAACCTACTGTATGCTGTACTTCCGGTGTTGATGGTCATTTAATTTATGATTTTTGTAAAAATGTCCATTTAATGTAGATGCTTAGTTCAAACTGTGTCCGGCAGTATTGATCATTGCCATTCATATTTTCTTGTAAACAATATCCATCATCTGTTCCTATCACAAGTGATATAACTTCATGTAGGGCCTTAAACCAGTTGTATACGAAGACAAAATTATCTGAATCGAGCCACAATAGAATGGCGATATTGATGTTGATAAGTAACAACAATTACGTAAACAGTGTTGTTAAATACATTTTATATTTTCTCAATTTCTGTATCTTTTCTTATCTCAAGTGGTGAAACACCATTCAGGTTCTTTTACCAGTCTATACCTGGATAAAAATAATCAGTTTTGTCTACATCAGTTCAAAAGAACTTTTCTAACCTTTCATCAATCCTTTCTAAACACACGTATATAAAATAATGTAAAATCAATTTCTGCTGAATTTTTTACAAAAAACTCTAGTAAAACATTAAATGTGTTACACCAAAAAATGTGTTACGCCATAAATAATAAACTTGGTAATAAATATATTAATATTTGTTGCACAAAGCTTTACATTTCCTTTCTTCGTTTTTCCTCAAACACTGTCCAGGTTCCAGCGAAACACGCGGCATGGAGCGAGAAGCCCCACTAATCGTTGCTCGCCGCTGTCTGCCACTCTCGTCCAAAGGCTCCTCGGGGGCCCAGAGCCCCTTCCCCTTCCCCCGCGCTTGGAGGTTTCGTAGACGCTCCTGGTCCCGCCCAACCAGTGCCCTTCACTTGGACCTGCCCTTCCACTCGGAGGCTGCGCCTCGCAGCCCAGCGCCTTATCGAGCCCCGCGGGCGGTGGGCGGTCGATATGCGCTCGGTGGGCGGTTCCCGGGGGGCGCGACCGGCGTGCCCCCGCCCCCGCGCCACGCCCCCTGGGACGGGAGACGTCGGATTTGCGCGGTCGCACGGTCGCGGCCCGCCGGCAACGGGGCAGCCAGCGGCTCCACCTCGCATTCGCATTAAGCGCGGAACTGGTGGCTTTTGTCCACGAAGATGGCAACCACGCAAAGCCATGTCCTTTCTTTTGCGCCTCGAAATCTGTAATGAGGAGAATCAACTCTTATGTATGGATGAAAAGAGTTTTCAGCGACATCACGCGGTCAATTGGAAGAACCTTTTAGGGCATTTTCGGACAATTTGACCAATCGCATGTGTCAAGTCACACACACAAATGTGTAGATGGTGTTGGTCAAGTATGTGTACGCACGTCGTTATTGGCCAATAAAGCCGAGATAAGTTCCTTCATTCACCGCTGGATGTCGCTGAATCTGAGTGAGTCCGACTAGCTGCCGTCGGTTTTCATACATACCCGCAATATGCCTCCAGCTCCGGAGTTCAGTCCCCTTTTTACAGACTTCGTGATCTACTTATTGGTATCGACTATACAGAATATTTCATCCTTGTGAACAGGCACCCTTCAATTTTGGAATTCCTCTCTCAACAACCACCCTTTCCACGCGCGCGCGATCCACCCCGTGACAGTTCCAGTAGAGCAATGACGCATCCATGGAAATGGCAGTTTTACATGTGAACATAAAAACAGAATAATCGACTCTGAAATGAAATCAGTTACTTTGGAAACTGGCCACGACCATAACTACAATTCTAATGTTTCATCATGTCTACATCTGGCTTCTCGTTCTACCTGTGCGCTTTAGTCAATTTTACAAAATTTCGTAGACGAATCAATGATTTTCTAAAACAGCGATGTGCTGTATGTCCCGATACGCTTATATCTAACCTGACTTATTTTCGCTTTCTCTAATTTCCTCTTCCCTATTATTCGAAAGGGCTTCTTTACTCTTCTATCAAGTGAAACTTATGTTCAATTTATGTAGCTCTGCCAAGAAACTCTTTCCAAATTCAGCAATCGTAGCTTCCCATTCCCGTCTACTCGTATGTACCTTTCGGTGGAACAGCAAGTTAAATGAATCGATTCTTCATCACTGCAAAGCTCCTAGATTCCATTGCCATCTCAATCTTCTTTTGGAAGCAGGTGAAAACGAGGAAACAAGCAACAGACGCAAGGCAATTTCGCTTTTCGCCTCCCTCCCCCTTCCTCCGCCCCTCCCCTGTGGCTTTCTGCGCTCGCTGCTTCGTTAACATTAATTAGCCGACGGAGCGGAGCGGCAGTGAGCGTGTGGGAGGTGCCACTTCTCGTGCAGGGGGCTTTGATTGGCGGAAACGCTCACCGGAGATTCTGGTCTAAAACATCAGACTAACAATGGAAGTGCCTTCTACAGAAGGGTTTCTCAGAATCGAACAAAATTATAATTAGTTAGATGTAATCATAATTATTTTTTATTGAAATATTTATATGATCATGATATCATGATTTAATTTTTTTCTGAGTATTTTTTATTCGTTTAATGCTAGAATCATCGCGAACCGGCTTTCTGGAGTGGCGGTAGCATTTTGAGTTCTTGTTATTTATCATTTGTTTGATTGTAGTGTAATAATTTTGAAGTAGTGACCCTGAAGAGCCGAATAATAATTTTTGTCAACTACCCAATGTATGTATGTATGTATGTATGTATGCACATTGGCACAACAGCTCTTTACGAGCTAAGGCCTACCAGCAGCGTCCCGGCTTTGCGGTCACGTATTAAGGGGTACGTATGGTTAACCACGTAGCCATCACTATACAATATTGTGGTATTCTTAACCTGAGAATTGAGCTTTCTCTTCGTTACCCAGCAAGAGGTACTGGGTCGTCACAAGGAAAGCCCACAGTTAATTTTTACCTCGACTGTGAATCGAACCCGGAATTGCGCCATGGAAAGCGAACACGATAACCATAGGCCACTTAGGGCCTACCTACCCAATGTAAAAGTTATGAAAATTCAAATAATTGTTCCATCTGCTTTTCTTGGTTATTACTAGAGTCCGAAAGTTCTTATTCAGTCACTTATTTTACTTAAAATAGGCACGCACAAGGGCATTCATTTTTACTAAAATATGCATGCAAAAAAGACATTTATTGTGCCACAAGTAGGTGGTAAAGCACAGGAAACATTAAAAAATCACAATTTAAAAGTAATTATTGTAAAAAATTAATAATTAAAATGATTTATATTTTTATTGTAACTCTAAAATTTATATTAGTACTCACGTGGAAAGAAACTACCTTTTCTTTGTAATCTTGATTGCATATGACAATTCGCCATTACAACTACGAATTTATTTTACTCGCGACGCTGTCTCAATGAAATGCTATTGTGGAAATCGTTTACAATTTTGGAGCGTTTCAATGAAACGGAATTGTGCATTTTGTTATTGGCACTTGTGTGTAATCGCCAGGAGGGAAAAGAGGACGAGAGGGAACTGAGAAGGAACAGCTCTGTCCGCAGAAAGGATCCGAGGCCAAACATAAACATGGAATGAAATTTCTTGTGAGAAAACAAGATTGTAAGCATCAATAAAAAATACCAAAAATCCTCACTGGCATCATCTTCCTTTTTCTTTTAGATTTTTAACACAACCTCACACTAGACACTATGCTTCCAAAGAAAGACAATACACGATCGTGTCTTTACGTTGTGCATGTATGCTTCCATCTAGATAGATATTGGTGCCAGGAGGGAAAAAGAGAAAATAATTATGAAAAAAGTATTAAAGACACAAAACAGAAAAGGCAAAAATATGTTAAAAATAGACATCAGAAGCTAAAATACACAAAAAAGTCAAAATGCAAATCTACTAAAACCACTCCAAAAGTACAATTAAATATTATTAAGTCATTAACTCGTAACAATAATAAAGACATTTTGCCGAACTTCTGGGATCTAGTTATTACTATAGGATATTTCTGATGGTAGATATTGATTTTGAAATTCTTAACCGGCGTTGTTTTACGATTTTGTTCAAATGTAAAATCAGTACTGTTTTTAAAATAGTAAACGACAATCTTTGAAGGAAAAAACAACTCATTCTCGCTTTCAATATGCCAGAAATTAATTTTCGTAATTGTCTCGTCCACGAATACTGAAGCAAACGCTAATCTCTGAACCATTCGATACAATTACACTTCAAGCACGAACCATTAATCTTCTTCTCCATCTCTTTCCTTCGTTCGTATAATTTCCTTCCTTCACTCTCGAGAATTGTCGTGGAAGCACGAAGGCAAAGTACACCTGGCGATGAAATGCCAGCGAAGTGTTGCCTCAAAGGCTCCCGTCGTGAAAGGCAGATTCCAAGGGCACCGCAATTCGGAATCCTCTTCTAGTGATGAGCGGAAGAGAGACGGTGCAAGGCGATGTGTACACACGAGACGGGAAGGGCAACCGTTGCGAATGAGTCGGCAGCTCCGTCAATTTTCATTCTTTGTAGAGATTCTAATTCATGGACACAGGCGTCTAATCACGTGTAGATGAAAGACATTGCATAAACAATGCAGGCGATGAATAAATGTGTTTAAGTAAAGAAGTGAAGGAGTGTTAGTAAGGAAGTGTGTATTGTGCTAGTTGGGAGTGAGAGTAACTGACTACATTAACTGACTAAATTAATTAATTAATTAATTAATGAACGAACGAACAAGTTAGTAAATCTCTTATTCTGCGAGTGAATTATAAACATAATTTACAGAGAAGACATCATTAAACGAAGTTAACATTGGCATTTAACACATTAATATGCGGCAAATAATATACAAAATTTTATTTATTAGTGAAAATTGTCAGAATTCGTGCTTACAAGTAGTTTAATGGTATTGTAGTTCAGGTTTAAGTATCATATTTTTTCTTATATTAAGTGTAATAAGCTTTAACTCACTTACTACATGTCATAGGAAACTCCAGTAGCGTGTTATAAAGCATAATGGACCAATGAGCTAACTGGAAATATTCATATTATGTCAGCAGTGTATAACACTATTGTGTGTACAAAGGCATTTGCCTAATAAGGTCACACGTCTAGCAGCTCTATTGCAACAACTGAAGGTTGGAACCGAGAATGTCAGAAAACTCTCAGTTCACTCACAGGACTTCTGAAGTAGTATTGTATTGATGTGAGGAGTCAGAAGCTTTGCAGTGTACCAGTGCAACAATCGAAGAGTTGAACGTAGAAAAAAAATGAACCTAACGGAACATCAGTGAGACTACTGCAGGGTTAGTTTGGAAAGGACAAACATCTATCAGCACTTCCCTGCGAATATTAAATGACTGACGCGCGAAGGACAGGCCGTGCTGAATACCAAGGAGTCTGCGGTAGAAGTGGTGCGAGGAGAACAGAGGCCTCGGAAAATATCTGTGAGACTCTGAAGGGTTGAGTTGGGAAGGGCAAAAAATGCCAGAATTTCAGTGAGACTACTAAAGGGTTGGTTTGAAAAATTAAAAATTTAACAGAACACCAGTGTGTGCTTAGAGGAATTACTCTAAGATGGGACCATTTTGACAGGTCGGGAAACACAAGAACGTCATACAGGGCGATGACATTGCAAAAGATAGCGATGAAGCCATTTACATCGAACGCATTGACAAAATTAGTGCCTGGCCATAACCTACAGTTATGTTGACATCAGATGCCAAACAGTTGTTGTCAAAGCGGGCCAATCTTTTAGAAATCGCTCCACAGTAAAGCATTGGCCTGGGAAGAACAGTATCCGCGCAGCACACCATCGTGAGTATCAAAAATGTATGCACCATTGAGGTCGATGTTTTCACAACATCAATGATTAAAAAAATATAATCAATGAATTTAGCGTCGTTCTTTTGAAGTCGATGATTTTTTAACATTGGTCATTGTATTAGATTTTTTCGTAGTTAATATTTTTTTTTGAAAATATAACCGTTATAATAAAAACTTCCGATTTTAAGAAATTCACGAATTCAAAATTCTTTAGCTCAATGCGATCTAGATTGAGGATAATCAAAATCAAGTTTTCATTTTCGATAAATGAAGTCACAATTTTTTATTTATTCAAACAGATGATAAAAGTTGTGTTAAATGCCCTGGTCATTTTTTTCACCGCGTTTCGTGAATTAAATCGGAAATAAAAATTAATAAATGTGAGAACCGACAAATTAAGTTACCCGCACGTGAACACTAATGCTGTTTTAAAAACAAATGTTTCAAAAACATCGATGGTTTTGGAGCAATGTTTTAGTAACATGGATGTTTTAATTTTCACCATCGATGTTTAGAAACATCGAATAATATTATAAAATCATCGATGAATTCAAGGTAAACATATCTGCGATGTCGCATCCGTACTACCGAAGGGTTCATCTGGGAACGACAGGTGGGTTAGCAGTGCACATCAGCGCATCGACTGAAGGGTTGACCCGGGCAGGACAGCAGCCTCGCCCGGCGTGCAACTGCGAGGGCGCGAATGCTTCCACAGCGGCGGCGGCGGCGTCGGCCGGGAACCGGGGGCCGGATGCGCGCGGCGTAGGGCGCCGTGGCGAGCCGCCCTTTGGCGGGGGCGGGGGTGAAGGGGCCGAGGCCGGGGCGGGGGGGCGCCACGCCGCGTGGCGGGTGCTGGAGCGCACGCACTGGCGATCGATCAGCAGCTTTGCTCTGTGCTGGCCGGAGCCCCGCCGCCCGCATCCAAATGGCGCCCGCGCGCGGACCGCCCGGCCGCCCCGCCCCAACCGCCCCGCCCCAACCGCCCCCTCTCAAAAATGGCGCCCCGGGCCACTGCAAGCGCCGCCCGGGCCTCAGTACCAACGAGCACGCAAAGGCTTTATTTTGCATACAATTTTATGGTATTATGAACGTTAATGTAATTTCCAAAGCGAAGAAAGATAGGGAAAAGAAAGTTATGAATTAAAAATAATTTACTTTACATAATGTGATAAAGTGAAGCGAGAGATATGAATAAAAACTGACGGTAAATTTTTGGAATTGAATGTATGTTTTTTCGAAGACAGTTGCTCATTTACTTCTTTTTTTATAAATTCGGAAGTGATAAATTTTATCAGACAACTGTTGCAGACATTTTAATCGTTCGAGTAATGGTTACGTAAATCTAAATAGCCTATCGGTTTATATGTCATTAAATATCAATTAAAATCAGTTTATGTCACGCTTTTTTGAGTTATGCTCTGACATTAAACTAACATTATCCTCGTAGGGAATTAGATAAAAAAAGGAGTAGTGATGTTTCCTGACAACAGCGTTCTGGGTGTAGCTGTGCAAGTGACATTTCGCGTTATGAAAATAACCCTTCTGGTGTTTCATTTTGTTATTATACAATGTCAAGATACTTACCTAAATATTTTGGTGACTGAGAGAAATACGAACTGTAAAGTCCAGCTTGATTTAATCAGCCGGTGAAGATAACGATGTCAAAGATAAAATTGGGAAGTGAAAATTCCACGATGTCGTCGAGAGCCGCGATTCATCCGCCGCCAAGCGGCGCTCGCAGGCTGGTGACTGAATGATGATTGACTGACTGAATGAGTGTTCAGTGTTTCCCAACGCCACGTCAACTACTATAGTCAGTAGTACAGTTAGCTTAGTGCATTGAAAGGAGTCGGCGGGACGCCCACGCTAGAAAATAAATAGTTAAAATAAACGTCGGATAGATTAGTATGTATTCGGCTTCTGACGGCAGGTTTTTCCCCCTTCAGGGGTTTTTTCCTGAGCCGTACCTTATGGTCTCTTTTCCGCGGCTTTGATGCGATGGAGAGACCATTTGGGGTGAATACCAGAATTCGAAAGATTAGAACGCGAAAGGATGTAGGTATTGTAATGGCTTAAAGGCCTTCGGCCTAGCCACATAGGATCAAGTAAGCTAATTTGTTTGTAATAATTACCTATTAAATAAAATAACAGTTTAGTGCATGTTTTAGCCTCGTAGGTAGCCGGGTACTTCCCTTGTCATGAGATCAGTCCTACACATCGACTTGCGGATTGGCTTCCCCCCCTCCGTGAGTCCCCGTAGCGCGGTACCGCTCCAAGGGACAACCTCTAAGCTGCCGACTGGACTCTCTAATGAGTAGTAGTAAAGTGCACGTAAGTATACGTGTATGTGTGTGTGTGTAAGAGGAGAGGAGCGAACAAGGATAAGAAAGGAAAGCGCGTAGTCCGTAGCCCATTTGTAAGGGTACTACTCCGGTATTCATCTGATATTGATCGTAGAAAGCACGGAAAACTGCCAATCAGAGCAGCCGGACGCAGAATTCTCCTCCGGACAACGGCTACATTTGACCTAGCTACACAGTGTCAAAATTTGGCCAACTTCGGCACTAAAACCTAGGGCCTCCCTGTCAGTCACTGCTAAGGCAACGTTAATGCAGGCTATGAGCAAACTCAGCCAGTCTTGTTCGAGGGTATTCGTTGTGAGTTGTCAATGTTAGCAAATTAAGATTGTATGTTATTATGATTTTGTTTTATACTTTTGCATCAAGCTAAATCTACTGATTAGATCAGCCGGCCCGCTAGAATTCTCGTCCAATGGTTCACTCCGTCCTAGCTAAGTAGGTAGTGTCGAAAATCCGCCACCGTCAGCACTAGAAACTAGAGCCTGCCGGATAGTGACACTTCACCGGCCACGTATATTGCCTCTGAGCCATGTCAGATGGTGCTAGCGGGCCAGAGCCGGAGCAGCTCCGCACGGAGCCTTGTCGTCCAGGGCCCTGGTTGGCCAAGAGCCTTTTTAGAGCGCTCTAATCGCCCACCTGAGAGCTCCTAAAGATTACCTCCCGCAGCGGCCCCTCCACCTCAGCCTATCGGAGCACGTGCCTGCGTTTGCTCCCCGCGTGTCCCGCAGCGGAAGGGGGCGCCGAATCAAAGCTGCTCTGATTGTCCACCAGGCTACGGGGGCGAGCGGGCAAGTACACTTCCCGCCCGGCCAACAGGTAGCAGACCGTGCGTCGGAGGAGGGAAGGGGACATACGGGATTCGTGATTGGGCGATAGAAAGCGCCAGGTAGGCCTCCTCCGCGTCTGCTTGCAGCAGCGATGTAGAGATTAAAGATGGAGGCTCTTGTCCCAACCTCTGCCGACTTCCAAAGTTTGATCTGGGTTAAAGTGTTTGCATGCGCAGGGTTTAGCGTTGATTACAATTCATCCGCTGTGTCTCTTGCTCATCGCCTGTGTTCTCTTGATGCACGAAAATGCTCAGCCACCTGTCAATCTTCGCACAACTCATCTTTTGCAGGAGTTCCGTTGAGTGATGTCACAATATTCACTAACACCAACTGGCATCAACTCCTTGCTTCACGCGCGTTCAAAAAAAAATACACGATTTGTTTGAATGAACATGTTCTCGTAGGTATGATAACAGTAGTTTAAAAATAAAATGTTATTTAATGCAAAGATTATCTTGAATGAATTTCGTTAAATATATAAATTGCAAGAATTATGGTAAGACAAGGTAATAAGGATCTAGAACTATTGAAAGATTAATGAGCGCCAGTGCGGGTACATTTCTCCACAATGCCTTTTCATAGCGTGAAAATAATATTAGAAATCCTTGTGGCCATATCAACACTGAATGAATCGCATTCTGGACACATTGTGCTCTTTTTTTCGAGTTTTATCTCGCCGAAAAACAACTCAGAATAATAACGCTAAAAATCGACTTTTTTCATTGGAATAAATGTTAATATTTTTTGTCGAAGCTGTGTGAACGTCCTCACATGTCGATTGAAGCCTTTTATCTATAGTAGTCTCGAGGGACTCGATTTGGAGTTGACGGCTCGGCAAGAAGAACGTTGTGGCAAGCAGTGCCGAGTTCAATTGGTCGGAAAGACAGCGCAGCGCGATCGACAGGCAGAGAAGAGAAACAGAAACTCAACTTCCTCCGCTACTTCCCGGATACGGCTATTCGTTCTGCAACTTCAACGGAATGTCACCGCTGAACTTCTTCGCTGCTCATCCATCCGTCCCTTCATCGATCCACCCGTTGTCCATCGATATGAGGTGTTCCCGTCAGGCACAAATTATTCGATTATAACATCAATTATTACTAATAAATGATACAATGAAACACACATCGTGAAATTCCACGATTATTTCGTACATACTACAGACTAACTGAATAAGGATATAACAGATATTTTTTAAAAAATTTAAACAGTGTTGGCTAAATTTTGCCAACACTGAATTACCAAAAAAATTAGTTTTTTAAACCCTTGTAAAAAAATCGTGGAAAACAAAAAAATCCAATGAAATATTTAAATGCTTTTTTAAAAATTATTTAATGTAATAAAACTAATAATTTTATGAATCAAAATATTTATTAAAAACTCAAATTTAATCACAAGAAATGCGTACAATCAAGTATGAAATACAATAGTATAAAACAAACTCATTATAACATACGAACTTCATTTGCTAATATTGACAACTCAAATTTCATCACAACGAATACCCTGAGACAAAACTGGCTGAGTTTGCTCATAGACTGCATTACCGTTGTCTTTGCAATGTCTTTGCAATGACACTGTATAGCTATGTCAAATATAGTCGCTTTCTGGAGGAGACTTCTGCGGCCGGCTTCTCTGATCGCCAGTTTTCCGTGGTTTCTGCTATCAGTATTAGGCATATTCCGGAGATGTGCCTTAACGAACGATTCACTGACTGTGTGCGTTCTTCCTTTCTTCATCCTTGTCCCCTCTTCTCCCTTTACACAGACACACTTACAAGCACCACCCATTACTCGTGACTGGAGCTTAGACCTTGTCGCGGCTGAGGCGGTGCCCTACTAGGGAAGACACTTGGAGAAGAAATTCTCCGCTAACCTATGTGTACATCGGCGTCGGATCTCACCATCCAGAGAGGGAAGAATACCGCCTCCTCCCAGGGAAGACCATTCACTACGCTACGGGAGTAATGTCCACAGTTGATGACGTGTCAGTCTGAAACATCAATGAATCACACCAATAGGAATACAAGTAGAATATTAAATTACGGTATAATGCGCACTTGTTTCGGAAATTTGCTGCATGTTACGTATTTGTTTCTTTATTATTGTAACATAATAACATTACCAAACAATATTCACTCGTTATGATTATCCGAATTTAAAATGGAAATGAAAATTTGGGAGGGAAATAAGGTTAATCCTCAAATTAACCGTTCTGAATTACCAAAATTCAATTCGCCACACATGCTAACATACTCTTATTTATATACTTCAGTTTTTTTTCTTTTCGAATGGTGGAAATTAATATTTTATATAAATTATGTTCAAAAAGTAATATTAAATTAATTAAAATAATAAAACCCAATAATCGATAACCCCCCCTCCCCAAAAAAAGCGATACGATAGGTTCTGGGATACGGGACGTTCAGAGATGCGGAACATTATGGGATATGGTAGCGTCTGCGATATGGTAAAAGAAAAAAAAATGTCTTCACGAAATTAGCACAGTGTACAAATGTAATAGATGTATATAAGAAATTTGTCCTTAAAATAACAAGAATGCTGAACAGAGTCCTGGAAGGAGACTGAAGTGCAAACTTGGTCTCGCACGTGCCGTCTTCTAGCGATGCTGCGTGCCTCGACTGGCAGGCGTAAGCGATGGAGGGGAAGCATCGGGGGAGGGGGTAGAAGGGCGCGGAAGGGGCGGGAACGCGGGCGAGCGCGTGTGCGAGACACAGCTGTGTTGATTGATGTGCGTCTGGAGGGCGCAGGTTACTCGCTGCCGCGGATGTGGACCAGGCTAGGCTCGTGTAGAGTTGCATTTCTCAAATAGCTCCAGGTCTCTTCCAGCTCTTTCTGTGTAAGATCTTCCATTAATTTTTTTTCGTGAGGGATTATATGCAAGAAGACAATGAAAGGATCATGCTGTATTATATCCATGACATCATCGAAGACATTGCGTTGTGTAGCGTTGCGGCCAGTACTCTAGCTATTCACCTCTGGGTTCGAACCTTGTTATTTCTTGAGGATTTCTGTTTGACCGAGGGGAGGGAACAGAGGGTTTTGTGAATGTTTTTCTTGTTCACTCATGACTTTCATTTCATAAAGTTCCCCATCACAAATAATTACGCACCTTCATCAGTGATTGCCCACTATGTGTCATCGTTCGTGATTTGATATCTTTAACAACAAGGACACGTTAGGTGAGTAAAGATACTCAGGGGAACAAGAAAATATTTACAAAATAATGTAATTGATAGTGAAGTGTACGAAACACTTTTCAATAAACTTACTTGAATCCATCTTGTGCTGCAAAAAAATAATTGAGTTGTTGCTTCTTTTGAATCGTGCTCGTAGCTTACCGCAGGATAATCATCGAACACCACAATTTTATTTTATACTAATGAGACACAGTATGTTCTTGATTACATTTCTTACGTCTGTACATTATACTGTGTGTCACAAACCTACGCACACTCAGCTCGGTAGATTCCATACTATTCCGTTTTCTTATTGCGTAAACTTACTACGGCAAGGAAGTCTTTTAGTGCCAGGGACCAACATGGAAAGATTCCAAAACCGTGAGACCAGTGTGGAAATGGTTCTAAAACCTGAACATTTTTGTGCCCTAGAAAGCGTCAAATAAACATACAACACCGATGTCAGCAACGCATGTCTATAGTGAAATTGAGTGACAAACAAACGGGGGTCGCTTCTTTAAACGAATGCCAAGACAAGATGTTTTCGTACCATCGTGTGTATACAACTCCGTTGTGTTGGCGAGTGTGGGACGTTTACAATTTCGCGTCGCGGCACGTTCGTGGGCGTTTTTCGTGGTTCGCGTCTGTTATGGCGGCGCAGCCCCGCCCCGCCCCCCTCCTCCGCGCCCGCTCCTTCGCCGCCACAATCCGGCCTTCTTCTGTCTCTATAAATACGCTCCGCCGCCGCCGCCGCCGCTAATGCGCGCGTGCGCTTTTTGTGTGGGACGCCTCCGCCACGAGGCGGCGCTGGCGCCCCGGCCCCCGCCCCATTCTCCGGCGCCCCTCTTCGCTTCCCGTGTTAAATGGTCTCCACGAATGAGGCGATCGTCTACTACGGCGGGCACGTGTGGCGCCCCGGCGCGTTGCTGCGAGCTCGCTTGTTTGCCTTTGTGGAGTTCCACAGGGGTTCACATCCCGAACACGTGCAATTATGGGGGCTGAAGAGGATTTGAAGCAGCTTCTGCCTCGAATTACACTTCTCTTACATTTATTGGTTATTATTATTATTATTATTATTATTATTATTATTATTATTATTATTAAAGTCGGTTCGAGTCCTGCGTAGACATGGTCGTATTTGTGATTGTCCATTCACCCCTCATCATCATCGTATCATTTCATAATTCACACTTCAAGGTTCAACAACCTTGCCGTACTTTGGGATACATCTGAGAAAATTACACCCGTTAATCGTGTAGCGTAGTCAGTAATGACCTATATGCTAATAATAACAGTAATATAATAATAATAATAATAATAATAATAATAATAATAATAATAATAATAATATGTACCAAACCCTTTCTTCCATTCCTGGTGTAGACCCTTTGAGCTCAAGATCATTCTAAACAAAATATTGGATTACAATATGCGTCGTGATCATGTTCGTATAATTAAATACCGATACCTTCGCGCGAACCGGGGGTGAAAAGGACATCTCTTTGTTTGTCCATTTGATATAACAATTCATTCATAATTATTTTCTCCTGACATCACATGTACACTGGCACTGGCCATTTTATGGCTTCCTTACACACGAAACTGAGAGAATATTCCTACGAGCTTGAGATTTGCCTCAGAAGATCACCTTTTTAAAAGCTAAAATACACAACGGCTCAACACAGATCTCGTGCTATTTTTATAAATATAAATATAAAAGAAACAATCACCTAATCAATTCCTATATATGTACTGCGTCAAAATCAAAACAAAGCTAAGCTCGTTCATCTACTCACAGCAGAAAAAAGATAGTGGTGGTCTTTAGAAGGAAAATATCACGTATGGAAGTGAAGCCGTACAAGAGGGTGAAAAGTTTTACGCGAAGATTGTCGTACATACACGGTGAATGTATCGATTGTACCTTAACAGGTCAGGATTTTAGCAACGAGTGTGATGAGGATTTTGGACATGAACATTCCAGCAGATATCAGGGATTTGCATATAATTTGAATTGCTCCGGAAGCAGAGATTTACGAATGTTGTAATGTTAATTAGATCTCTAAATGTCAGATTTTGAGACCTCAACTGAGCAATAAAGGCCTTGATGTGTTTGGACGTGTCTGCTGAGCACCGCTGACAGGGATTGTAATGCGTATTGCTCTACCTCTGAATTAATATACCTCTGAAATTATAATAATTTGATGGGACGAAATCTCAAAGCGAAATCCGTCCTTACTCAATAACAAGACCTGACGCTGATGTAATGCGAACTTTTATCACTTCATTGAAGGCGTTCTAGGTTATTTTTTACATTTTTAAAATTCAAAACTACATTATCAGACATCCTCAACGAAATCCTTCCATCGCATACATGTTAGACATCCCATTGACTAACGAATTAGATAATTGAAGGATACAATAGAAGGTGCGTACAGATACGTGCTCTCAATATCTGCAAAGAAGAGGACTCCACCCACAAAACTCATTTCATTAATTTTTTTTTTTTTCACTTGCGCCAGCCACAGCTAGTGAGCTCGCCATGAGAATGGCTCCCTCATTTGCGGGCGGCCTCCCGCCGGAGCGATAGCGGCGACGTCCATTACGCAAATCGAGTGGCGGCGGCGGCGGCGGCAGCTCCGCAACGCGCGAAC
Source organism: Gryllus bimaculatus (assembly GCA_017312745.1). NCBI lineage: Eukaryota > Metazoa > Arthropoda > Insecta > Orthoptera > Gryllidae > Gryllus > Gryllus bimaculatus. The sequence continues at coordinate 130,122 of BOPP01000293.1, read as the reverse complement.
ACCTGCGCTCCGCCACTGCGCCTCTATTCAGCCGAGGTTACCTTTGGCTTTGCCTCGTGTCCCTCGGTGATAAGACAAACCACATAGAAGATTAATGAAGTTCTATTGAAGATGTGGAATGGTTTTTCATGTAAATACATATTTTTACAGGAACAAAATACCTGCATATGATTTTAGTGTGAACAAGACATTCTGAACGAATTAGAACCATTCGTATATTATGCATTTTTAGATATTTGGTTTAATTACACATTTTTGAATTATTATCTGCTACTACATATTTATTGGATATTGCTTACATTTTAATATATTTATACGTCGGTATGGAACATTTTAAATATGAGTTTGCCAAAAATGTTACTGGAATCGTCATTCTCAAAAGCTATTACTGCCCTTCTCCGAGTAGAGGAACTTCGCCATGATCTATTAAACGTATCCCACTTCCTGCTTCTTCGAAACAGAATTCTCTGAATGGATGAGCGGATGTTTGCGAAGCAGGAGTAATCTCAACCCATGTGCTTGTTTCAAAGATTTCATGTGTAAGTCGATGGACATCTGACAATTACTTTTTACAAATCATTATCTTCATTGGATTGAAAATGGGATGAATGTTAACCCCCCTCCCCCCATACACACACATATACACGCACTTCTCCGGAATTCATCTCTGGCTCCACGTTCGTTGGGTTCGAAATTGTAAAATGCTTGTGTCAAGCAATTTTAAACACTACAATGAATTTTTATTTTACATTTTTTCCTTCGCGTATCTTGGAAAAAAATATGTATGCAAATTTCGGTTCTTTTTATTACAATATATTCCGTTCACTATTTATGAGTAAATGAGTGAGTTTTGATTCCAGGAGCGTCAAGGACTAATGTTATTGTTACCGTAAGTGTAGTGCACATGGCCCGCGAGGTGGCGCTGTTCCTTCCCGTTGGAACATGAGATCCGACGCCGACCTTCGACGTCGACTTGCGGCTTTGTTTCACCCCTCAAGGAATCCCCTCCTAGGGTCTCTCCAGTGAGTGGTTTGTGTGTTATGTTGCGCGCGTGTGTAAGTGTAAGGCAGGCGAAAAGATGAGACAAGTGAGGATGGAAATGCGTGCGGTCGTAGGTACTGTTCCAACCCTAGGACCCGCCGGGCAGCGATGCTAAAGAGGAAACGCGAACAGCGATGCTGCGGCAAGAGTTACCGCAAAGTTGCTGCAGCCGATAAATATTGCCACCAATACTTATATAAAACATTTCATGGAATGTTTACAACCCATTAAAAGAAATAATATTTCGGTGAAGTTTCCCCATTTCCAATAATTAAAGCAACAGTATAAAAATACAAAATTAAATATCAAATCAAGGATTAAATGTTCAAGTTAATTTATATAAATTGTTATAAAACTCTTGCGGTATAAAACGTACACAAGGGGTGAAAGAAGAAAAGTAGAAAGAGATACGAGTTTCATGTATGATAAATTAATAGATGTATGGAAGTAGATGTCCCCAAAGAATACCATGGAAATAATTTTTGTTTGATTCGTGTTGAGCAGTTCTATTTGCAGTGTCAATATTAGCCGAATGTCTGTTGCGATAAGATTTTCTGATAACATACAGGGGCACAATCATCCAGAACAAACACACTTTTTTTAGTTTAACTGAATGTTTCTTGTCGAATTTCGTTTTGATGTTGCTATAGGTTTTCTTCTCGTTTGATTCTATTTTTATTTTTCGACACGTTCGTTCCGCGTGTTGTAATCTTTATATACAGGATGCCCTGGGAGGAAACGTAAAATGAGCTCCTAAGGCAAGTTTAAACATATTTTGTAACAAACTCTTTGGATATTCGGAATGGCTATGCCGCTATAAGAACTCAAAAGTTGATTTGAAAATATGCTTTATAGACGAAAATTTGCATTACAGCATGCATGAAAACACTCTAGAAACATGTAAATTGTTTATTATTTACAAAATAAAATAGTATATTTGTTCAGAAAGAAAAATTAACACATAAATAAAAGAGCACCAATTTACACAATTCGACAGATTTTTTTTCTGGGTTATTTTTTTCTTTCTGAACAAATATTTTAATTAAAAAAAATAATAACCAATTTACATGATTCTGGAGTGTTTCTGGCTTCTGCAATGCAAATGTTTTTTCGAAACAACTTTTCAGTGCTTATCATGGCTCAACCATTCGGAATGTCCCAGTAGTTTAGTTTAGTTTAGTTTAGTTTACTGGACAACATATAATTTAAATTGTCTTAGAAGCTTATTTGAGGAGTTTCGACGTTCCTCCCCTGGACACCTGTATTATTCGTGTAATCTGCATCTATCCATCCGTTACTCACGGTTACAACCTTTCCCGTGCACTAATCGAGATAAGTGAGATGTCATGCGATCTTCTGGTAAGGAACTGATGATTTGCTTCCGGATCCATCGAATACATAGTAAAGAATTTCTCCAAAAAAATGTTTTTGCGTTTTTAGCGCTGCAATCTAGCATGACAGCGCTGAACCAGTTGCCCCAGCACCACGCCACCCTGGCGATGAATGCAAGGTCGCTAGATATTTTCCCGCCCGGACGCCTTTGTTTACAGTATGAGACGAGGTAGGTAGTAGCTGTAGCCTGAAAGAACATCAGGCAAGAAGAGTTGCGATCTCACATTTGATATGAGTATTTTTTATTTATATTTTAGATTTTTTAGGTTTTTTGTATTTTACGTACATCGACCGAGGATGAAAGAAACAAAAACTGCATGTTTAAAAATTATTTTTATTTAGAATTTGCATAGTATAAATTCCCAAATTCTAATCAGAATGTGTAAGTCTCCATCGTCGCTTGCGTTTTTATTGCCCCAAACGACGTCGCCAGCTGTCTCCCGAGTTCTATCGTGACGTAAGAAAAATTTCTCAATCGTCTGAAAGATGGTTCCTTCGGTTGGTTCATCTCTCATCCAGCTCAGGCGCCTGAATCTCGAAGTATTGTAGGCTGAGTGTTGTGGGAAGCATAAGCAACGTATCCGATCATTAATACAATTTGTTTCCCCTGAATTTAATCGCGATGGCGCCATTGTGTTACAAAAAGTTTGCAAACGTCACAGACTGAAAAAATGGTTGTGTATGTGTGTGTCTGTGGGAGGAGATACATGATCAAAGTGCTACCGTTACTACTACTTCGTAGGTACTGCAAAAACTTTTCCGATCAGTGCAGAGAGAGAGCTGTTGGAATAAGTACAAAAAGTCTGGGCACTTTCGATGCCTCAATCGATACTTCAGATGTGAACCACACCCGCAGCAACCAGTTGCCTAGAGCTCTGGAATGGCTCCTCTCTGACTCTTAAGGTAAATGGCAAAACGTAGTTACGGGTTTTGTGTGAACGTACGAACAAGAAAAAAGAAAGGAAAATACGCGACCGCCTGTGGCATCGTCGCTGCCTCTCTCTCCACTACAAACATCCGCAACGCCTCTATTGCCTTGGCCACCTCTGCCTTCAATTACGCCTCTACCCCTGCCGTTGCCGTCACACACCTGACTCCCTTCCACTACTTCTATCCACTACCAGTACCGTTACCGGTAACAACAACACTACTGCTGTAACCATCACTTCCGCATCCACCACTACTACTGTTACCACTCGCACTACCACTATCACTATCGCCACCACTCTACCGCTCGTAAGACCACATTACTGATCCCACGTCCACTCCGACTGCCACTCCGACTGCCACTCCGACTGCCACTCCGACTGCCACTCCGACTGCCACTCCGACTGCCACTCCCACTGCCACTCCGACTGCCACTCCGACTGCCACTCCCACTGCCACTGCCACTGCCACTGCCACTGCCACTGCCACTGCCACTGCCACTGCCACTGCCACAGCCACTGCCACTGCCACTGCCACTGCCACTGCCACTGCCACTGCCACTGAAACTACCACGACCGCCTCTGTCGCCACCCTCTGTGTCACCACCGCCTCCATCGTGACGGCATTCATTGTCACAGCTTCCATCATTATCCTCACCGCTCCCGTCAAGGTATATTGGTATGGTGTTGTTAGCAAGAAAACCGTCATTGTCACCAAGGCCTCCCTCTCTATCATCGCCGCCACCGCCTCCATCGCAACCACCTCCGCCACCATCACCCCCATGCCCGCCGTCGCCTGTTGCGTGCTTGGCCCGGAGGCATGTTTAAAAATAGAACAATGCGTCGCGTCGCATTGGGCAGCGTTGCCGCCCGTCAGGACACCTGCGGTTAGCGGTGCAACGAGTCCACAGGGCTATCGGGAGACAGGCAGACTACTTCCACTTCCTTGCGCCTTACGCGCCTTCGAGCTTCCCAGCAAGAACTTATCGCGGATTCATAAATAGGGAAGGGTGGAGCAAGTTTGTAAAGTTCGGGTTTCCGGGCCACCGCTCTCGCCTTTCTTGTACTTTTTAAAAATATTATTTGTACAAAAAACATTGGGTTAGCTTCTAGTTGTAAGAAACGTAGAGACCCCAGTCTAAATAAAAAAGCGAAGAAGCGGTCTAAGCGAAGAAGAACGATATTGTTTTTTCTACTTCATGTTTTTGTTTGTTTTTGTTCCACTTTTCTTTTATGTTGAAGGTTTTAATTAGAAATCTTATCCAAAAACATTCGTCGCAGCTTCCGTGGAAAACATCTAAATGTTAATTTAGAACTCCAAGTTACGTAAGTTGTAACAAACAAAATTAATTTTTTTTATCCTCACTTGAACTAAATAAGAATACACAGTAATATGAAAACGTCGTTAAAAGAAAGTCCCTCTCAAAAAGATCCACCAGTGTACGTAGAAAGATCAAAAGATTCAATGAGATATTGATTCAAGTTTGAAGCTGAGATCTCTAAGAGCTACAACGTGACTCTCTGGATTTCTGCCAACTTCAGAATGCTTTAAGCTTCTGGATTGGAATACTAAGAGGACAATGAGAATTGAGTTGTATAGCCACTGTATAGCCAATATATAAATATAAATTCACCAGTGAACATTCACTGCATTCGTAATTCTGTACAATCAAGTATAATTCGTTTGAAAAAGACCGTTTACGTCATATGTCGTATTTATGTTCCCTTATTCTTTGTTCGCCCGTCCCATTTTGCATACAATTGTTAAAATAATGCACTGACAAATAACTACGACAATACGTGTTCAGCACATACTCAGTTTATAAGAAACAACGAAAATCACTCTTGAGCGACTCTTAACGGATGGACGATTGCGAAGCAGAGGGGCAAGGTTCGATGAGCTGTAAGAATTGCAAATCCGTTCCGTCTAATGCAACATTTTCTTCACGGGGCACTGAATAATGAAGCCGACATTTTGAAGAGTGAGGCAGAGAAAGTATTACCAAATGAGTTCACATTCCAAGCTTAAGATATTGTTCTGCTATTTGAATACATTGTGGATGGAACGGTGCTGTGTTGTTCATATTACCTGCCCTGAGAAACCGAATGGGAAAAGCACGAGAAAAGAACAGCAGCTAGCAAATAGCTTATAAGAAGAAAAGATTAGAGGAATCCACCGATAAGACAGCCGAGAAACTGAATGAGTCCCACCTCTTCATTTTCACTGCAGAATGTGCCTCCGTTCGACAAAGCTATCACAGAATATCTCGGAGTCATCTAATAAGTTTAAAAATGTTAAAAATTAAAATTATTTTTATCATCAACCTTACTGTATTATGATAAGAATTAATGAATATCCGGAACTACGCCTTTGTATTTTGTAAAAGATACGGTTGTTGGTAGTATTGGACGTTTGTGTTTCCTACGTGTAGCATTAGACGTTTCCTTTTATGAATTCATTCGCTAATTTCGTAAGTTCATCCTTCCTTGTATCAGTCGCCTCCTCCATACATATGAAACAGTGTAGTGTAGCCGAAGAGAGGTGGGGAAGGGACTCGAGGAGAAGGTAATAGAGCAAGCAACAGCACAAATGCGTCGCGCGGGGCCCGTGACCTCGCAAGGTCACTGGGCCATTCGGAGGGGGCCCGGCGCAGCTCGACGCCGCGCGGCGCGGGGGTGACCTAGGGCGAGCGGATTCGCCGGGCCCTCGACCGCTCGCCCGCTCGCCCGCTCGCCCGCTCGCCCTCTCGCCCGTCGGCGGAGGCGGTACCTCGCCTCGCCTCGCCCGCGTCTCGCCGCGCGGTCACCGCCCTCGCGCGCCCTGCTCGCCCGCCCGCCGCCCGGCCGTTCCCAGCATCCCGGAGGCCCCGGAGCCCTGGAGCCGCGCGGGCCAATGGCGACGCGCGTTCGGCCCACGTGACCGCGCGCGGGCGAGAGCGACGAGGAGCGAGGCATCGGCGCGCGGCTTTCGGGAGCGGGACGGCGGGCGGGCGGCGCGGGCGCGGGTGAGGGCAGCGGGGAAGCGCGCGGCGCGGAGCGGGGCGGAGCGGAGGAGGGCGCGCGAGCGAGGCCGCTAGTCGCCGCAAATGCCCGGCGCTCGCCTGCACGCGCGACGCGGGTTGCCTACCCTACGCCTGCGGGCTGCCGGCGCGGGAGCTCCGCCACCCGCGTCTTCGCGCGGCTCCTCCAACGCCTCGTCCGCTCTCCGCGACCGCGCTCTCGCGCCCGCGGCCGCGCCGGACAGCCAGTGACCTATACATCGACTTGTTGAGCTGATTCGTAAATTTATGTGATTCGTAAATGTAGTTTATAATATTTAAATATTTATATTCCCGTGATAGAGCATCTACGTACCGTTCGATGTTTTGTAATATAGTTTAAAAAATATATATATTTATCGCTGTGCCGTTTTCGTATAAAGCGTTTAAAGTCGTTAGTGTGGGGCGTGCCGGTGAGGCGTGAGTGCGTGGTCAACGGCGCGAGTGCGTAGCGCGTAGGGCGTAGTGCTTGGCGGTGTTCACGTACGCGCCGGGTGCCCGCGACGCGTATTGATCGGCGGCGTAGCGGCGGCGGCGGCGGCGGCGGAGGCAGCGGCAGCGGCGGCGGAGGAGGCAGCGGCGGCGCGTAAAGGCGGCTGTTGAGCTCCGTGCGGCCCGCGACTCCTCTCGGCGCTCGCGTCCCGGCCCGAGCACCATGGTGGGCGGCGGCGACGACGTCAAGGTCGCCACGGTGGACGTGGAGGCGGTGGACAACATGGCGACGCTGCCCGTGGGGCGCGCGCACGGCGGCGGGGGCGGCGGCGGAGGCGGTGGCGGTGAGCGCGGCAGTGAGCGCGGGGGCGCCAGCGACGTCATCGCCGAGAAGAACAACGTCACCAACAAGGAGATGGAGCTGAAGAAAGTGCAGCCCAAACCGCCCAAAAGGTACGGGCGGCGGGGGCGGCGAGTCGGGCGGCGCGGGGGCGGGTCAATCGCCGCCGCCGGAGGCCCTGAATATTCCCTGTCCCGCCCCCTCCTCTCCCCTCCCCACTCCCCCGCTCTCACTGCTCCAGCGCCTTCGGGTTCCGCGGCGGGAAGATGCGCTGTGACCTCTATGGCAACCACTGGACCTCTCACCAGTGGCTTGCCGCACACCTCGTAAGGGGGCGGCGGGAACTCGTCACTCTTTGATTTTTCTTACTGAATAAATATTTTTGAAGCGTTCTTAGAACAGTTATGCTTGTGAATTAAGTGAAAAGTTCATCCCCGAAAGTGAATGAGAAGGAAAATATACAAGGGGATTTATTCAGAGAAGGAAGATAAACTTATTTATTAATTTATTTAGAATGAAGATTTATTTAGCGTAGCTCTTGTCAAATAGTCGTATGTTATTATGCTTTTAACTTTTAAATTACTTTAATTGAAGATGAAAACGAACATGACTTTTCAGGGGAGATTAAAATAAATTTGATATTTGTTTATAAGTAAACATATTGGTAACATCTCGGACATTTTCATATGACATTTGCCGAGCTGCGAGCTTAGCGCTCGCATCTTTTGCGCTACGTAGGGCTGTGTCAAGCGATCTGACACTCGGGAGTTGGGAAACACTGTTGATGATGAGTATCCATTTTCAGGTAATGATGGAATAAATGGAGGAGATATTTAGCCAAAAAAATAATAATTTTATTTACGTTTAGTTGAATGAAGAAATATACAAGATTGTGGAATGGGTTATTATAAAATCGTGCACAATGGTGGAGCAACGAGGGGTAATGATCCAGTGTTTTGCTGGCATGTTCCAGAATTTTTGTGTTGATTTTATCTGCTCGAACATTGTTTGAACCGTAATTATATATTAACCGAATAACTGGTATTTGTCCATACCTCTCTAACAAAATAAAATATTTCATAATTTCAAACACACATAGTACACATGTCAGATCATCAATTAACAATATTTTTATTCATAGTTCAGATTTGAGATAAGTTTCATAATGTGTGTATTTCTCAAGCGATTAACAAGTTAACAAACCCACACTTGTGTTGATTAATCGGTAATGTACTTGTTTTCTCATAAATATTAAATTGAATTCATGCCTTATTATACGTGGCGAGACTTGGTCCATCAAGCCCGCTCTTCCATCTGACCACAGAAATTTCACTACGCTCCTTTCACCAATTAGCAAACAAAGGAGGTATTTCTTGGGCGAGAAACTGGCGATGTGAATTTAGCTCAGGCGTCATTTAGGCTTGAGAATCTTCTTCATGCAAGTAAATCTACTAACAAGTGACAGCTGGCTTTACTTCCCCTCCGAAGGAAGACGTACGAAGGATTTTTTCGCCCTCAAGAATCCACGGCTTAGAGCGGGTTTGAACCCGCCAACATGGGTTTAACAGTCCCATACGCTAACTACCATCGCGTTATACCATCGCCGCGCGCAAATTGATTGTTGATCTCACGTTTACTGTTGGCCTTATAATATGAATCCGCACGCCGTCTGTTGTCACTCAACTGAATGCATTTTAAATGTGCATGTGTTTACCGCGGCAAAATGTGGAATTTCCCGCCCGTCTAGGCAATATCTGGAGAACAACACTCACGAGAAAAAATGTTCTTCCTCCCACCGAGACACTTAGCTTATCTACTCATTATGCTAAACAACTGAAACAATTATCTTTTTGTATTTGAAAGTTAAACGTTTAGTTTCTGCAAAATAAATAATCCGTATTATTTTCATTCCATTTACCTCAAAATAATGCATGCATTCTTTTCATTTTCGAAATAATTTTGTTTTATATCATTTTAATATTTATTTTATGTACTGTTTTTTTACTTCATCTGCCAGGAGAGAAATTTCGCATGAACTAACATTTTTGAGCGGCTATTATAGATCATAGATAATTTTATACGCGTGTGGCCAAACAGTCGTTTAGCTGTCTGGGCTCTGCGCGTACGTATCCATTTCTTTGGAGGGTCCTCAATGCGATTTCATTACGACAAAGTGACAAAAGGGCTGTTTTTGAGCAATCCTTCTGTTTGTGTCTGAGCAGTTTGTTGTACGTAATTAAACACCATTGACCCACATTTATCTTGGGCTTCATCATTCCCTTATATATTTGTAAAAGTCTATTAAATTCCGTATAATTTTTGGTAAATTCGTTGGTTTCTTAAAATACCAAAATTTGAAACAGGAGTTCAAAAGCTGCTGCTTTTGTTTTTCATGTGCTGCCAACATCACCCCGCTAAAACATCTTTTTTCAGAAATCCAGGATGTGGGATAACAGCACTGCTACATTCACGGAACTTAAGCGCCATTATTTTGTAACATTTCATGAATTTTTATATGGGACCATGCAATCTTTTTGTTCAGTTACCTTTGAGGCCAATAAGGGACGGTTTCTTTCTCATCAGAGGCGAAACTAAAATTTGTCGTCTGGAGACTTGGAAGTCTGTCGCTCTTCACGAAACTGGAGCACTTATCATTAAATATCGCAATACTTCAGAATTTTATTGAAAAAAAAAAGAAAGAAAAAAATTGTGATCGATAGTTTTCAAGTAAAAAGATTGATTTCGAAATATCACTGTGGAGGGGAAACAAGAATGACCGGAAAGGGAGAGGGACGAAAGTAGGAACGGAAGGGTTTGGGATGTGATTTTCGCCTTTAACGTTTATCCAATTCACGAATTATGACGTTCGAGGAACCAAACAATCCGTTGTCAGCGTGGAAGCTGACAGGGACTTAAAAAATAAGAGCTTTTAAAACACGATTGTTCGCCGGTGCAGCACCGATGGCTGCTGCGTCTGCACGTTGCGGATCTAAAAGATTGATTTCCTTCTAAGGAATGGATGCTTTTATCTTTTATCGTTTAGAAGACAATGCCAGTCAGTGCTGAAAATACCTTAAACCAACCGAAACATTGAAAAATAAATAATTATAATAATGATAATAATGATAATAATGGTAATAATAATAATTATTATAATATCAATAATAATAATAATAATAATAATAATAATAATAATAATAATAATAATAATAATAACGGGCGCACCCGCGATTTTTCTCAGGGCGGGGTAACGGCATAGAGTCCAGCCGTCATGACGTTCTCGTATAAAGAGTTGTTAATTTATTCTGAATGCAAAATGTATTTTATTTGTAGTCTTATAGTTAATGTTTATAACATAAACAAGCCGAAACCCCCTTCCCCCGTTGGTACACCATTGATAATAGGTATTCGAATAAATGCAGTCGCAACGCATGAACATCTTTTAGATCGGACTGTTTTGTAATTGAACGTCGATCGTGTTTCTGTTTGTCCTTGGTCTCCTCTCGTGTCGTTCGTGTCAAGCGCTATCTCCTGGCGTCGCCACGCCCTGCGCCTCCGCCCCTTGGGTCCTCCCTCGAGCTGCCACTTCCTTCCTCCTACTCGTCGCTTCTGGCTCAACACGCTCGAAAAGCATTCCGTATCCGAAGAGGGAGGGAGTCTGGGTTTATCAGGAAAAGCATATCAATTTCCTATAAACGTTAGCTGGCAATTTTGCATGGGAACGATAGCTGGTGTGGTTTAATGACTGGCTCTTAGCAGTGTGCGTGGGGTGACTTGCGTTGTCTCCTGTTCGGCGATGCCTGCACTTCCAGTTTAGAAATGGGTTCTTTAGTTAAGCGATCTCCGACCTTGGCTCTTAGTAACTGTATTGAGTGGTAATCCGCTTATACCGAATCAATCTAACCGTGTGCTTGTGATATGCCTAACGAACTTTGGATCTAACGAAATACAACCTAGGAGGAGCTTCGCAAATGCACTCGTATTGTCACCATTATAATAAACGATGGGATAATTCGAAAGGTCCAGTGCGATGACCTTTCCGTTCATTTGCTTTGATTTCTTTACATTGCCTTCATCTTTCTTAATACTATTTATATGTATTGTTCTTTTTTAATTTTTATTTTTGAACTTTCTTTTTGTACTTTGTGATTAACAGCCACCGAGCGTACGCTCATTTGCAGTTATACCTTATTATTATTCTTGTTATTGTTATTTTTGTTGTTATTATTATTGTTATTATTATTTTATTTCGTTACTTGTAATGTATGCAATACGGAAACAGCTTTTCAAGAGTGTACCACTACATCAACAACCAGTTTGGGGCATATTGCCAACACCCCTCACTTCTGCGTGCTTAAATGCTTAACTACGTTGTTCTACTAGTAGGGAAAGTACAGTCGAGGAACTCTGAGAGCAGTAAAATATGCAGAACATCCTCCAGGAGATTTGCGATGGTAGATTTCTGAAGATAAGGGTTAGGGTGCGCGCCGGCTTTCTAGAGAATGCTGCTCGTGTAGCAGAACAAACCCTAGCATATCCTCCGCCAGTCATTACATTTTGTAGACATTTTCAGTCCATAGTTTGGTGAGATGGTTGGTACAAGCAGTTCCATATCCTACTGAAAAGACTTGGATATATGTTTCATCTGCTCAAACAACACTGCACAAGACGTTTACTGACAGATTTCGATGCTCTGTTCAGCACCACTCGCGTTAATCTACAGTTACGAACCCCCAGAAAATCAGTGTGATTAGAACAGTGCGCTGACGGACACATTTCAGCACATGATGCATGTTAACGAGTATGACCATGCACAATTTCGTATCCTTGCATTTTTATCGATCGATCTGTCGGTTGCGTTGCAGTTCAATATGCACGGGTTACTGATATCTGTTCTGAATTTAACCGTACCTATACACCATCCAATTACGACACGATAAAACATCTTTGATGTTACGGGCACACATGTCATAAAAATATATATATTTGCTGTTGGTTTAAAGAAGGGGCTGCATGAAGGCCCAGCTTGTTATTATCTGCCAGAAACCAACTTATGGGAGACCACAGAGAAGACTGGGTAGTTTGGATTGCTAGCGAGGAATAGTGACGGTCTTATGACAAATATTTAACAGAGTGGCCAGTTTCTTGAAAACATGGAAAAACAGGAAAAAATTCATTGCTCTGAAAAAGTCTAGGAAAACTCGGGAATTTGTGGAAGAATCGTAGAAGTCAGGGCAAATTTTGAGATGGTTATAAAACTAAATATTCGTAAAAAATAGTACAGCTGATTTTTTTTAAATTTCAAATTGTTTGAGTTTGTTTTAATTTTAACTTCATCACGGCGAAATCCGAGAGCTAACAAATAAGTTTCAGGATTGCTTTAATAGTATCTTTAATTACTATGAAATACTCTTATTAGTACGTTGTGAAAAAATTTGAAATGCTCTGAAAAAACAGGAAACGTCGGGGAAATTGTTTTAGGAAAAGGGTGGCCACTCTGTTAAGAGGAAGTATTCCTTCTACAAAAAAGAAACAAATAACCAGGCATGCTAGTTCTACCAATGTAGTGTCATTAAATAATAGAACAATTAATGAGAGAATAATTCAACTTGCTTCATTTTTTCGAATAAAACATCGAGTAAACAATAGCCTGCAATATTACCAAATCCAAAACCATTGTTGTCTTGTAGAAAGTCAACATAGACATCCTCCATCGATTTTGAAGAAGCGAATGAAAATAAGAAACAAGCAGAGAACTACAGGAATGAAATATTCCCATTTGTTGTATATATATATATATATATATATATATATATATATATATATATATATATATTAAAAAAAGACAATCTCCTTTCCAGAAAATGAATACAACCCTGCGATTGCCCTCCATCTAGAGAGGGGCTAAAAGAAATTGTGTTAGGATGTCGTTATTGGAACGTGCAAAAACCACCACCCGCCAGAAGCAGTTTTTTCGCCGGGGCGGTGCCTGCAACCGAGCGTTTAGTGGCGAGCGGCGCAGAGGATGGGGTGGGCGGGGCCGGGCGACGCTATGAAGAGCGCCTGAGGCAGCAGGCGGCGGCGCGAGGGCTCTCCAAAACCCCCTCGCCACCCCTAACCACCCTCACCACGCCCACCCCCTGACCATCTTACTTTCGCCTCGCTCGCTGAGCCGGTGACGCAGATAGGGCTGTGCCATTCTGAGCGCTCTTGAAGCCTACATACCTTTTTAAATTAAACAAAAATAGAGAACGTGCAGACGATGGGTGGGGATCGGAGTTGAAACAGTTGAACGCAGCGCTGTCATGTGTGGGATGTTTAGGCTCCAGGCAGAAACTTGAGTGACAGCTGGGACTTAATCAGTGGCGGCAGCCTTGTAATTTAGAGCATGTCCAATTACAGCCGTTTATCTCGGTCTGTACAAGATCTAACTTAATCTCAGAACACTTCAGGGGCAAAACAACCATTCCTAACACAAAAGCAATCCAACACATTTGCTTCCGTAGTAAAACGTGGTAAACAGGCGTTATACAACGTAATTTAACGTCGTTGTTTCAGCATTCTGTTACATTATTTAAATTACCGGGTCAAGCGGAATTTCCCATGACAAAACCAGCTGCTGCCCGTCACGCCCTCTGAGGTAGTAGCGCTCTGTTCACCGCCGAATACTCCACTTGAATTGAAAAAAGCTCCCCAGAAGCCGAAAAAACTATTTAGATTGTACTTAAAATTGGAGCAAGATGTTTTAGGTTGCTGATAATGACTTTTTCATTTCGAAACCTACGAAAACGAAATAATGGATCCAATATGGGGGATATATTTATGAAAAAATTGCCTTATTACTCTGAATTTTTGTAGAGCTTTTGTAGAATGCTGATTACATAGTAATGTTAATTAAACATTTAAAATACCGGATTCTATAAGGTGAACATTTTATTAAAATAATGTTTTTTTCTAGAAAACTGGTTTAGGGACGTATTTCAAATTATTGAGTGAGAGAGGGATGTATGAGGGAGAGAGGGGGGGGACCGAGTTGGTTTGAGGAACTTTAATCTTCCATCTCACGCTCATTTACCAGAACGGTATTTCGCTGCTGATTGAAGTGTACAAATGTGATAAAAGTAGGGGACCTACTTCCTGGGCGATAGGCTCGTCCGAAGGGTGACCACGCCCTGAGTAGCGGCTCTTCGTGTTCATCTGCTCAGCGAGCGACGCTCGGCGGCGACGCCGCTGCGAAGAGACTACATCAGAGAGAAACGTCCCCTTCTCACACACGCGCCCTCGTTCTACGGGAGACGTATGTGCCTAGTTAAGAATTGTGTCGCTCTCGGCGCTAAAGGCTCTCCGACGATGTCCGGCTGAGGTGGCTCAGGGCTTTAACTGATGTTACTGTAGTGCCTCTGACCGAGAGCCCCTGGGGTTCGAGTCCCGACGTTGACAGGATTTTCAACACTATCCAGATAGCAAGGTCGAATTCAATTGGTCTGAAAAATACTTCTACGGTTGGCTGCTCTGATCGTGCAGAGTAGCCACTGTATGGAGAATTTTGAAAACAGGGCAAAATCAGGAAATTTCATTGCTTTCGAAAAGTCAGGGGAGAATCAAATAAATTGAGGAAGAATTGTTAGAAGGCAAGGAAAATTTTGAAAAGGTTATAAAACAACATATTATTCCTAAGAATAGTGCAGCATTAGTTTTTGTTCAATTTCTATTTGTTGAGTTTTTTTTTAATTTGTTTTTTGTCACAGTGAAGTTAGAGAGCTCTCAAATTAGTTTCAGACTTGCTTTAATATTATCTTTAAATATTGTGAAGTACTCTATAAATCTCATCAGTGAAAAAAATAAATAACTCCTAGAAAGCCGGAAAAAATCAGGGAAATTTGTTGCAAAATATGAGAGGTCACCCTGTTGTGGTTCGAGGTGCGCGCAACAACTTACATCAGAGATGACTTCTTGGCAAATCCAGTCACCTCGGAGTGGTGCGCTATAGCCGAACGGTTGGTGTGATTCTGATTATAATGGCTGAAATGTCCCCCAAGTTTTTCGGACACCGAGCGCCAAGTCTCGCCGACGTACGTCGTGTCACAGCTACGAACTTCATTACTTCAGGCAACTTCATTACGCCAGACCGTTGGCCAATCAGATGGACCTCCCCCCGTCAATCGTAACGCACCTGCACCACGCGAGCGCTTAGGCCGGACAGTTTTTAACAGCTGAATCGCAGCATTGCTTTGTCACTGCCATGAGGAAGCTTGCGACATGGCAGGCGAAACTTCGGCTTCTCAGCCAACGACACGGCGTCATCCGGACAGCTAAGAAGTCAGGAACTCGAGCCGCGGAAGCTTACGTGTATACTTGCTTCAGAGATGCTGAAAATGATCTCCGCCAGCTTCTACGCACTTCAGGCATTGGCGAAACATACTGTCTCACAATAAAAAAAGAGTTATTTTATATTGGAAATTTTGCAATATATTTTTTCTGGAGCTCTTCTGTTATGACTTTTTGTATCTGTTCGTATAAACAATACAAATAAGTCACGTTGCGGGACTTTCTCGCATTTCACAAGATTTGCGTATTTTGCAAATCAGACTGGTAATTTAGAAGTTATTTGCATTGCGGCACTACATCTCAGAAAGATGGATGCAAACTGCACTCATTACTAGTATTTAGTACACGAACATGTTCCTTTCAATTCCTCAACCTCGAAAGGGCAAGAGGTGTTAGTAATCTAATATGTTAAAATCAATATTTGTTCGTATTTTATGCGCTGTCATGCGGTTCGTTCGGTTGCGATAAAACTTTGTCCACTTATTATTTGCACTCGCGCAAAAAAAAAAAAAAGGGGACAGTGCGATGGGAAGGTGATTATGTCTTCTGAATATAAACGCTCGATGATGAAGATTTATTGCGTTTATACTGTTTCAGGCACCCCGGAACGCAACCCGCAGCACCTTCATGAATTAAGTCTCTCTTAGCTGCATATTCTTCTCCTGCGATTGTGAAATATCGGCTGGCATTATTACTTAAACGTTTTCCCAGTCAAGTAAATCAAATTTCTCTGAGACAAATGCATGTCCAAACGTGATGGAGAACGTTTTAACAATAGAATACTTGACAACCATGTCCAAAGCAGAACCTAGAACAAATCTATACACACGAGAAAGGTTTTCATTTATTAAATATTTTGCCGAGCGTAGCGTAAAACGTAATTAACAGTCATGAGTCCAGTAGCGTTAGAAGTGTAAAACGTTGCAATAGCGAAGCATTGCCGGGTCCACTAGTGAAATATGTTCCGTTTCTATGACGAAAAGTGAGAGAAGCCTCTGTAGAAATATCGCGCTTCCGAGTCAGCGGAAGGGAAAAACCAAGTAAACGAGCCGTCAGAACAAGATAGTTGTCCAAACTCAGCACAGTTCGTTAAAGGTCGCAGTGTGTCCTCTGGCTCTGCTAACTCGAACAGGTACAATTCGTCTTCCTTTTATAAGCAAATTCCAAACTTTCTAGGACGAATGTTTTGGTATACCAGAACTATTGGCTATCTGTGCTCCAAACTAAAAATTCCCCAAAACTTAATTTCCTCCTTCCACATTTCTTTTTCAGTGCGCATGAGTACATGCGGTACAGCAGGTACACATACTTTCACCTAGGCTTCTCAGAACCTCTCATTCCTAAACTCATAAAAGGAATCTTCAATATTTTCTCGTACGCCACGACTATGTACAGTAAACTCTTACCTTAATTGCAGGTGCTCAATTGAGTTTCCTCTACCAATCCACTAAACAGTGTTATCACAAGCATCTCTGAGACCGTAAGGAGAAACGTATTTTCATTCACGCAAAAATAGTTTCCATTCGTAGTGGTCACGTTCTCCAGTCAATGCCGCTCACATTGGGATTGGGTTCCGTTTACTCTTGAACGAATTTAAGTATCACGGAAACTGATTACGGGAACTCTGTGAACATTCGCCACATTCATCAAGAATCTGGGTTGCCTGTTCATCTTCGTTTTGATAGCAGTTTTCAAGACCTTCAAAGAGAATGGAAATAAATCTGATTGCAGTCTTACCAACTTCCCTTTTTGGAATTCGTAACTGTAGTTAGCAGTGCTGACCATCACTGTTGCGAATGGAGACCAAATAATTCCTTCTTTTTTAATTGTCAAATCTGTTTTAAAATTAATTGCGAAATAACAAAGTGATGAGCGCGCGTGTACATATGATTTTATCTGAACAGCAGATTTTACAGTTTCGTCGAGATACTTTATGAATCTTCTTTTCTTTTTCAGGACGTCGCTGTTCATCATTCTCAGCTTCATCTACGCTAAGCTGCTTGTAGTGATATGCATCGCGTACGTCATCAGTGAAGTTGTGACACACAATCTGCCTCTCAACTACTATGAGGTGAGTACTATTGATTTTTCTACTTCAGGATTACAAAGATCAATCAGATTGGACAATTCTTTTTGTTCATCACATTTTATGGTCCATTAAATAGAACTCGTTTATTTCTGTTACACATGTCTGTCTTCGTGAATTAACAAGTAAAGAAGTTCCGATCCAGAACGCACTTGCTGAACAATGAGCATTGTTTAGTGTAGTACAATACTGAAATTGACTTACGGCTATTAAATAAAAAATTAGCAATATCGGTATTATTTTAAATAGATAATCATTTCTATACTCTCAGACTCCTCACTACGAATTTCTCGTTGCCATCTTAATTTCCATTTTCACTCTTCTGATAGTGTCCCTCCTTTCTTTTCTTTTTTTCTCTCGACATTTTCTTTTGTCTCTATTGCTTTGCTTTATTGCTCTCCCACTCTCCATTTTTTCTTGATTTGTCTCTTCGTTCCTTTTTCAGTCTCCTCCGTTGTAGTCTTTCTCTTTGAATGCCTTCGATAGCGGTTGCCGCTTCCGGCGCACGCGAGGCCAAGGGCGAGTTGCGGAGGCAGGAGCGCTTACAGGGCACACAGTGGGCCCGGGCCTTGATTACATTAATAGGCAAACAGAGAAGATCACCGTAGACAATGAAAAAGAGACTCATGGGCTCTCATGTTTTTCTGCCCCATCCCTTCCCCCCTGTATGAAGGGCAAAATGTATTGTAGTATTGTAGCGTGTTTAAATATAATTCTAGAAACTTTCTGAGGTGGCTCTGGTGAGGTAAACACACGTTCATGTCGGTAGTTAGTCTCATCATCGAGCAGGGGCAACAACTACGTCACCTCTAATTACAAAAACATGCTGTAAATTCACGGGACTAATGACTATAGTTGACGCGCCAGATGACGTGAAATAACACAGCCACACGCGCGCGCACACACACAAACACACACACACACACACACACACACACACACACACACACTCACACACACACAAATTGTGATGGTGCCTAGGGATCAGTGTGTTCTATAAGTGTTTGGGTTCACTAAATCCGAATCCTGGGTCCTTTTTACTCAATCACATCAGATTTTTCACATAACCTCAAAACATTTTTTAAAAAAATCTGTGTCAGTTTGGAGAAAAAACTAGTGATCTGGCACCAACGATATAAGCAATCCGCCATACAACGTAATGAGTGTTGATCCGGCAGGGCCCAATGGATTCCCCAACCTTCGGATTCAGCGACCCCCAAAACTTATAGGTAAAATAATCTGACCCCTCAATTAGAAATATCTTTCATTTTTACATATTTTGAGATTAGGTCAAAAAACTGATGTGATGGACTAAAGTGGACTCCAAATTCTGATTTAGCTACCCCAAAAACATATGGAAAACATAGGTTGATCCCCAGACACGAATACATTGTGTGAGTGTGTTTGTGTATTGCTGTGTAATCAATCAATAATTCGAGAAACTGCACGCCCTGCCCTTGCCATAGAATGAGGGAACCCAGAAGAGGCAACGCCATAAAATATAGTACATTTTCTCAAAACATCTCGTTTTGTAGATTTTGTTGAAATGGGCGTTCAGAAACGTGGAATAAGGTCGGTGAGGCTGTGTCCATACACTATAAATACCATTATCACATTACATACCTCTAAATGCCTTTATCTGCCTCTCGCCGATTGTCTCCACTGCAGATAGCTATGAGTTCTGTTGCGAGTGGTATTTGTTGTTTTATTACTTACCTTACGGCTTTCGCCACCCGCTAGTAATTTCGGACTTGGAAAATTCTACACCCAAAGGAAAATTTAATCCAGATTCCCCTATGATTCAAACCATCTTAATAACCTATTTCCTCTTCTAACCTAATTTATTAATTCCTAACCCTCTGCCATACCTTCGAATCACCCTAGTCACACAATACTTAAATTGGAATTGAAGACTTCAAAGGTGGTAGCCTCGCTCTTTTTAAGGCTTATACGAAGTTAGCTTATTAATATATCAAAACTTGTAAATCGTAAATCCGCTGGATAAGTATTTTTTAAATAAAAGAATTAAATACTTTTCGTAACTTTAACCCCTGAATTTGTTTTGTCACTATGATAAAAAATTATTTGTGTAAGAGTTCGAATTGCTTGATGGGATGGGAAATACATCGTTGCAACATATTTAAATTGATAAATATTTATTTAACGTAAAAGAGTTAAAAATACATAAGACATATGAAGTACGTTCTGGACAAGTTTTCTGGAACTCTTGAATCTCTAACCCTGTCTACCATACTTGGTTGAAATATGAATAAATGCTAATGGCGAAATAATTCATAATAATATTCACAATAAATTAAATCTTAATAAAACTATTAATGATGAAAAATAGTGAATGAAGTCAATTCTTTCTAAATTCCCCTTCAAGTTTGTTTCTTCATTTTTTTAAATTTTTATGTTCTCTATTTATTGGTTTCATTCAAGTAAGAATAATTTGGAATACAATTCTTGCCAGTTCCTTTCCACATAAATAAAAAAAATTGAAGTAAACATTTAAGCAACTTACTCAAACAGAAATTCAACACCTATTTTATCACCTTTCGCGACTCCCTTCAACAACCTACTACTGTGTAGTCTTCGCCTGCGAGGCGGAGGTGCTGGACCACTGCGTCCGGTGGTTGAACCGAGGTGCGCCGCATCGTTTGAGCCGCGCGCTTTTGAGAAGCTGCGAAGCGGAAACGATCTGCAGGGCGAGCATCCGGGAGGGGGTGGGGGAGGGGAGGGGGAGGAGGGGAGCGCTCGGACTGAAAAGTTGGGGCTCGCTGAAGACTTCGTTTACTTTTGCTTTCTGCCCGTGCGTCGGCCGCGTTGCCTTTCCGGATGGGTGAGACAGGCGCCGCGCCGGCCTCCGACTGACCATTTCTGTCTTTCACGGTTAGACTCTCGGGCAGGCGGAAGAAAAGCGAGGAACAAGAACAATCCTCCGAACGGATTGACTGCCCAGAACCAACACATTACGAATAGTGGCAATTTTAGACTTCACTGAAATAAAGATAACAGCTCAATAGTTTATTCTCAGATCGTTAATGAGAACGTGTAATTAGCTCGTTTAGAGAATGTCGCTTTGAGAAAAAAATAAATCAACTGCTGATCCATAGAAAACTGATATTTATTATTCCTGCAGGTATGTTTATACAACCTCGTGGCTGAACATTACAATTTATATATTACAATGAGGAATATTAATACAATGTAACATAAAATTATTTTAAGACTAATAATAATAATATTAATAATAATAATAATAATAATAATAATAATAATAATCTAAGAACAATAATAATAATATAATAATAACAATAAATTCATCAATGGCATTAACTCAATATTTTATGTATGTCTTGCTTTTTTTTTCACCGACAGCGACATTTTAGCGACATTTTAATCACCCTGGCAATACAAAAACAGAACATCTAGTACTTTCATTATTTCATTTGTCTAAAATAATGTGAGAATTGTAGAAAAGAACAAAAATTAATATGAAAGTGATGTAAATATGAACTCACGATATTCAGAACTGTTAAAAAACGTTCATACCTACTAATACAAACATCAGAATGAGTGATGTTGTTTTAAAAAAAATTTTATTGTAATAATATAAACATAACAAGGCTGATTTGCACCAAGGTACAAGCAGCAAATTACTCATATCTTATCAATAAGTTATTTTCTCAATTACTCATAATTAAGCAAATTAATCCCTTTTATCATCATACTAAAGTACGAATCAATCACCCGACGGATTGGCAAACTGAATTTAAAGAACCATTTGAACTGTTGATGAATATTATTAATAAAAATAGAATTTTCTGGCTTCATTTACTGCTACTTGATAACATAATTTTTCCGCAACAGTTTTAATGTCAATCTCTAACACAAGCTAATAAAATTAAAGATCAATAGCACTGCACTGCAAAAGGAGCGTAACCAATTCAGTGGATAAAACAGATCGCTAGATATCTAGCAGTTGTCGGCTTAGGCTATAGATATCTGAATGACGATACCACATTCATTATCTCAAGAATACGAAAACGCCAAATGTAAGTACGACTTTTTGGTACAGAAGGAAAGAGAAGACTGAAGTCGAACTACATTCGCAATAACACCATCTATGGAATCTTCCAATAGAAAATGTATTGCGTTACGTATTAAAAAGGGGAGTTGTCAACAACTGTGAATAATTAAAAACTTATTAATACTATTTCCTGATCAGAGCACAGCAATAAGAAGGAGTTTGTAACAGCAGGAGTGTTAATTAGATAATGTTTACCTTAAGAATTAATATTTTTAAAGTATTACGATTGAATAAAAATCGTGGCAAGAAAGATTACCTACAACGTACTCCAATAATTTTATCTCTCTTTCCTCCATGAGCTGCTTTCTAAAACCTTAAGAGTTTGAGAATTTAACAATTGAAATTGAAAATTAATCCATCTTCTTAAATTTAAATCTCTTAAAAAATAGCGGGAACGATAACCCTTCCGAAGACGAGGTGTCTCCTGAGCCGAAAACTTTTAGATAGCTACTTTTTTAAGTTATCACGTTGAAATGAAATTTATTTTTATTATAAGTTATAATTGATGATTACTTTTTTTTAAATTCTGCATTCGTATAATAATAATTAAAAAAATTATACATTTTTAATTGAATAAGAATAACTCTAAGGTGAGAAGTCAAGACATGCTGAGTGAAAGCTTAGGCTTCCGGGACCAGAGTTAGTATATACTTGGCTGTCCGGGAGACACCGCGACTTAGTTACAGATGCCAATGTTTTACCCGCCATTCTGTGACTATTCTCATTTCTCCCCGAGGAAGGTCCCAGAATGACGGCCGAAACTTTGGAATCTGTACCCAGACGCGACATCTCCCGGATAGCCAAATAGATATATCCTCCATATATCATAGCTATGGACTGTCCAAACATAGTATGCGTTATGCATAATCATGATTTGGCTTCTCACCACAGGTTAAGACTTAAATATTACTTCTGTGCTACCAAGATACCTTCAAACTTCGCTTTTATTTCATAGTTACAGACTTAAGTTACATTCGAGTATCGAAATTCTCAGTCTTCTGAGATAGTGAGAAGTAGGCTGTTTGGGGGGGGGGTGACTTGGACAACTGGATTATCGTTCAGGGACCGTTTTTGAAGATTTTACTTTCACATCTGCCAGAATTGGATTTCACATACATAATCGATCAGTTAAGTCAGCCTTCAGAATTCTTTTCCAGGTAATGATAGGGTCGATTTTGATAGTGTTGAAACCTCTCCTCTGAGGATCAAAAAGAGGATTTCAGTCTCTAAAGCTTCTTCAGTGAATTCTTATGTACATACTCCTACGCATTCAGGTCACTAGAATCCATAAATTTTCCCTCATTCACGTCACTATTAAACAATTCCCGTCATGTTCTTCTATCTCGTGCAGCCTTGTTGAGTCTCCAGTGCACTTTCATCTTCTGTTGTTTTTCACCTTCTCCCTCCTCTACTTATTCTCGTAATCTCTATTTTAATTTACTCTTGTAGATGAATCCCGAGCAATTCGACTTTCACTTCGTAATATGCGGAATGAGCGTTACACCTCTCAGTATCTGTGCTGCGGCCCTGAGCGCATTGGCATATCCGGCCGCAGCCGGTCGCTGGGCGTGGCAGTCGCTCGGCCGGAAGGCCTCGTGCCAGGGCCAGGCCGCGGGCGCGAGCGGCGCCGCATCTCAAGTCGTCTGTCGAACGCGCGCGGTGGCTGGGTGGGGTGGAGAGTCGTCTCTGGGGAGGAGCGGAGGACGCGACGCGTGGAGGGGCGGGGCCAGCCACCGGACATCCGGGGGCGGGGCTCGCGACCTGCCCCAAGCCGCCGCCGCCGCGCGAGCGGAAAACAGGTCGTGCGAGGCTTCCGACCGGGAGAGGTGGCTCAGGTCATTAACACATGTCACTGCAGTGCCTCGGACCGAGATGGCCTTATGAATACTGAAACTCTAATGAATAAAACTGTCCGAGGTTGCCAGGGCCTTTTTCACCGCGGAGTTTTGATCTGTGAAACGGAACTGAAACTTAAATCGTTTCACATCCCTGGGAGATGATGATACGCATCTGGTTGCGTATTTACAGATCTTTTATGAAGAGGTCCCTCCTCTCTCCCCCAAAATGTAGAAGAACGTTCAAAAAGGTCTCTTTTGTAGATACATAGAAGCTTTATTTACAATAGGGCTTACGTTGCCCGGTGGTAGTACACAAAATTTAAATTACATTATAAGAATTCAATATAATAATAATAGCAATAGTAATAATAATAATAATAATAATAATAATAATAATAATAATAATAATAATAATAATACAAATGTTAAAGAAATCGTAGAGACAAACCACTCCATTGACAATATCTAAAAGGAATGGAGTAGGTGCAGATCAATAAAGGTCAATCATTTACGTGGCTTAGTCGCCCAAGATCAGGCGTTGAAAACATGACATTATGATAGAAACGTGTATACTTGCACTGTTTTGTGTGATCTAAACGTCGTAACCAAGGAGGCAAAGAAAAGTACAAAAGGTTGAAAACTGAGGTCAGCGGAATGCGAGGCGTAAAGGCGCAGGTCATTCCGATAATTATCTGAACTCTGGGATTTGTTTCTCAAAATTTGTGTAAGAACTTAGCTAAACTCCCAAGTCATTCAAAAGACGAAAAGTCATTCGAAAAACAGACACTTTCAAATTATTCCAATCTATCATTGCTAGCTTTACAAAGAAGAATTTTCCTACGTCAGTTATTAGCATTCGTCTTTTGATTTTATGACTGTGATAAAATCTGTTTAAAGTAAACGCTTTATCTAACCTTCCTCGCATTTCCTGTCATGCGGAGCAACCTTTGTATGATTTATACAGTGCACAAAGTCGTACACTTTGTCTTCTGTGCTCGAACGATTCCCTATGTGCGGTAATGATTCTCTGAAATGTGTCTTTTATCACTTTGTTTTGAAATCCATTCAAACACTTTTTAAATCCTATTTTGTATAGATCCTAACAATTATCTCCGTATTTCAATACCGACCTAACATGCAAAGTATATGGAATTTCTATTGCTTTCACATTGCATTTTGCTTTTGCAGATTGCGTCATAAGAAACCTTTTCACCCGGGTCACGGACACCAGGGTTTGAGCACCAGTTCTGGCGGTTTCAGGAACGACATCATTTCTGACTTAGGCACGATAACGTTTTTAAAGGACAATGTCTCACATTATTGTCTAGGGGCGTATTTTTCAGTTGTATCATAATCTGGGAAATTTTATATATTTCGTCGAATCTCTTTGATACATTCCGGCAGTGGGAGGACATTTAGGGGCATACCAGGACCATACCAGCAGTAGCACAAAGGAATTTGTGTCGGTGGTACCATAAATTATACCAAACGGTCGAAGCATGTTACATAAAACGTTATTAGAGGGGATTATTATATTTTACTCAGTTTGTAACTTGAACTCTACAGACTCCTTATTTATTTCCTGTGGACACGTCTGCAGCTACATGCGCTCCGATTGAGATTTGTAAAAAAAATCATAATGACGGCTATCGTTTCACGATTGAAAATTATTTTAATTGTGTAAATGAGAATAATTAGCACTTTAAAACTTGCACTCAATGTACGAAAGCTGCACGAAATTATTGAAGATATTTCAAAACCAAAAGAACGTTTCATTCGGGGGTAGTTCGTCATATAGTATCTAAAAAAGGCTATTTCTGCATTGGCTGCACTTTTGAAGCAGTTTAACGGTTTCGGTTTGATGCTTTGCAGAATACATCTAATAGGGCACTTATCTAGAAATGTATCAAAACATACATCAGAAATATCACAGAAAGTTTCAATTTCACTTTCCATTGCCGTCACAGGCACATCACTCTGATAATAGGGGTGCAACATTGACCCCCAAAAACATTGATGTTTCTAAACAATTAACAAAACTTCGATTATCTAATACGAGAATTCAAAAGTAATATAGGCTTCTTTGTTGACATCTCGATTTTACTTATTTTCCATCTCTGACACTTTTGTCTCAAGAATAGTTCATTTATGGATATTTGAAAATGTTATTTTAATTTTTTGTTATTCTGAAGATTTTGTTATCATACATTTTTTTCATTTTAAAAATACCGACCACGTAAAACATCAAGCTCAATCGATGCTAAATAATGCTTCAGAAATATCGATACTATATACATCGCTGTTCTGAAAGCTTCGACATCGATGTGGCATTCCTGTTAACGGGGAGTTTGTGCATCCTCGAAGGTCAAAGCAATATCGATCTTCAGCGCATGCGCAGCTCACGTTTCGCATCACTTTAGTGCATCTGCGCATGCGCAGAGGATCGATAGTGCCGACGCTATGGCGCGCATAAACTCTCTCAGTATGAACTATTGTCGCCGACGTCATAACCCTCTGACATATCTCCGCTCCTCGCCGTACATGGCCACGCGCCGCGTCTTCCGGTGGGGCAGGGCGCGGCAGTGGAAGGGGAGCGTGTGGGGAGGGGGAGGGCGGTGCGAATGAACGAGTGGCTTCTGCCTTGTAGCTCACGTTGTATAGGGCGCGTTACTTGCGGGCGTGTTTCTGTCTCTACGAAGACGCGGTATGCCAGCGACGATTTTACCGACGAGCAAAATAAGCAATTTCGTAGGAACTTTTCTCCAGGAAGGGCCCAGCGCCCCAGAAACTGTTCCTTAAATATTCGAAAAAATATCGAAATATTTGTTTCTATGTATATAAAAAAATCGTATTTTATAAAACAGTTGTATTTAAATATTGTTTGTATTTTATAAACAACATGTTGATGATTGTATTTGATACTTATATTCAGTGGTGTCAGTAAATATGTAGGATGTTTTGAGAAAAGAATCAACGCGTGTTTATAACCAGAGACTGGATATTGGGTACCTTAATCCGACTCTGCCAGTGACGCATAGCGAACCGAGTTCTCATTTCTAGGTGCCATTTTAGAATTATCTGACTTGATCTCCAAGAAATGCTTGGTAGCTGTAGCATTCAGGACGATAAAGTGCGTTGCGATTTCTCATTAAAATGTCTGCTGAACAGGTTTTCTGTTGAGATTTCCGATCTGGAGAGTACGCCATTTTACTCATTGATATACTCTTAGTTGTCATTTACGTGTCGTTAACTTTTGAGTATAATGTATATTTTCCATATTATGATTAATAAAAATTTAAGATGCCCAAACAGTTCAAAGCTGTGAGAACTTCACCCCTGCCTGGAAAGGATAATAAGCGCAGGGTTGTTCTGTCGCTTGTGGATCACCAAGGTTTTAAATAATTCCTTGGCCAATATCGTGGACACAATGAAAGTAAAATTTTAAAATAAATCTGCAGCAGCTACTCGTAGTACTCCAATCTGAATTCTTCTCTAATAATAGAGTTAATGCCCATTATTTCTAGGAAGCAATTTTGCATGTTTTTTTCAGAAAATGTTTTTCTATCTTTTGGAGAATTATTTCATGAGCTGCAAGTATTATTATGTTCGACAACTTATATACATAAAATTGTTCATTAAGTCATTTCTTCATTGAGTCAATTGCGTTGGAAACCTAAATAGAGAAAAGTGCTATTTGACAGGGAGAAGTGGCCAGCTGTTTTTTCAATCCTTCTCTTCAGTTTTCTACCACTATATTCCCCGTCTTCCTCCTCCTTCTCTTACTTTTCATCTCTTCCCCTCAGTCATTTCTCAACCATTCTGCCTCTCCCTCTCACCTTGCTCTTTCTGCGCCACTCTTATTCTCTCTTTCTGTTACTACGTGACTGTTCATGCCCCTTTGTATCTTTTATATTCACTTCTCTTCTCTACCTTTTTTACTTTATCCAGTATTATCCGTCTCCTTCCTCTTATTCGATTTTTCTTCCATTCATTCACTTTTTCTCTCATTGACACTTTCTTTCCTTACCTCTCCTCCCCATTTATTTATTTCCTCTCTCCTTTCCCTCTCCTCCCCATTTCTCTGCTTTCATTCCATCTCTTTCCCTTGCCCCTTTTCTTTCTCCCTCCCCTCACCATCCCTCCCCCTCCTCTCCTCCCGTCTCCCCTCTAATCTTTCTTAAAAAAATATTTACTGCATGTTCGACATAATGTGCTTTTTGGGGGTATTTATATACATTCTACTCTTTCTTGCAATTTACGTTCACTCTTAGATAAGAACGTAGGCCTAAGGCGAGTCAATTTGGTAGTTTGGTCGTTATCATACGCCCCTTGAAGTTATCTATATATATAAGAACCCGAAGTGTATACAGGAGTATTAGTCACGATATCCTCTCACAAAATCTTACGATCATTAATGCATTTTTTCGCATTTTGTCAGTTTTGATTTCTAGTAAATAATATGATTTAAATAATGTTATTAATAATTGCACTATTTCCATATCTGACAGTTGCATTAATTATTGCGCTTCGATCCCACTTAATGTTCGTGCACATCTGTCACTCGTTCACACGCTGTTACCACTAGTGCTCTCTCCCCTCCACTCACCGCTCTACGGTGTAAAGCAGATAATCGCCTCCTGAACGTTGAAACGCCGTCCTCGCTTACAACGCGACTCTTTCGAGGCTCGTGCAGGGGCAGCTGCTTCCGTCCACCGCCTCGTATCTCCGAGAGCAGCTACCCTCGCGTTCGAGCCCACCTCCCCTCCAGCTCTCACCGACGGCGCGCACCTCAGAGCGCCGTTCATCGCGCATGAAAGCACGGGCGCCGCGTGCGTGAGACAGATTTCAATCGCCCGGGCGATGTTGGCGCGGGACGAACGGGGGCGAAGCTCGGTGGAAGGGTTGGGGGTGAAGGGGGAAGGAAGCGAAGGAGCTGTGAGGGGAGGCGAGGTGGTGAAGGTGGGTAGACATGAGCGAGATGGGATAAGGACGGTGGGAGGAGGTGGAGCGGTATGAGAGGGGGACGCGAGCGGAGTTGTGGAGCGAAGGCAGAGGCGAGTACGAGCAAACAGGGTTGTGGGGGTGCAGATCTGTGTTGGAAGGAGCGGAGGGAAACGGAGCCGGCGATTACATATGCTCTGCGCCTGCACGTGTGCTGGTCACGTGATACGTTTATCTCGCTGAACCTCTTGCTCTAGACTGTCATAGTGTAGGAGTAATTATTAGTAATACCTGCACACTTTTATCGTATCATTATTTTTTCATTGGCTTACTTTACATTGATTTTTCTACACTACATTATTTAATAAACTTTGGTCTTCGCTTCTATTCATGTCGGATATTCATACGAAAACTGTAAATACATGGTAATGTTTTGGAGCTAAAAAGGAGAAATACTTCTAGCGCAATTTTAATGGAATTGGTGAAACAATTTAAAAAAAAGAAATAAAACTTCTTTTTAGGAAGAGTTAGTTGTTAAAACAATATTTCGAATTAATAGAATGTACTTAAATATACATCATTATTTTTTAAAATATATTATCTTTGTTGCATGCGACGATTAGCAACAATTGGCAAGAATTAGCAAGATTGGTCACGAAGGGGGCTGCGGACGTGGATTCTACTAGTCACCAATCACTTCTGCACCTCAGCCGTTTCAACATAGCAATTATATATGAAGCTACTACGGCAATATTCACCTTGTGAGCGAAAACGTCATTTACTTCAAAATGCGCCAATTCGCAAAGAACAACATTTATACTACGTAAGAAAATATTAATTTTTAGAGGTAATTTTATTGGCATAAAATGTCTGATATTTATTCCCATTTACCTGGAATTTTTTTTATTCCAAATAATTCGTGCTATATAATATAACTTTCAAAAAATTCACTTTACTATATTTTAATGCTTTGTAATTTTTTGAATTATTAATGTAATTTGAAGAGCACTTTGTAATAACTACACATCTGTTTTTTGTATAAAATATTAAAACATATCGATTATAACCATTGTTATCCAAAACATTTCACAAAAACAATCTTTAAAAATTAAAAATATCAGAGCCCTTTTGCTCGGGGCTAGGGGCCGTCCTGAGACGCTGGAGGTGTTCGAGGTGCCGAAGCGGCGCACGAGCGGCGGGCGACCGGGGAGGGAGCCCTCTACTCTCACTCTCCCTGGCGCTCGCTGCGCTGCTCTGCGCAACCGATCGAACGCGGCGGAGCCCGGCGGAGCTGCCGTCTCTCCCGCCCGCGCCGGCGAGCGCAGGCGTGGCGGCGCCGGGCCCGGGTCAATGGACGCGCTCAATCGCCGTCGGCTCCGCTCCCGGTCGCCCGCCCTGCCTGCCCTGCCCGCCCACTCACACCTCGCCTCGCACCGCTCCGCCACGCCACATCCCTCCCCGCCACACCCCGCCACGCCTCTCTGCTCCGCCACGCCCCGCTCCGCCCCGCTCCGCGCCACCCTTCCCCGCCTCTCGTCCGATCTCTACGCCCACACACCCGTTCTCTCTCCCGTTTATCCCGATCAATTTTCCGCCTGTTCTTCCTCTCGCTTTCGCTTACGTTCCCCCTCTTTCCTGTCTGTTCTCTAGCCTGGTATATCGTCCGTTACTCAATGTGTTCTTCCGCACATCCCCCTGTCTGTCCTTCCTCTCGTTCTTCCTATGTTCTGCCGGTTTGCCCGTCTGTTTTGCCCGTTCTCTTGTTCGTTTGGCCCGTTCTCTTGTTCGTTTCGCCCATTCTCTCGTCAGTTTTGCCCTTTCTCTCGTCGGTTTTGCCCTTTCTCTCGTCGGATTTGCCCTTTCTCTCGTCGGATTTGCCCTTTCTCTCGTCGGATTTGCCCCTTCTCTCCTCGGATTTGCCCTTTCTCTCGTCGGTTTCGCCCTTTCTCTCGTCGGGTTTCACCCTTTCTCTCGTCGGGTTTTGCCCTTTCTCTCGCCGGTTTTACCCTTTCTCTCGCCGGTTTTACCCTTTCTCTCGCCGGTTTTACCCTTTCTCTCGCCGGTCTTGCCCTTTCTCTCGCCGGTCTTGCCCTTTTTGTCGTCCGTTTTGGCCGTTTTCCTGTCTGTTTTGCCGTTTATCACCGTTTACCCGTCCGATCCACTTGTTCTCCTGACGCTTCTACCAGTTGACCCGCCTGTCCTGTTGCCCGTTCTCCCCCCGCTTGCCGCCCGTTCTCCGCTCGTTTTCTCGTCCATCCAGACGTCCACCCATTCTCCCATCTGTTCAGTCAAACGTCTTGTCTTCCGATTACCCGTCCCACGTCCGTCCCACGTCCGTCCCACGTCCGTCCCACGTCCGTCCCACGTCCGTCCCACGTCCGTCCCGCGTCCGTCCCGCGTCCACCGGCCCGCTTTCCAGCTCCAAATATCTTATATTCATACAAGATGAGGGATTTTATTTAGAAACCTCTATGAACAACTTTGGTCAACGAATTTGTTGAGAAAATATGGAATGGTAGTCGGTTTTAGATTTTAGTTATTTAGAAAGATACTTTTTCTGAGTTTAAAAGGGGTGAGTTGAGGAATTTGAGGTAGGGTGAAAACGAATTGGTTAGAGAGGTAGTTATTTGGTGTAACAATACTACCTAACCGAAATTAACCTCACTAAGTACCTCTGTTGACGCTTCACTACGCATTTCCGAATTATGGCGACGAGGTTCCTAATTTGGCTTTTGCGATTTTCATAAAACTACTTTGAGTGTGCAACGCAGCTCAGAGGCGAATAATTAGATTGTTAAGCGCTAGATCACGGAAATAGTGGCAGTGATCGAATTTTGAACTTAATTATTTTTGTAGTTCACCTCGGCGATGACGACTCTTGATGTATTAGGGTGAGGCAGCTCTAATTTAGGGTAGATTCTTCACTTAGTAATTAATAAATTACTCTCCTTTTGGAAATGCAAAGTGGACAGCGCGTGTTTATTAAATTTGAAATAAGCGGACTTCGGGCATTCACACTCTCGCACTCATACGCATAGACAGATGATTAATTACTATTTTACACTGTTATAATACTGTTATTTCTTGATTAATATAATGTTTTATTTTAAAAATGTAGTATTTAAATAGCTTTTACTCACATATTGCAACTCCTGTTTCCAAAAATCGTTAACCACTATAGTCACACAGCTTTGTTTAGTTTGGATAACATTATTTTAATAATATCGCAGAAGAGCTTTTCTTTTGTCGATTCACCCGTCGTTCTTAAAAAACCGCACAGGGGTATCAATTTTCACAAAGTATCAGAGAAAATATCAAGTAGTAAATGTTTCTTACAATCGTCAAACCTTAACAAAAAATGAACATCGCATAAGTACAACATTGATGATAGAGATTTATCTTTCTGCTCTAAAACATTAGATCTGTAAAAACGGCCATGTACAATATTTCGAAACAACCTACAGTAGTAGTTTTCGTTCAATTTTTACTGGAAGTTATTACCATTTATTAAGAAAATCTCAAAAACTATAAAACAAACTTGTTCTTCGGGTAGAGTAAAGATCGTTAAGATTGACGCTTGTTGTAGCACCCATCTACAAACGGCGAAAGCATTTGGAAAGCATATGGATAAATGAAACACGTGTGGAATGCGCATGTTGAATTCGATGGAAATGCGTAAGTTAAAAGTACGCGAAGAATGAGATCTACCCTCAGTGTCTGCATTTTGGAGTAAAATGGTTTGAAATTTTCTCTTGGTTCGACACAATGATATTGACGGAGGCCGAAGGCAAGAGCCTCGCTGTCAACTAGGAAATCCGTGAGCGGAGCTAATCATATTGGACGTTGTTCTCTAGAATAACGTGTTCCAAGTACCTCATCACGTTAGTACAACTTTTTCACTCATTAGCCATTACATTACGCATTCCCCTTGTATTCCATCCACGTAACCATTTGCCTTACCTGTTTGTCAAAAAACGTACTCGAGCAAGGAGCACCCCCTCACGCCTCTCACTAGTCCCTGCAAAGACGCCTCTGCTGCTGGCCACTCTCTCCCCGTTTGCTTTGTTCCCGATCTTAAATGCTTGGTTGATTGAAAAACGAAATGATTAGTTGATTGTTTCCAGGCACGTCAACTGCTTCGGTTCTTATTCCCAGTTTTGGAGTAAATGTTATATCCCCGGAGGTAGTGGTGTTACTCCCACCACGAATCGTCAGATTCGGCGCCAACCTCGTCGGCTTGCGGAGAAATTTCTACTCGAAGTATCTCCCCCACCGGGGCACTGCCCCAGCCCGGCACCATCTAGTCTCCTGACCTGTGTGATAGTGTAGTGCAAGTAAGGTTGTAAGTGTAAGGGGAGAGGAACGGTCAAGGACAAGGAAAGAAAGCTCGCGCATGGTCCGTGGACAGTTTGTTAAAGTGAAACTTGATACTGACGGAACGGATAAAACGGCAAACTGCCGATCAGAGCCGCGGGCCACTAGGGGTCGCCTCCAGACAGTTGTTGCCGTGACCCATATCGTCCCGGCTGTTCCCGTTTGTTTTGTTCACGATCCGGAAAGACCGGGCCGGAGGTTCTTTCCTTCCGCCTCCGCCCGCTGCAGCTGGGACGATTCGCCCCCACCGCCGCCGCCGCCGGCCCCGCCGGCCCCGCCGCCGCCGCCGCGTTCGCGTCCGCGCGTGCCAGCGGAGCGGCGTAATCCATTAGACAAGTTGTTTGCGTGTCGTCGAGGCTAATTTGAACTTCCATTTCACTTCTGAAATGGCATGTTGGTAGAGTAATGTGTGGCACAGAAATTGTTCCATTTGGATGTCGCAACAACCGCCCGAATGCATGTTAAACGAGTTAATTTGCATTGAAATGTTCCGTATACGTCTTCTTAATTAAACCGCATCGTTATTCCTGCACGATGTACCTAAATCGGTCTGTTTGCTTTAAAACTGAAAAAAAACGGTGCAGTTGCCTACTCATGTGAATTTACGTTTTTCTTGATTCATTGCAATTAATAGATTTTCGTTATAATGAGCCAGCCTTCCGAAATGTTTATTGCTAACTGCTCTGTCGACTGTGAAAAATTCGCCGCGCTTTCTTTATATTTTTAATGTGAATCCTACTAATACAATTTACATTAAATTCAAAGAATTAGTGGCATTAAGAAAAATATTATTTGCCAATTAGCCTACGGTTTGTCGCTTACTCTTCCATCACTGAGTGAGGCTGGCCCAGAGAAATAAAAAATTATAATTTGAGTTAAACATATACATTTTATCTAATGATTTCCGAATGCCTTCGCATCGTTTCTGCATTTACGTTTCGTTTGTGTTTATTGAGAAAGTATTCCGAAAGATTGATTTAAAAATTCTCTTCACAAACCAGAATGTAGTTGCTAATATAGATTTGTCCTGCGACATGATTTTCACAACTATGCATTTTCAGTATTATTGTATAAACTTACGTATTTAAATTATTACTGTGATTGATACATTGATTCTCTGGGCTAGTCTCCGGGCTAACTACGATGTTCATTGGGCCCGTTCATGTAGTGAATGTTAATCGCGAGAGGTGGGTGTGTTCTTCCACTTCTGTATGGTGAGATTCGGCGCCGACCTACACGTCGGATTGCGGGGTGGGGCGGCCCCCTCCTGGTATCTCCTCCCATCGGGGCACCGCCCCAGCTGGGACAAGCTCTAAGCTCCCAGCAGTTCTTCTGACGTATGCGGTAGTGTAATGCATGTAAGTGTGAGTGTAAGAGTGTCAGTAAGAGCAGAGAACAGGGCGAGCAAAAGGGGAAATAAAAAAATATCGCGCGAGGTCTGTGCCCCATTTGTTGCGGGAGTGCTCTGGCATACACTTTGTATTGATCAGAGAAACCACCAAAAACCGCTAATCAGAGCATCCGGCCTCTAAAATTCTCCACCACACAGCGGCTGAATTCGATCTAGCTAGTGTGAAAAATCCGCTGTCGTCTCTCGATCCTCCTTCTCAGAGTCGTTGAAGAGACAGTCGCGATGCTGATTCGCAGCTAAATTCACTCTCTTTTTTTTTCTTCGTAAGGTTGGTTTTCACGGAGATCGTTTTAACTTTCCCGTATACGTATGTATACGGGAAATATACTGAAACTTCTGCAAGGGATAGTCCAAAATGTACTCTATAAGATGACCTAAACGCCTCATTGTTCTTCTTTTGTTTTTTCAAAAATTACAAACATGTAATTTTTTTTCTTGCCTGTCATGCCGTTAATATTTTTATGTCGTTAAATTTTTATAAGATCTCATATGCCATTGATATGCACATTTCCAGTAATTAGTAAGCACTATTGTATTTGTTAGTTAAAGTACTTAAAATGACTTCAAATTAAGTTTTTCGAAAACTAAAAAAAATTCTGGGAACAAGAGCTTCAAATTTCGAATTTACAGTAGCGCTTAAACGCCAGTTTTTGTTTTTTTTTAATTTTTCAAAGAAAATTACCATTTAGTACGAAGTTTTACTGTTCCTTAATAATCTTAAAATAAAATTTCCGCTCTGCAATTAGAAAACCGAAAAATGAAGAAAATGTCCAAAAAATGTACTTTGGGTGGCGATAGATGGCAGCGGGCATATGTGGCAAGTTCGAATAGCTAAACGAGACCAAAGGAAATACAAAACCAATACGGGAAAGTCTGTGCCATTCTGTAGCACCGCTAGTTAAATCTAAGTACGCCAATATATGTACCTCGGAACGACTCGTGGTGTATCTTGTTAGTGTTGCCTTTAAGTGAACCGTGTGCTGGGCCAGTGTAGTGTACCAAACCACGTGTAGCAAGCGTGTTCGGCGTCGCTATTTGTGCACCTCGGCCGCGTCGTCGCCCGGGCGCGATCTGCGGCTCGCGGCGCGGGTCTGCGCGTTCTGGAGCTATCGGCTGATCCAGCGTGACGACCTGCTTGTTTCGTTGCGTCATCGCCTGTTGGCCATAAGCGACCACCTGCACTTACTCGTTGCGCAAGGCAGACCTCACCTTCTTTTCATTGGAGATGTGTTGTGTACTTAGTTTTCTGTCGTGATAAAAAATAGTAACAATTTTTTCCACAAAATTTGTATTCCGAAGTTAGAAAAAAAGTAAATCAAAATGCTTAAAAAACATTCACAAAATCTTAAGATCAGTGACTAGAATTTGAAGTGTTAAAGTAACATTTCAATATTTGTGTATTTTTTCCAACTTTTCTCAAACTCATACTGGGGTATTAAAGAAACTATTATTAAATTATGTTCTGTATTTGCTACTTTTTGTCTGTAGTCGTTAATTCATGTTTTACACTTGTTTTTAGGACATCACTTGTTTTAACATTTTAGATGAAATGCTGAATGTGGCCTAAATGACCTTACAATACTAAAATGTTACTATTAAAATTATTAACTTCCTAAAAATATTAATTGTTGGAATAAAGGTCGTGAGCGTAATACTCATAATAGTCGCACGATTTTTATTTTCTCGCTACCGCTTACGCAGGAGAGAGAAAATTAAGTAATGCTGTGCATAAAAACGTGGAATTTTCGTCAGAAAAACTCTTGACTACAGGGCCCTGGTAACGAAAAAGTTGTTAAATCCAGTTGCTAAATTTAGAGGGGGGCAAAACGTCTGTCCGTCTGTCCGTCCGTCCGTCTGTCTATCCGTCTGATGTCCGTCCGTCCGTCTGTATCCGTCTGTCTGTCTGTCTCCGTCTGTCTGTCTGTCTGTCCGTCTGTCTGTCCGTCTGTCTGTCTGTCCGTCTGTCTGTGTCTGTCTGTCTGTTTGTCTGTCTGTTTGTCTGTCTGTCTGTCTGTTTGTCTGTCTGTCTGTCTGTTTCTGTCTGTCTGTCCGTGTGTCTGTCTGTTTGCCTGTCTGTTTGCCTGTCTGTTTGCCTGTCTGTTTGCCTGTCTGTTTGCCTGTCTGTTTGACTGTTGTCTGTCTGTCTGTCTGTCTGTCTGTTTGTCTGTCTGTTTGCCTGTCTGTTTGCCTGTCTGTTTGACTGTTGTCTGTCTGTCTGTCTGTTTGTCTGTCTGTTTATCTGTCTGTTTGCCCGTCCGTCCAAAAATAAGATTCCCAAATCGATCTGGCTGGTGTCTCGACCTCTTGAATTCGAAACCAATATTTTAAATTTTGGGAAGTACTTAACGTGAAGCTCCTGGGACATTTTGAAATTTTTCAATAAAATTACTCTATTGGTTTTTATTAAATTTTGTTGTTGGATAGTGTGAAGGACATTTAAGAGAAAGGTTCAGGTCTCATTTTCGATAAAAACAAAAATTGCAATCGTAATATTTTCGGAGACTTTCTACAACTACTGTGCTAAAGCACCACTAAAACATTAAATATAAGATATCTCTATAAAAAAAGCGTGTAACCGAAAATATGCAAGAATGCTGATATGCAAGAATCATTCTGAAAATATGCAAGAATGCTGAATGGTTGTCATACTTATTCCGTATGGATCCCACGAACAATATTCGTTTGCCTTACTTGGCGCTGCTCGTTCCCATTTTCGGAAAATCTCTTGTCTTTCCTTTCTTCGGGTCAGACATCCTTCCCCCTTGTATTTTCGTTACATCACAATCTTTCCAAATACCTTTCGTGACCACGCATTCTTTCAGCTGGAAAATACTTTGGAATTCGTGATTTCATAATCGTAAGTAGAGAAATAAATGTAAATACTTCCTACATCACTTTGTACATATACGTAGCTACTAACTACACATTGCTGCAATTTCAAGATATTAACTCAAAATAATTATGATCTCGCTTTGTCAATGTTACGAAAAACAGCGTGCAAAAAAGTTCCATGTTCCATGTACACACCCATTCGCGCGCGCACGCTCGTTACATCTGTTTAAATGACCACGCATGTGTTCTCGATTCGATTTTTGTTCGTTAGTTTACATAGTACGTATACATAATTTAATAATAATGTATATTTATTGATATATCTAAAAGATCAATATTATTTAAAGACAAATGCAAATTTAAATGAAGAAAAGTGATACTGGTATCGAAAGGTATCCATCATATTGAAAGAAATGTCGTTAATGTCACCTTCAATATTGCTTTCATTCTGGTTTGAATTATTTACATTTAAATTAGCATCCATTTAAATTTTTACATGAAACACCTTACAGTCTTTCTGTATCATTAGTGAGCATCTAGCAGCCAAGTACTATTTTAGATGAAAGTCAGGAGTGAAGAATGCCTTAACGATCACGGCTAAATCGACATTTGGCATTCAGGAATTAAAAATCTGTTTCTGTGTTTCGTTTAGGATGTCTATATCTATTAGAGAAATAAAATGCGCAAATTCGAGTTGACCAGAAATTAGCATATGATATGTCATTCAATGGGCTGCAGTGGGTTAATAGCAGCATGCGGAAAGAAACTTTCACGTAGAGAATCAAACATTTATAGTCGGTTGAACAACATATAATGCTTCAAATACAGTTCAGCTATCGCCTGAATAAACCTTTAGAGAGGAGACCTATACACTGTGAAAATGGTGTTACTCACTCAACAACATAGCATTAACTCTAGAATACTAGTCATGAGTAAAATTTACTTATTCGCGTGTATTTATTTTACATATACATTGTATAGAGAAAGTTGTACTATGCTGCGAAAAATCTTCCAGATTATTTTTTTTTTTTTTTAGATAGCTCTGGTGTGCCGAGACACTACTATCCATTTTTGATACCACCTCTTATTAGTGCAATATTTACTCTTCGGGCGTATATAAGCACTTCATCTTATTGTTCATAGAGTTGCGTGTTGGGATCCATACAGAAAGGCGCACCGGAAAAATCTAGATAGAATACAGAGAAAAGCGAATAAGTTTACCTATAGAAGTAACGCAACAAAAAAGTCATGGGAACCTCTAGAAACGAGAAGAACAAAGGAGAGGCTCTTTATAAATCGTACGTAGGTCAACCAGCTTGGAAGGAAATTCAGATTAGACTAGAAAAACCAAATTATTTCGGCCGAAGCGATCACACCCACAAAATTCGAGCAAGGTAACAAAATTCAGATCTTGGGAAGTTTTCATTTTGTAACAGAACAGGTAGAGATTGGCAAAGTTTACCTGCAGCAGTTTTCAAAGCTTTTCCTCTCAGTGTCCGAAGTTTTAGAAACAAATTAGAACAAGATGACCGTGGGAATTTAGCCCAGAGGCTTCATTTAAGCTTGAGGATCTTTTACATGCAGTAAATCTACAAACATGAACAGTCAGTTTTACTTCCCCTCTGAAGGAAGGCGTACGAATGATTTTTCTCGCCCAAAAAAATCCACGGCTTGGACCGGATTTGAAGGTTTGAACCCGCAAACTTGGGTATACCTTCGCCGCCACTACACTTCTCCCCGCAGCACGTCACCCACAGTTTTTAACTGTTTTTGGCGTAAAATAATAAAATAAAAAGAAATAAAGTTGCAGTGAGGGCATCGTTGCCGTGCCGCAGTCCGCTGGCTGCTCTGAGGCCTGCGACAGCGATCGCTCCGGGAGCGCGACCATCTGCACCGGCGCCCGCGCCTGCGCATTCGCCGGGGGCGCTTGGGAGGGGGGCGGGTTCCGGCCAAACATTTGCCTGTCGCCGGTGATCGCTCGCAGGCTTCCGCCTGAAAGCGGCGCGCGGCGGCACGGTGCTGGGAAGAGTCGGCTGCAACTAAGGGTGAAATATCGCGGCGCTCGCTTTCGTTGGAATTTTCTATTGATTGAAAGCACTCGAGGTTTTAGTTTAGGAAGCTGTTTCGGCTTTACATTTACTTTTTTCTTATAATAATAATTTTCTTTCTAATAATAATATTATTATTATTAATAATAATAATAATAATAATAATAATAATATCTTGTACAAATTTCAACCATTTCATTTAATATTTTTGTCGCATATATGATTCGGACTGATTGAAATGAACACAGAATCTTTCATTACTTATTCTGTCTCTTCTTTAAATGAATTTAAAATAATGACATCTTGCACATTTAGCGACTGGCAAGATCGGCTGAACTGACTTGTAGTGATATCCGCATTTTATTTTGTGTTTGGATTGTTTCGGACTAATATTGAACGAGAATGACTTCTGTCATATAAAAATCTCTGTTGAGTATTGAATACACCTGAAAATTACAGTACGGATCAGTTCCTTCATAGATGTCCGTGAGCGGTGCTTGGACAATTCAAAGAAAGTTTCATTGATTGATCGTCAGTCGTCCAATTCATATTAACTTCGTATATATACGTTTTCCAAACGGTGATTTTTTTACTTTCTCGTATACGTACGTATATACTGAGTAATATACGTAGTTTAGAGAAAGTTATGTAATGCTGCAGAATATCGATTTGGAGATATCAAAGGAAATACGTTTGGGTCCCCTGATACCGCAAAACGTTTTTTTGCTTTTTTTTTTGTTTTTTTTTGTTTTTTCAAAACCAGTCCGTTCGTCCCTCCGTCCGTCCGTCCGTCCCTCCGTAAGGTAGTGAGCCCTAGATAAGCC
This sequence comes from Gryllus bimaculatus, assembly GCA_017312745.1. NCBI lineage: Eukaryota > Metazoa > Arthropoda > Insecta > Orthoptera > Gryllidae > Gryllus > Gryllus bimaculatus. The sequence continues at coordinate 90,178 of BOPP01000293.1, read as the reverse complement.
GTCACTTGATTTTAATTTTCCAGCGTTATAGTGTAAACGCTGAATATTAATAATATATCAAAATTAATCAAATGAAAGTATACCTGCTGTAATTTGGTAATAATTACGTTTTGTCATGCAATCATATCGCAAGTACTCAACATTTCGACGTCTGACGCGAACAAGCATATGAGGGAAAATATAGGTAGTGGTTTGTACTGTTCTTAGCGCACGATTTCTTGAGCCCTCGCTTCGCTAGTTGCGGGAGGAGTTTGGTTTTTTTCACAAAAGGAATTTTACATCAAATTTGCTGTTTATTTTTCGAAGCAAAATAGTTTCTATTACACGCGGGCAAATATCAGATTTTTGCCTACAACGCTTGTTGCTGTCATTCAACTAATGTTGACAAAGGAGTGGAGGTAGGTATTCCGGAGCTCGTGAAAACGTGCGCGTATAATAGTAGTTTGCGAAGCGAAGTAAACGAATTTCTTAGGGCGAAGATCAGTGTTTTTAATTCTAAAGTTCACTGAGTGTAGTATGTAAACCGCCACGATGGGGTTCTTTTGTTATTTGATGAAATTCCATTGCAAATTAGTTATAAATACGAAGGGGTTATAACTCTGGCGGAGAAGTCGGGTTTTGTATTTTTTAGGTTTCTAAACGCTGTATATTACTTAATTTGTTGCACTGTGTCAAAACAAATTTCAATAATAATTGTCATTTTAAAAATTGAGTCGATGATTTCCGAAATAATAAAAAACACTACAACCTTACTTTGCCCATTTCCTCAGTTATTGAAACGTTCTGCATCCGCCGCCACGGCCTGGGACTTGCTTTGCTCTGCATTTCGACGCGGAGCAGGGGTGGAGGGGGCTGTGCTTAAATTAATGAAAACATTGCAGGCTATAAACTCGAGGAGCTAAAACAGAATGGGCCTTCTTGCCTTTAGTAATAGTTGCGTAATACTATTAATTCCAATTAACCCCGAATTAACACATGTCATCGGTTTTGTAAAACTCATTTCAAATTGTAGAACATATGGTGCAAAAACTAAATATTTTCAAGAAATATCAACTAGATTTGACAGCTTTTCATCAGGTAAATTTTCATCATGTCCCAACAACAAAACGTAATTCACAGAAATTAGCTCCCGAGACATTGTTGTGGAGCCATTGCTGTATTCCAATCTGATATTCCTTCCATAGGGCACAGAGTTCGCAATCGCTGACTACTACCTTAGATTCTGGGAGGCACCCGTGAAAGATCTTCCTTTTGGCCAGGAAGAGGATTTAGTTAATGGAAAGTCTCTGAATAGGTTGCGGTCTGTGTTACTGAGAAGAGCGTAAATATAACAGAGGTGGGATCACGCATCGGAGCAGACGAATTAACGTGACACTATATTTAATAACTTATATGGAGTATTCTGTGGAGAACTAGCTTTGCCAACGACCTACGCATGAAAATGGCAAGACATTGATTTGGAATTGTACTTAAAATAAATGCTAATTTCGTGTGTTTGTTGTTTTGTGTGTATTCGTAGCGTTATAGTTTATTCTGATTTTAGCTATAAAGCTTTTCAACGAAAAAGTAAATCTGTACCAACAACAAAACTAATATTGATACGTTGATAGTACCGAACCTTTAGTAATTATACACTCAAAATTGATTAGTATCTTTACACGATGCCAAATACGAAAATTATAATATGCTTTTTACTTAGCATGCAAAATATTAACCATTCTTTCAATAATTTGTCATTTTGTCATAATTCACATTTCTTTTGCAGCAGCTCCTTTATTGTACTAATTTAAATAAGTGGCAAGAAATGTTTTTTGCACTCTATCTTACAGTTGACTATATGAAGTGCCTGAAAGAGAAAAGAACGCTTGAAATGTTGGTTTATTATATGTCTTCCAGTTGTTCTTTTAAACCTATATTGCTGTTTCGGAATTGGAACCAAGGTTTTTCAGATACTGTAGCGTCAATGCCCTTCATAAAATATCGGTAACAATTTTTTCGATACTGCATCTCAACGTATCTCCCGGGGGATGTACATAGAAAAGAAGGACCGTGGCAAATCGTGCAAGGCGCGTGCCTTTGTCGTCCTCCCCTCCCCCCCCCCCCCCCCCCCGAACCGCCCCCTTCCAACGATCCACTCCCTCACGCGGCGCTCTTTCTCACTCCTGCCGCCCCGCCGCCGCCGCGCCTCCACCTCGACCTCCACCTCGACCTCCACCTCGACCTCCACTCGACCTCCACCTCACTCCACCTCGACCTCGACCTCGACCTCCACTCGACCTCCACCTCCACCTCCACCTCCACCCTCCACCTCCACCTCACTCCACCCCACCCACCTCCACCTCCACCGCCGCCGCCCCGCCCGCCGCCGCCGCCGCCGCCACCACCCCACCACCACCCGTGCCGCCTCGAGATCAATACGGCGGCCGGCCACGCACAGAGCCAGGCGGAGAGATGAAGGGTGGCTCATCTGGAAAGAGCACGGCCCAGCATCCCGACCAACACGCGACCTTTCCGATCAGTGCTCAACTGCGCTCATATTGTAAGACATACTTTCTCAAAATTCTTTCAGGCTAATACAAATTTATTTAGCCAGTCACATTCGTTCTTACTGACTCTCTTTAATACTTACAATCTTTGATTTGTAAGCTTCAGGCAACTTTACAAACAGCATTAGAATTGGATCTCTATTTTCAGTTTTTATAGTTCTAAAATGTTACGTGGCCAAGAGAATTAATAACTCTTAAGAAGAGTATTATTAAGAGTATTGAATGAATCAGTCAAAATGTAATTAATAATAAATACAATCATGTATTATTATTATTATTATTATTATTATTATTATTATTATTATTATTATTATTATTATTATTATAGCAAATTTCGTGTAAACAAGGTAGTAATCGGGGGCGGTAAACTATTCGCATTTGAATTGCCCGCCGCATCGCCTTACGCGTCGCTCGGAACGCGCTCTACCTCCAACTGCTAGAACGATTAGTAAAGAAATCAAAAGTGTATTAGCTATTGTTTAAATTAATAATATTTTACTTTAATTGGTGGAAAAAAAATACAAACTATGTGTAATTGGAGAAGTAGAACTGTTGAAGTTATAGTAAAATGTTTATATAGTTGTAAGTGAATGCGTCCCATAAGACTTGTGATTTAGTGGAATTGACTATATATGTAAGAGTACGTATCTCTTAAATTTGTGTTGTATGAAAGGAGAGACGGTTAGCACTCCCCTAGACAAGGATGGAACACACATACCTGGTTGAGGCACCGCTGACCATTCAGCAACTTGACCACATTTTTTTGTGGTTGGTTGAAACTTTTGGAAAGTTAGTTAAATCTCATGAAAGCTTGAACAGTTAAAATTTCTTTTTTTAAATCAAAAAGAGATTCCAATAAATGACAACATTTTCCCAAAAGAAATTAAATTCTGATATTTCGAGTTTAAAAGTTTTAGTCTAAATGAACTATAAAAATCATAAACTATTTAAAATATGTATGTGAATGTATTGCTTCCAATGAATTATCTTTGTATGAATTTCTTTCTTTTTCAGTTTTGAAAGACTCATTTGATTATGTAGTGTTTTAGATGTGGTTTCAATTGACGAAACAACAATTCCCAGAAGTAAATTCTTTTAGTTTACAGCTTTAATGAGATGTGATTAACATTTTAAATTGTCTATTGTTTTAAGAATATATTAGCTTTTTCTGAAGCTGTATCAAAACAACTCATTTTTATTTTGTTTTAATTGTTTTCTAAAGAAGGAATATGTTTTCTTTTGACTGAATTTATTTTTCAGTTTTAACATTTTAATGAATGTTTTAATTACAATTTATATATTACAATGAATTTTATAAAATATCTATCATTACCAAAATAAAATTATGATAATATAGGTAAAGGCTTCAGCAGTGGCCACAGTTAAGAACATTTCATAGTTCCTTCAAAACTCTTGGGCTTCAGTTCTAAATTTGTTATGTGAAATTCAATGAGTGATAAGCATAAATCTGTCTGAATAGTCCTAAAAACTGACAGTTTTATTGTGTTTTCTATTAATTTCTTTTCAAACCCAATATTGTTCCATTCTCTTGACCATTTGAAATTATAAGACATGCAACATTTTGGTAGCGGCCAGATATTGGATTAAGGAATGGTACATCAATATTCTACCCCATGCACATATTTAATAATAAAGAAGTCTAAGAAAAGTACTTATTTTTTTATTTATTTAAGATCTGAAAACAGTTGTCAGATTTTTATGTCCCTCCAAAAAATTACAACAAACTGTAGGGGAGACGTCCAATCTGTGCACATTCTCTTGAACCCTTGGATATCTATCCTAATTCATATTCCAGCTAGCATTCATAGGTTGCAATGAGCTTTCTTCATAAGATTTGATAATAAAATTCTTGTTCTTGTGCAGAAAAATGTTTTTGCAACAGCAAACTAGCTAAAGATTTTGGCTGATATAACTTATCACACCTGATGTGAAGAAATTGACTTACTACCACAAGAAAATGGATTTTTTAAAATATGTATATTACCCACTCTTCTCAAGAAAACAAGCACTGATAGTGAAACTCTCTTTTTGTCCAAAAGTGTAACAAGGGACAATCTCAGCATTGAGCTTTGGTAAATATATCAAGGGAAACTGGATAAAAAACCAGATTGAGAAAGAGGTCTTTGACCCAAAAGCTGAGATTCTATACTAATTACAGGCATATTAGTATTTTAGAATACTCTACAAGTGATAACTAGCATATTGAATATCATAGTTAATATACAAATTATTTTCCTTTATAAAGCTCAGTATAGTTTCTTATTGTATAGTAACAGTTTTGCATAAGAAAAGATTTTACTTGCCACATAAACTTGTGTATCAATGACACTTCATGACTATGTGTTTTATGATGTGTGGTGTAACTATAGACATCTTTTTTGGTTAAAAATATGTTCCCGCACTTAAACAAGTCAATTTGGACTACAACAACAAAAACAATAAAAAGATATGTAAATTAAAAGGCAGGCTAGCTCATTTAAGGAAGTTTATAGGAATCATAAGGCCTCCAATTCTTATTTTTTAAATTTTGTGCTTGTGGCTACTGCTGACATCATTGGTCAATTCTGGTGTTGTTACCCTAATAAATACTATACTCTAATAAGTTATATTTTTTATAATTGTATTTATATAATTTTTTTGCATTTGATGCCTGCACCTATCCTGTTTGTTCATATATCCATAAAAAAGGAAATATTATTTCTGATTTTGCCGACAAATTGGAATTGTTTATAAACATTTCTTTTTCTCTTTTGCAGGGTTTCTTCACATACCTGTATGGAACGAGCATCCTATTTTTATTGTACGTCTTCTGCTTCCTACTTCAAGAAAGCACATGCTGTGCTGGAAGTGAACCACAGCCAAAGAAAACAAAGAAAGAGAAGCAGAAGCAAGTCAAGAGACAAGAACAAGAAGCCAAAAAACAGAAGAAAGAGAAGAAGAGTAAAGAGAAGCCAAAAGAGAAGGACAAGAAAGCTGCAGAGGCTGCACAGCAGCAGCAGCAACAGCAGCAGACACCTCCACAGCCACCACAGCCCCCACAACCACCTCCAGATCCAGCAGCCCAAAAAGGGAGCATGTTCCAGGTGAGGAAAATTTTTGTTATTTTGTGAAAAGCTGAAATCAGCTTAAACATACTTTGCCCACTTTCATGTAGCCTTAACAAACTTTATGTAATGCTAACATTCATCTTGCGAATACAATGTTTGATGACTTATTAAAATTACAAATAGTCAAAATTTCTGCTAATAATTTATTACTGGAAGCCATGTAGAAAAAAAATAGGGATGCATTTTATGCTCAATTTAGGTAGGAATGGTTCATTATTTCAGCATTGACACATTATTTAAGACTTGTTTTGTCTAGTAAACATCAATTAAAATACTTATTTTGTCTTATAAACTCCAATTAATGGATTTTCAGCACCTAAAATATTTTCTTTCTATGAGTTAACCAAGCATTTAAAATTGCTTTTAATTGGGCAAATTTTGTTTTAACTGATTTTAAGCTTTCACAGGTATTAATAGATTCCACTGATCCTGCTTTCATTTTAGCTTTATTTAAGTTCAGTGTTAGTGTGAAAGCTGCAATGCAGAGGTACTGGGTGTCGTCATTTAACAACAGTAGAAGGTAAATATAAACTAATTTTTTCATTTGTTGTTTACAATTTGTATTGTTCAGCAGTGCAGGATTTACAACCTCAAAGCCTTTTCTAAGACTGATACTTCCTGTTTTAAGATAAACTTCTCTTATCAATAACAAATAATTCTATTGTGTTTATAATTTTTTTAATGAATGATAATTTTCTTTTACACCCATTAAACCTATTTCATTTGTATTGAAACATGAATTTTTTTCTAATTTTAAAAAGTTACAATTCTTGATTTTTTTCTTTAATTCTGTTCTGCTCTGGGTAAAGTGAATGAAACTCTCTCACTCATCACTTCACAGTTTTAAACTTGGAAAATCTTTAAACATGAAAGAAGGAAAAAATATTGTGGGAATCCTCAAATTGGTATGCTTACTCCCAAGCGGTTGCTTCCTGAGCATGTTGGTAAATCCAGAACTGCAGTTATTCAAATTATGTTTTTGTGATATAGAGCTTTGTGTTCTGCTGACTGTGCTTTTTCTTCTTGGCATTATATTTGTCACCATTTTTAATTTGTAGAATATTTGTTAGCATAGCATGATAGAAATAATTATGCTTTGAATATAATTTTCCAGTTCTGTTCCCACAGTTAAGATGCAGACAACAATCCAGGAACAGAATCTGAACATAGTTCTCGTGCATTATACCTATCTGTATTGTTGGTTATGGATACTCCTGAGTGGTGATTAATGTGAACTCTAATTTTTTGGTTCATTATTAATCATGTACATGTACATTCTGAATTTATATCAAACATCTAAGAACCAGGTTCCTATTCCCTGTCAGTATTCTTAGGAACCCACTTGCAGGTTTTTGATGGTTTTTATTTTACATTGATTTATTTTTTGTTGTTGATATCTTTTTTGAGTTTATGCCATTGTGCAGAGAGAGGTGTATCCTCGTAAGATGAAGGATTTGGCCAAACTGCGACAACAACTGGAACAGAGCGGCGTTTCACTAGTGTCTGGCCAGGTGAGTGGCACGGCAGAGCGTGCTTGAGTTGCCTGTAGTGCCACCACGGCCAACATGCCTTATCTTCAAACTTCTATCACTTTTCTGGCTCCTGCAGCAAATAGAGGTGCAAGTGTCTTTTCTTTGTAATAATCAGAGTCTGGATATTTAGTAAGATTGTTTTGTCTTAAAATATGCAGGGAAGAATGGTCTTTAGGTAAATTTAAATAGCCTTCCGAATACAAACCTCAAATAAAGTATAGTATTTAACTTTGGCTATTTGTTATTTATTTTATTATCTTTTTTCAAAACTTTGGATGTTTAATGTTAGATTTATGAGACAATATTGTTTTTAATAATTAGCTATCGTTATCCACAAACCATTGTTGTAACCTTCAGTTTGTCAATGTTGAAAAAGTGTATTTCCACATCCTTGAGGGAGGAGTCTGGGGAAGAAACACAGAATATGAAGTAAGAGGACTCCATTTGTATTTTTTCATATTACACATTCAAGAAATACTTTTGATTATAATGAATATTTTAGGATAGAAACACATTTCACTAACACCATCTGTTCAAATTTTTGCCCATCTTGTGAGAAATTATCTGATGGTCAAATTTGTCTTCACCATTTGGTAGGGTTTGTTCACATGCTGTAAAATACAGTATCATTCTGTTTTCTTTGCTCTGCCCCATTGTCCTGAAAATCTGTCAGGATGCTGAAATGTTCCATTTTATGCTTAGCCCAGTTTATCAGTATTGGGGTCCACAATCAAAAACATTATTGTTTTCTAGTTTATCGCCTCACATTTTTCAATAAACTTCACCTTTTATGGCTTTAGCCCTTGGTTTTACTGCAGTATTCACACAGTCCAACTTGTAAAGAATTCAATTTTCTTTAAAATGATTTATTCTTCGCTATTTTATCATTGAATAATCAAAAGTTATAGAATTTAAAGTATTTGACTGTTTCAATTTCAATTTCTTTGCCTGGCCTGATCACAGGAACAAAGTTTGAGCTCATGATAACACTTTTTTCTGTACACTCTAACAGAAAAGAACAAGTTAGATTTCAAAGACATGAACCTTGTTGACCAGTGTTATAAAAAAAATATAAAGTTTCTAAACATACAACATGGTTTCTAAACATGGGTCTTTTCTGATTTTGCATTATCAGGAGAAGAATTAGGTGTATTTTTTAATATAAATGTGCCCGACTATTAGGCCTAGTTGAGCTGCAACAAGGGGTCATGAAGTTGCAAGGCATTTAATAAGTTTGAGTAATTTTAAAATAAAAAGCAAACTGTTTCATAACATACATAAGACACATTTTAATTTAACTGTTAATACTTTTAAAAGTGCATTAAAACTACTCTGTGATCATTTTCTTGCAGTTAGACATTCATATAATAACTGGATTTTATGCTTCAAGAGTTGAAAACATATTAAGAGAAAAATACACTTTGCTAAAAGATCCAGGCTCTGATATTAGTGCATTTCATGTGTATTACAACTGGTAGTATCATTGAGGAGTGACAACATATTGATAAATTTTAAAATTAAATTCTTACTTTTTTCCTTTATTCATTTCTTTAGAAACACATTACTTGAAAGTGGATTTTTTTGTGGTCAAAAGTGTGAATTTATAAAAACTAATGCTTGCTCTCTAAACAATACAACATGATTTCAAAAAGCAATATTTCTGTGTAATAACTTGCTGTCTTTGTTCAGTGTGCACTATATTGCTTTAGTTGCTGTTTCTTTCTATATTTTCAGCTGTGTGATGCCTGCTTATATTGCTTGTTACATTGTGTGGTAGTTATTTGTAAACAACAAAAGTTGATTTATCTTGATATTTTGTGTATATAAATGCAAAACGTATTGGATTTGTGTGCAGAAGAAAGGTAATGTCTTAGAACCCTAGAACAATGAACAAGTAGGCTATTTTTATTTTAGTAATATTCTAATTGTTATCAAAAATATCTTTCACTTTAAAGGATAAATTATTTAAAATTCATGAATGTTGTTTTGATTTTAAAAAACAATTATTTTGTCTCTCAGGCTTTTTAAAGCCCCTTTGTAGTATTCTTTGTAAAGAGTAGTTCAATTATGTAGTAATTCGTTTCTGTTTGGTGTAGCACAGGTGTTTTGAAAGTATTTTTTTGTTTGATCAGAATGAAATATTTTGAATAATGAAATAAAACAATAAATTATCAAATTCAGTAATCTTAAAGAAATATTTATATTATTCTTGATGATAAGAGAAAAAATAAGTACACAAAATAATAAAATTAATATATTTTGGTACACTATAATTTGTTTTCCAATTAAATGAATAAAGCAAAAATGTCTAGTTAAATTACAAATGCTACATATTCTTCATTGCATGCATAAAATTAAATGCATGCAGAGAAGTTAATAAATTATCTTTCTTACTAGGGAGTGCTTCGTAATCTTCGAAGTTCTAAGGATGTTAATTTGAATGATGGATCTGATAGTCCTTCCCAAGAGAAACTGACAGGATCAGGAGATAGATCTGATGATGTGCAATTGGAAGCTGGTCGACCACTTCGCAAGCGAAAAACATCACAAAATGTTCACAGTCATGGAAGTTTCTTCCTCCGTGTTGGTGCAATTGGTGCGTACCATTTTAATGTATCAAATACTTGCAACTAGTTTGTTCAATTACTGTGGCTAAAGTTTCAGTAGTACTGATTATAAATGTACTGTAATGTAAATGTAATGTAAATTCTTTCTTATTTTTTAAGAAATATAATATTATAATCAGTACTAGTGAAACTTAAATAGTAAGTTCAATGAAAGTACTTGTACAATGCTGTACACTGTTTAGATCATATTTCTTGTCCTGGAATTTGAAAATTTATATTACTCCATTCAAATACACATCTCTATTTCCACCCATCTCTACTTTACAGTCATCTTTGACTTTATAATATACAAGAATAATAATCAAACAAACTCTTCATGACATAATCATATATTTAGAAATCCTTAATTATTTTCATGTATTTTTCCAGTGGCTTCCTGTATTATATTGTTTCTATGGTAAAATTGTAGTACTGGTTGTGAACTTACAGGGTGATGACACGTGTTCATTCATCACATCTTCAATTTCTCTGAATGATTTTTCTTTCATAGCATTTGGATTGGGTACAATGATCTACAATGGACTTGAATGTGGAGCATTTTTTGAAATACCATTTGATTCTCCATGTTACCAAATTCTACGAGGAATAAATCCTGTTCTACAAATGATTTTTACATTCATGCAGATGTACTTCATATTTATGAATTCAAGGGTGAGTAAAGGCCAATAGAGTTGTTATTCAGTTATAAACATTCTAATGGTCTTTTGACAGCCACAATCCTCTGAGATCAAATTTTATTTTATTTTTGATCATTGAAAAGTTCTATATGGATTTCAGCATTTTGAATGGTGCAAAATTAGATCTTAAGGTAGAATAAAATGTATGTAGTATATTTGTATTACAACTCTAAAGTAACTCTATCTGAGTGAATGGCAGCTCATCTATCTATAAGAGGGACAATGATAGAACAAATCAATCTACAAATAATTTACAAGGACAATTTAATTGTATTTAAATTGCTTTTAAATAAGGAGTAAGAACAAAAGAGCATTCTGATTACATAAATTCTATCTTTTGAATAAACATCCTTGTAATTCATAATTTCTCATTTGATCCATTATGAGAGATTTGAGGATTATTATAATGCTGTTACAAAAAATAATTAATAACATGGAAATATCTAATAAAAGTAGTTTTAAAATTTTCATTTTATTGTGTTCTCTAGTTTGTTCACAGCAGGAAAGGAAGACCTTTTAAAGCTAGTTTTCTAATTTAACTTAGTTGTTTTTTTTAAAGTAGGTTTCATTTTACAGACACATTTCTTATTTATTTGTAACTTAAGTAGGCCATTTCACTTCTATTACTTTTTATAATGTAATATATTTACCACTTCAAAATATTTCATTGATTAACAAGTTCATGCACATTTTAGGTGCCCATTTGGAATAGCACATATTTTAACACATCAATTAAAGTTTCTCTTTTTTCTTTAATTTCATTTTCTTCAATTGAAATAGTTCTACATACTTCTATGTTTTCTTTAGAAAGAAAATAACTTTGCTAAACTCAGTTTGTTGAATTTGATCATCATAGTCAGGGTTTTGGCTGTCAGCAGTGATTTTTCATTTACTATGACCTTTTTTAGGGAACTTTATGTTGTTGCTATTTACAGTTAAACATCCACCGCTTCAAAGTGCTAGCGCGCTTTGGACTGATGCATGTCGTAGCTACCAACTTGTGTGTATGGATTCGTACATTGGTGTTGGAAAGTCTCAAAGAAATTACAGCTCTTCAAAATACAACATTGTCTAGCTTTGAGGATAACAGTTCTGGTTAGTATCCAGGAGAAATGAAGTTGATAGCAAGTTAATTCTGTAAACTTCTAATAGATGCAGTATTGTAATGTATTGAACACTACTGAAGTATGTTACTGGAGGTGTAAGAGGACTTCAGATATATATAGTTTTGTATGTGAATCTAATATAATACTCATTTGTTTGTAACGAAACTAAAAAATATTTGCAACAAGATTAGAAATTATCTCATTTGATTATATAACTGAGGGAATGTAACATGTGTGATATAAGTATCAGTGTCTGCTATTCAATTTTTCCAATCAGTCAATTTCTCTTGTGCATGTTTTTTATAAATATTTCAAAACTTTTCCATAAAAGTCAATTTAAGTACCTTGATATTTGTTTCTTAATTGAATCAAAGGAGGTAAGTAGTACATCTATTTCATTTTTACAATGTATGTTCTCATTTACTTCGTATTAAAAAGTTAAGTTTAAATGATTGTTGTCTTTGAAAAAATTAAATTGGATTCCTCCAGTTAACACTTCTTGGATAATTGCAGTATTGATATAGTTTAAGTAAGGTAAAAATTATTTCTTTAGGCTTTTAAAATTGCTTTTTCAAATAACAGAGCACAAAGCATGTTGCTAAGCTTTTGTGAAGTAAGTTAGCATGTTTGCTGTACAGGCCAACTATTGCACGCTCTTGTTACCCATTTCTGAAAATGTTCCTCAACCTTTTACCATTGCAAGTATGTCCCTCTGTCTGGCTCGGCAGAAAAGCTGCGCGACTCAGGCCTGATTGATGCTGGAACCACAACTACGACCACGGAAGTGACCACTGTGTGGGGCATGGCACGTGCTGCCACTAAGGCAGCAGCCTGGCTCACGTCCTCCACCCTGCGGACCACAATGACCACTCTGGAGACCACCTTAAGCACCACCCTCCCAACCACAACACCCACAACAACAACCACCACCACCACTACCACAACCCCCACAACCACCACTAGCCCTACCACAACTACATTGCCAACAACAACATCTACTACCACATTACCCACAACTACCACTACAATTCCTACTACCATTTCCTCAGCACTCCCTTCTACAAGTACCAGTGCAAGCACTCTCTCTCCGCTACCCTTTCCACATCTTTATGATGTTCCAGAAATAACAAGGGGATATGAAGGTGAGACTGTACTGTGTTTGCTTTTCTACACACAGTACAGGCAGCTTGGAAACAGAAGAACTGCCAAGGAATAATTAAAAGAAAAGCTTCATTGCATCATTGCATTGAATGGAATTACTAACAAAGCATTTATAACAAGTAATATTTTGTACCTCCTCAATAATTCAAAGACCTTTTAATTCTGCATTTGCTAGGGATATAATTATGTTATGATGCAAAATTTTTATTAATTTATATTCTTTAAAAGCTCTAAATAAAATTGATTTAAATAATGCTTGTTGCCAGACCTCTTCCCATCCTCTTACCTTTCATTTCAGCTTTTCTCCTGCAGTGAGCTAATGTGTTTCCAGTGCTTCATAGTGTTAACACCGTCACTAATTCAAATCACCACTATACCTTATCTATCTTTTTTATTATTTATTACGACATAAACACAAATCCAAAATTCCTTAATATCCTTGTTTCCTTAATAAATAGCAATTATTAATAGTAAATAACACCATTTACAATAAAGAATAATATGTAAATAGTTACTTTTGTTATTATTTCAATATATATTTTGTGTAAGTGGTATAATTATTTTGTAAAAGGGTGTGCTTTTTAATATCAGTTTCATATATTTTTAAATGTTTTAAATATAATTTATTTTACTAATTTTAGTATCCTTGTGAGCTCAGGCTGTTTACAACTGCCTGTACTATGTCATTTATTCCTGCAAAATGCTAATAGAATCATAAAATGAATATTAAAATGACATTAATAATTCCAGTTACAAATAAATTATTTTTATTTATTCAGCTTTCAACAGTTCATTTCCTTTGGGACAATTTGGGGATCCTCTTCCTCCAGCTGCATTTTTGAGCTCCTTCAATGGCACAACAACTTCACCAACTACTACCCTGGAAGACTGTGGACGAATCAATATTATGGGAACTATAGTGCAGGACTCTGCTCCATATCTCTTTCCTTTCATTATTGAATACAGTTTCATTGGTGCAGCTGTTATTTATGTAATGTGGAGACACATTGGCAGAAACCCCAGGTGAGTCATACAAATTTAAATTTCCTAATCTCTCTATTTTAGGAGTACCTAACACACAAATTATGCTTAACAGAAACTAATTTTAAGAGGGTAAACTTTAGTTTCTTTAAACATTTATTAATATTCAATAAAAATATATTAAAATAAAAAGTGAAAAAACCCACTGTGATATTGTATTTCCTTGTTTTGTAATCACATAATTATTGTTGGCAACTTCTTTTATCTAGCTATTATTGTTTACATTCATAAATTGTGTGCCATAAATTGCAAACATTTTGGAAAGCAAAGGCTTAATATTAAGTGCTTAGCATTTAATGTTTGGTATTGATTTTTAAATCCTCAGATCATATTGAGAGTAGTGAAGGATCATTTGAAAGTTTGAAGTTCAGGTTAATCTTTATACTTCAATTTTTCATTTAATTCAAGATTCAATAAAAATATTTATTCTTTAAAATGTTGTGGTTTGTTCCATGATGTATTGTGATGTGTTTTGTGTATTTGATTAGTATGTTGTGGTTTGTTTAATTTTTTACAGAAAATTCGCCTTGGCAAGCCAATTGGTTCACCTTGTTCACCTTGCATAGGCAATTAAATTAGTAGTTCAATTAGTATAAAGTTAATTATAGTAGTTATTAATTAAATAGTAGTGAAATAATGTGTTTCATGACCATTAATAATAAACAGATGTTCATGGGTAAGGCTGAGGATGAAAAGAAAAGAAACATTATTTTTATTGGCTATTCCTGAATTTTATAATTCAATCTTGAAAGCTATGAATACAACACATATTCTACTAATAATATCTTTGAAACAATAAAATCAATAAAACTTTAATCAGTTTCACAGTTCTGACTTTCTTAATAAAGTGTTTTTAAGGCCATTATGTGCAGATGCCTCTCATTCATAAATTCTTCTGTTGCTTGATTGAATAATTCTTTCTAAAAAGTTAATTCATTTTCATCTAATTAAGAATCTCTTATTTGTCTTTCTATAGGTATGTGACTGAAGAAGACTTGGAACATCGACTAGAAGTCATGTTGTCGAGGCGGGCTGTAGCTATGGCACAAGCACAACAACATGGACGTGTTGACTGTGTGGGAGCAAGCAAGGGACTCTTCTTTGGCTTGTTATTATTGGTCGGCTCTCTCATATGTCTGATTTTATTCTTTGTTCTCATCACCCAAGCTACACCTTTCAAAATTATAGCAATATATCTTGCTGATGTTTCCCATTGTATTCTTATGGCTCTCAGCATTGTTGCTATAATTATAGGTTTCATAAGGTTTGTTATTGTAACTAATTGTTTTTGAAATTTTTCATTCAAAAGAAATGAAAAAAATTGCTTATAAACTCATGTTCTTTCTTTTCAGAGTCCAGAGCTTAAAGTTTAGAGCTGAAGAGCAAAGTGATCTAAATGATATTTTACTACGCGTTTCAGCATTTGGTCTCTTTGTATATGCTGTGTTTTGTGTCATTGCTGGATCTCTGGAAGCATTTACACAAATACCTAATCTCTTGGTCATGATCACTGGATTACTTTCTGTTTTTCAAGTGAGTAGAATAGATTTAAATTATGAATAAAATTTTACTGTGCAAAAATATTCTATATACTCGTTTCTTCAAATAGGTTGTTCTACAACTTCTTTTCATTGCTGATGTGGCTCGTCGTCGTGTACACCTACCAGAACATGATCGCAGCAAACCAGGGCGCCAAATTGTCACTTTCTTACTCATTTGCAACGTCACCATGTGGGTTATTTATACCTTTGAGGTTCAAAAAGTTTCTGCTAATCCTGTTCAGGTAAGCAATTTACATCTAAATGTCTGTATTTTGTGAAAGATTAAACAACATTTTGTGATGCAGTGTATAAACAAATTTAATATTTAGTCTACTGAACATGTGTTTGAAGTATTACAATATTGTAACATGATGTCTTAACATACCTTGTTTCGCTTTTCAAACAGCTGAAATTTTATGGAGTATTACCTTGGGCTATTGTGCAACGGGTCACATTGCCACTTTGTATCTTCCATCGATTCCAATCGGCAGTGACACTTGCAGAAATCTGGAAAACTAGCTACAAAGCTCGCTTAGAGTGAAATTCTTAATATCACCAGCATTGATACTTTTGAGGGATATCAAGGATGAAGATGTCCCTGAGTATATGCAAATGCATAAATATTGTTTCTGAAAGTAGTCAAGTGACACATCTTATAACTGTGCCAAAGAAACAGCAATGGTTGTTGCCATGAATGACAGACTAGTTATTTAAAAGCTGGTTTTTACCTCTTCAAAGAAATAAGGATTGCAAAAGTAAAAAGAACAAAAAGCTGAAGCAGTCAAAGGACCAAATTTTCATCAATTTCTATCAGTTAACTGAACAGAACTTTTAGTATTAACAGTTTTAGAACAAGAATTGTAAATAAGTCATGAAACACATGGCAGAAACCTACTGGTTCTTCATCTGTTTCTTTAATTGTACTTATTCCCAGTAACATTATGTCGAGCACGGGTTGGACTTAATCAGTAGGTTTGTAAGTTTTTAATTTAAAATATAATATTATATAATAAAAATTCTTTTTTCTAAACAAACAACTTCTGTACAAATGCAGGAACTGAGACTTGGAACAGATGCTGATTGGTTAATGCACTAAAAATAGTTTACATTAACTTATTTATATGTACAAGTGTGCACGTTTAGCCTGCATACTGTACGCATTAGTTTTAAATGTTCAAGAGAATTGCTCAAATTTATGTTATTTGGGTGCTCAAATTCTGGCCTGAGAATTTGACAAATGAAATGTAACTGCCCCAAATCTCATTCTGTAGTAGGTACTCTTGTCATTGTTTATATCTATTGACACTAACAGGCTAGATGGTAACAATTATGAAAGTAAAACAATTTTCTTTTATAGTCAATTTTAGACTGCAAGCAGAAATTAAAGCATTTTGTATGGTATTTTATCATTTTACAACAATGATCTATAAAATTAAGAACACCATGACCTCATACTTGTAAGAAATGCCAGATACCAAGATAAAGAGTGATAGTGACAAATGGGCAACTTTACATGAAATATACAGATACTTTCCAGTGAACAGTGATGCTCAGACAATTTCATAAACAATGTCCCATACCACTACGATAACTAAAATTCACGAATGGTACCATTACTTCTCAGTTTTAACTACTCGTAGATCATGGTGCTGTTTAAATGAACTCAGTGAAGTGTGAATTGGAAATACAGAAGCTCAGCAAGAGCTAAAAATGAGGGTTCATGACAGGCTTCTCATCAAATGCACTTTTAGAACTCTCTGCTCAGAGACTTCCCTGCCTTTTCCCTAGGGAGTTCATTTTCTTTGTGAGAAGTATCCATACTAATGTGTCTGTCTACCAATGAAATACTGATTCTATGTACGTGAAGAATGGTTAGTTTCTGTTTCATTAAGTAGTAAATGTTGAACAAACCTCTAGTTTTTGACATATGTATTAATTTATTCATATCACGTAATGCTTAAAACTTTGACTCCTCTACATCCTGCAAGAAGCTGTCGACTGTATAATTGTGTAGGTTTTTCTTTTTAATGAATGGTAGCTTGATGTGTTTTGGCTGAATGCCCATTTTGGTGCTGAAATTACACATTGCTACCCTGAATATAAAAGTTGCACAAAGCTTATTACAACAACAATTACAATTATTAAAACAATAGTTAAATAGTTTTTTTAAATGATATTTGTCAAAAGTGGAAAACGCCATAAATACCTTTTCTATGTTTAGTTAGAACCTGAATGTGGAGGAAAAAGAGAAAAAATATAAACATCGAAACACTTAGAGACAATGATAAGAAAAATATTTCTTAATGTCTGTTGTGTGTATAACTGTTGCAAACTAGGTCATTATGTGATGTAGTGGTGATGTTCTGTAATCACATTCAAGGAAATATACACATATATCATTATTAATATTGATTGATGCATTGTGCTCTGTTATATACAGGGAGCATTAGGTGTGTTTTAATCTCTCCAGTGTCCAATTTTTTGATGTAATGTGGCATTATATGAGCAGAAATAACTATTTCTAACATAAAACACTTGGTAAATAATGTATAATGTAATTTTTGTTGAAATTATTGAGTTTATTTTCTTGTATTCACATGCAAAATCAAGTAGTCTTTTTAACATTTTATATTAAAAGAAAGTATATAACTAGAATTTCAACTAAATAATGTATAAAAGATGTATATCACATTTGTATGGACCATCAAATTATTGAAATTAATGATTCACAAGTGTTCAATTATTTCAGATCTGTTTGCTTAAGTTAGATGATAAGATAGTACAAATCTATATAGATAATGTGCATTCATATTTTTTTGACTCTTAAGAGAAACATGTGTGTGTTCTAAAAAGCTGCTTGTACATTTATGCAGATTTGTCGTGATTTTTGAGATTTATGAATTAGAAAAATTATTACTAATTACAGAACTCTTCTTCAAACAGTACTTATTAATACAAATTGTTCCATGTACTTGGTTTCTAAGTAAGCATATTTTATCTGAGAGACATACATTTTTGTGACATTTTCATGTATAAGAAAGAAGACCAACATGCTTTTTGAAAATTTACAATGCATAATGCTTTCTATTAGTTTGAACATTTTCACTGCCGTACTAATACGTGTACATCTAAACCAGATGACTTAATGATACTGTAATTTACATTAAGAACTGTTCTATACCTATAGAGTAGCTGAAAGCCTTCAAAATGGCAAACTTGGAGCTGGAAATTTTAATTTTGTGAGTGGAAAATAATATTGCTCACTTAAAAGATGATGTTCATAATATTTTCTTCAAAATTGCATAAAAGATTGTATAAAGGTAAACTATTTGGATACCAAGCATATTTTGAAAGGACATTATGGGGTTAGACTGAGAGGCAAAAAAATATCTCAAAGCAGAGTAGAATTCTGTGGAAGTATGCCATCAAATGCTTTGTGTAAATCATTCCAAACTATTTATCTGTAATCAGTGGGTAATGGCAAATTAGGCACTTAATACAACAATTTCATTGCCTAAAAAATTCAGGTTGTGTAATTTTGTATTTTCCCTCCATTGACAAACTAGTGCTAGATTCAGTGAAGAAAAATATTATATTTGTTGTACTTTCTTCCCTTGGAAAAAACACCTTGATGTGAAAATTAAATACCTTGTAATGTGTATGTGAATTGTTGTTTCATTGTATGAGTGTATACAGTATTAGAAGAATTCAAAGAACTGGAAAAGCAACAGTACATTATCATTTTATCACTTGGTAATTCTTCAATTTTAACAGATCATCCCTATGATGCCAGTTTTACTCAACTATTCAGATCATACAATTGTTTTCTACATTTTATAAAATGATGGCTATTTTCTGCAAAACTTCCAGTTTCTTTGATAATTTTGTACAAAAATATGAGTTAGTATCACTCTGTAAACATAAAATATTGTATATGTAATATAATAAACTATATGATCATTAGATGTGCTAAATGTGAGATAGTTAATTTTCATTAATACCTATTATGTCTTTAATCAGATAAATATTGATTCATCAATGATAGCTTGAAAAATAAGAGGATGAAAGTAACTAATGGTGCTACAGAATAGCACAGACTTTCCTGTCAAGTTGGTTTCATCTCTTAAGTCTAGGCCATCTTTTCGGCTTTGCCCCACCATCTTCTCAGTTGCCAACTATTGATGCATAAAGACATTTTTTCATTGTTTGCAATTTCAAGTTTCTTCCATGCACATTTTCAGGGTTTGGAGGCTGTATTCAGAAAATGTTGAGCATTACTGAAACTGCTCAGTTTGAAGCTTATTTTCACCCAAAACTTTTTTCAGTTTTCAAGAAATTTCGTAAGAATTTATCTGAAAGAATTGAATTCACAAATGTGATAATGTTCAAGAAATGCTTTATGTAAATTGTAATGGGTAAAAGATATTTTAAAGAAATAGTCGTATAACCTTTGCAAAAACAAAATACATAAAGTGGAAGTTATATTGAGTTATTCAGTGCATTTAGCTTCCTTATACTTCACTAAAGCATTCTTTATGCTATATAAAAGAAAGTCCAAAAATTTGGAGCCTGTTTTGAGAAAATTATGAAAATATTTTTGATGTTTAATGTAAAGTATCCCAAAAAATCAAAATGTCATTGCTAACAGGTAAGGCATCGAGATTCTTTTAACTGATCAGGGAATATCAGTTTTGGAGAAAATTGGCTGAACAGTATAAGCACTAGCATTGACCACACACATGGATAAACGGACAGATGGGCGCTTTGCCGTAAATCAACTTTTCAATACAAAGGACCCACAAAACTTGGATTCTGACCACACAAAATGTTACAGGAAGTAATTTAATATATATAGGAACAAGATTTATTCACTTTTTTATCACCAGGACCAGACAATGAAGATTTTTTTTAGTTTAACATTCGTTGTTTTTTTTAAAATTTTTTTTATGCATTGATCACTATACTTTTTCTTCTTACATAGGACGAGAAAGTAAAAAAATAATGTGAGAAGGAAATCTATAAATCTTAATCAAATTTCCAATTGATCTGGAAATATTAATTTTTGGAAATAATACTGACAATTGTTTAGGCTCTGGTATTGATCACCGATGGACAGATGGACATTTTGCCAAAAACAATTTTTAATATCAAAGAATCACAAAATGTGGATTCTGAATATCTCACTCTTGTGACTGTGACTTATTAAATATTCAGTTGACTGCCAACTGCTCCAATTACTTTTGTGAACTAACCTTTTCTCAACAAAATTAGTAGGTCAAGGAGAAAAAATTTATTATTTTCCCCAAGTTTTAATTTTAGCCTGAGAGCTATAATTATGGTGAGGAGAAAATAATTTCTCTCATGATGTGTATATGCTTTTTTTTCCCCTAGACCATAATTTTGATAAAATATATTTAAAATACTGAGCTATTGAATTTAAAATTCTTGGTACTGAACATAAACGAGTGTTGGCTCATAAGAAAATTGTCAATAAACAACTATACGTTGATGTAGGCTGAGACTGAATATAGATGTGTCTCTTGAGACTGCTATTGGAAATTTAATGCCAAAAATATTTGGGTCAGTCCATAAAATAACATAACACAAATTTGGAGTATTTTCAATACCCCCTCTTCCCCCGTAACGAAACATAATGCATGTTTGCCTCCCCTCACGTAAATAAATATGTAATGCTTGTGAAATAAATTACAGCTCAGTAAAAACAATTTGCACATGTTTTACTAGAGTTGTATATTAAAATTAATCATTAATGTAGAATTTAGTTGCATCTAACAATTAGGTGGGGGCAAGTTCTGATTGAAGGAAGGATGAATAGGCAAGAAAATGTTTGATCTCAAGACATTGTGGATGACGCATGAGCGAGAGTCTACTGCAACAACTGAAATGGATTCTAGAATTAACTACATGTCAGTTTTGAATATTTTTTTTTCATAATCTTAAGGATTCAATAAAAGAACGTCAGATGTAAATTATTACAAAAATATTTATATTTATTGTATTAATTTACATCAAATAACATTAATTTACATTTTTAAAACCAATTAATAAGTTAATATTTTAATGTTTTAGTACATGATACAAAAGGGGAATTATTTCAGGAAATGTTGAAAAGGCCAAAACATAAATACTTATGTTACGTACCACTGAATTAGTGTGTAAAGCAGCATAGGGCTGCCTCAACCCTCCCCTCCCGCATCTTTAGCATTATGTAATTTATGTAATGTACAACCCCTTAAAATGATTTATGATGCAGCTTGTAACAAATTCAAAGACTGATGTAAAGATAAAGACCTATTGAATATAAGTGAGAATGTCATTCTGGTGTGTTTCAGTGAGGAAGGAAAGAAGTAGAAATCCTCCACATTGTGGGCTGTGTATTTGATGATAAACAACATGTGAAAATTAATGAATATATGGATATTAGTAAGTAAATGAAGGTTCTTTCTCTTCTGAAAAGAAATGTTAATAGAAAAATCAGTTCAGAACAAAACTAATATTGCTAACCAACTTGTGCAAGTCAAATAATGTAATTGAAATAATAAGCAATGATGTTACTATATCACCAAATTTGATGCCAAATATAAATTTTAAAAAAATGTAAAAATATTAATAATAGTAATTTATGATTGTTGAGTTGAATTGATATTTTTATTTCACATTGTGTTCAAATATATAAATTTTTACTCATGTGTTTCATTTGTTTTCATTGTAATGTAAACAAAGGAGACAACATTGTCTCCCTAGTGAAGCAACTGCTTCAATTAAGTCTCTCATTTCCTGACAATAAAATCAACTTTTTCTCTTGGTCATGGAAAAAAGTTATTTATTACAACAGACTCCTTGTTCTCTGCTAATTTATTACAAGAAACCCCCCTTACATTTAATATATCAATATATGTTATTCCATTGCTCAAGGGCACATTGACATCATATATCCAATTCACTACTTATTTGTAAATCTGAGAACCGTTTTGGTCAAAGTCCACTGTCAACTCCACTACTCAAATTGTTCTGATTGTTTATCAACAACAGTCTATCAAAAGCGTCAAGTTGCTTGATGGGGAGAATTTTTAATTGGTGATTCTGAGAGCGTCAGTAGTAAAGGCCATTATTCCCGTAGAACAAGTGTAGTACATGTTTATCGCCGGATGAGGAGGAGGCGGTGATCTTCCCCCGCTGGATGGCGAGATCTGGCGCCGACCTACCTGTCGACCTTCGAGGTTACTCCCCAACCAGGCATCTCCCACCAGCGGGGCACCGCCCCAACCCAGCTCTGAGCTACCGGTTTCTCGTCGTGTGTTGAAGTGTAGTGCCTGAAAGGGAAACTGTGTGTAAAGGGTAGGACAAGGAGAGAGAGGAAGGTAAGATCGCGCGCGGTCCACGGCCTGTTTTTTTAATGTACTACTCCGGCATTCGCCTGGTGATCGGAGAAACCACGGAAAACTATCTAATAGATCAGCTAGAATTCTCCTCCAGACAGCGACTGAATTTGACCTAGCTTTCAAGCTAGTATCGTAAATCCTCCCACCGTCGAGACACGAACCTGAGGACCTCCGGTCAGACGCACTACAGAGACATCAGTTGATGTCTTGCGCCACCTCTCTTGGTCGAAAGGGAACGTAAAGAATGAGTCCGTTGCACTACACATAGGATCACGAATATCCTATTTTTACGGTATCAGGGTCCTTGAAAACTACATTTTCTGCCGAGAAAACGGCCCTTTTCGTTGGAACA
This sequence comes from Gryllus bimaculatus, assembly GCA_017312745.1. Classification (NCBI taxonomy): domain Eukaryota; kingdom Metazoa; phylum Arthropoda; class Insecta; order Orthoptera; family Gryllidae; genus Gryllus; species Gryllus bimaculatus. The sequence continues at coordinate 67,064 of BOPP01000293.1, read as the reverse complement.
TTACATAATTACGCTTGGAGAAACCCAAGCACTGTTGTTCTCTTACCGTCACTGTGGGTGGCGTCTCTATGGTCTGAAGTGCTCCTCTCATGGGCGTTTTCACAAGTGTGTCACGTCCGAGCGTGCGAGGGCCAACCACTACGCACCTAGCGTCCTGGAAATATTGACCCTTCCCTCGAAGGGAAGAAGGCCATCTTGGCGGAAATAGCAGCCTACTCGAGACTGCTTCGACGATAATCGAAGTCTTGGGGGGAAAAGGATGTAAGTACCATTTATGTTAAATTTACGTTTTACCAGAAAAATGGTGAATGAATCAAGACCTTTAACATAAGACTCAATGCCCTGAGGCATTTCTTCACACAAATGGCTAACAGGCAATGAAGTTCAAGCTAAGCTTTATTTTTGGTATTGTCTTTTGTTATAAATTACGAAGAGTACTTCAAATCGAGATGGATATTTTGACGTGAAAAAATTATTAAAAGCTATACAAAAATATGAAATGTCTAAAGATCACATATGTAATTCAGTGAATTTTAAAAGCTTGAAAAAAATTAAATCCTATTTCTGAATTATTGTCAGTCACACAAAATCGCATCTCATTTTCAGAATCTGATTATTTTGAAATCACGTCTGCGCATGTTTCATGGAAATACTGCTTTGGAATATAATTTAGATTTAGATTTATTCAGTCAAAAAAAACCAACAAAAGAACAAAAAAAAACAAAAAAAAAAAAAACAACAACTATGTGACGTTTTCTTGAATTCACGCACATTTTCTTGAATTCCAGAATCCCTTCCCGTCATTTTAATTATAAATAGTTGAAAGATGAGTAAAAGTTTAACATAAATAAAAATAAATTTTAAAAATCGCTAGATTAGCAATATTTTAAAAATATTCACTTTCGTTTCAGAATTATAGAAAACTTATTTGCATCGGTACATGAATTGCAAGTATGATTTCAGCATTGCTAACAAAATAGCAACTCGCCCTCACCTCAACTCTTACCATTACAAGCAAACGGAGAGTTCCACAGGAGTTCCACTGGAATTCAACAGGAGTTCAACAGGAGTTCAACAGGAGTTCAACAGGAGTTCAACAGGAGTTCAACAGGAGTTCCACAGGAGTTCGCGGTATTCGCCTCTGTTCAGTAATCTGTTTTGCCTACCCCGAGTATTTGTTCAAGGACCCCCACTCTCGCTTAAGCTGAAGGCCATATCACGATTTGAAATACAATATACGTAACGAAATGACAAATGTGACTTACAAGGAACCGTTGAAGAGGCTCATGTCGAAATCAATCTGATTTTTTTCTATTGAAAAATATTCACTATTTATATGTATTGGGGAAAAATTGGCTATCGTCCTGTACTGGAAGTTACTGCAAAAAATTGTACTTTTGGGCACGCTGTTTCGGCCAACGCCATGGACAACCCTTGCTGCAGCGAACGGCTCACATAATGCTATCATTTGCTCGCTAGGATTTCTACAGTTATTTTTGACAGTTGTACAGGGCGGAAATCAGTAGTTCATTTCGGGGAACGTTGTGTCCCGGTATACTAAATCTCTGGATTTTGCTTATTTGTCAGGTACTAGCGATTATTCGCAATTAGTCAATAGATTATTTTATACGAGTAATAAACACAATTAAATCGATTATATTTATGCCAATTAATCTATACATCGATTAAAAATTTTCAGATTTCGATCATTTCAATTATATTTTAATTTTTTAAATTTCTAATTTTGTATTTAGATTTAATTTTTAAAATGCTGCCATTTTAGCTAAACTCGAGCTTCGTCATAAGCACCACCTGCCAAAAAAGCGTTTTAGGCAAGGCGGCTTTGATAGGCCCCGAAAGCGATGATTATCTCATTTATTAAAATATAAATCAACCTTTCATTGGCTTACCAGTCTTGTCGAACGAAACAATGATTGTCATAGGTACTGTTTTCGAGCTAATTAACCAGAGGCACAAGCGTAGATAATGATCGAAACGACTGTTAACTGAGATGTTCTACAATCGCTTTCAACTCAACCATCATACGTTGATGGGTCTTTTTTTTATTATTATTTTCTGCATAATTTACAATCAGTTCCTATCGAAACAATAAGCAAATGGTGTCAACAGATACATTTCAGACGTGAACGTTTTATGACATTGAAAAATTTTATTTACAAAATCGGTTAGGCAAATCTAAAATACTCTCTCTCCTCAGTCTTTACACATGCTCACTGTTATCTAGAAGGCTTGTTGAGAGGGATTTGATGGTTGTACAATATTCTCTGTGTATGCTATGCTCTTCGTGCGATTACTTCCTCCAGCGGGACGATGTCGAGTTCTGTATATCGTCTTGTTTGTCACGTACCATGGTGCGTTGCATAGTTTTCTTAGTGTTTTAGCTTCGAATCTTTTTAGAATTTCTAGAGTCGATTTACTGGAAGAGCCCACAATTCAATACCATAGTCCATGTTGGTTTGATTATAGTTTTATAAATCAGTATTTTGTTTATGCAAGGACAGCTTTGATTGTCTGTTTATTAGCCATGACAATTTGAGGACTTTGAGCTGCGCTTCTTTTCTATTAGTTTTGATGTGGGTTTTCCAAGTCAGGTGTCTTCAAAATGCAGTCCAAGTTATTTGATTGTATCAGCTTAATGGAGTTCTGTGTTGCTTAGTTTAATTTTGGATTTTCTTTTCTTAGTGAAATGTTATATGTTTTGATTCTGTTTCATTTACGGTGATCGCCAACGATGACTCCAATCATCGATTTTGTTTAGATGTTCTTGAAGATGTTGTGATGCGCAGGATGGGCTTCATTTGCAGATAGAATACTGTGTCGTCTGCAAAGTGGCTATTGTAGTTCTTTCTGTTGTTGGTAAGTCTGAAGTTGATATAAGATATAAAAAAGGTCCAAGAGATACTTCCTTGTGGCACTCCTGCAGAAATAGGTTGGAATTCCGATAGAGCGTCTCTGATATTTCACTTGAAATAGGCGATCGCAAAGATATGATTGAGAAGTAAATAGAAGGAGTGCGGGAGAAGTTTTTTTAATTTTAAATAGAATTCCTTCATACCATACCTTGTCGAATGCTTGTTGTATGTCTGGGAATGCTGCAGAACAATATAGCTTTTTTCCAGGCTTTGAGAAATTGTGTTTACAATATGATGGGTCTGTTCTATTATTGAGTCTGTATCAAAAATAATGGGTTGGCAAACAATGTTGACTATACTTGCATGCCGCGGACATCGCGAATTTTGGCATCACATCTGGATTCTGTTTCTCAATGTCGAATAGGCGCACTCCGCTTGTAAAGGGCGTGGGCAAGGTTATTCATTAGCATAGTGTTTCGCTGCCCTGAATTTCCTGCCCGTACGGGCGATTCCCCTCGGCAGCTTACAACAGGGAGGACTGCACAAACCCCACGGAATGACGATTTGCGTCGTGAATTTAGAATTTTCCCCCTCCAATAACTTCCAGTGAGTGACGGCAGCTACTTTTTTTCACAGCGCATGTAAACAGTGAATGTCTATCTATAGAAAACGGATGAGGTCAGGTTTCGATTTGTACCTGTTGAAAGGTTCTTTGTTAGAAGTTGTTAACAAAAAAGTAGTTTGGAATAGAGTGCATTGGAAATTTTGCGTTGGAGAGACTTAAGGATGCTTAATGTTAATCGCTTAGATTGAAAGTCGGAGCCGGTGGATCGGAGCGCGTAGCAAAGACTCAACTCATTTTCAAAGTTTGAGGTTTGTAAATACGCCATTGCGTTCGCGAGTGCGTGTTTTCGCTTAACAAGTTCTCGCGGAAGTGAGCCCATTATTTTACGTTCGTTACGGCAAGGGCGAAGAGCCGAGACCAGGAATGTGTCCAGCTTTCAGTTGCCACCGCGTCTGCAAGTTCGCCACTTCTCTCGACGGCGTGGAGGAGCGGTCCAAGCTGAAGCCGCGTGGCTGGATTATTTGGCCGGACATTTTGCTTGACTCGCGCTGCTGCAAAGACGTTTTTTCAGGTAAGATTGCAGAATGAAATGTTGGTGCTTTGTGTGTAGGTAGTTCGAACAATGCGATTTATGACAAACTTAAAATTGTTCCTTGCATCCTAGATTCCTCTGTAGTCGATTTCTCTAGTTCCCAGTTTGAATGCAACTGACACAGCACTTTCGACGCAGTCCTCCCCTTTCATGGGAGTATTTTTTTATTACTTGTATACGTATATACGGAGTAACATACGATGTACTGTATCGCCAACTTGTAATATTGGTCAGTTTTATACAAAGTATAAGGGCCGGTGACCCCCACAGCATACGCTACTCGCAGGTAGATTCAACCTGCCGTAAAGTGTTTGCCTCAATGCATTCACTGAAACGCCTGCGAGCACTTTTACCAGGTAGCTCACGTGAGACTCTCATCAAATCACTTATATGGCACATTTCGACTATTGCGACTTTCTTCTGACCAACATGACATTCAAATTACAACGTAAACTTCAAGTAGCCCAGAACGCATGCTTATTTTTGGACTAAGAAAATACAACCATGTATCGGAATTTTTTGACAGAATTCGTATGCTTACTCTAGACAAAAGACGGTTACTCCACTCTTCTTTATAAAGTTTTAACCGGTTCTCATGCAACATGCCTCATTAGTAACTTCAATCTTCTGAGACTAAATCGAGCTCGTAAATCAGCTCTGCTTTGAGTACCACGTCACAACACGACTCCATTCAGTAAATCATTCACCATTACAGCTATCCGAGCATGGAATAAATTACCAGCGAGACTAAAATATTCAAATACTTTCGGTAAATTCAAAACTGAATTAACCACATGGGTAATGAATAACGACATATAAAATGGGGTTCACGTCTTCTTCAATCTCCAGACTTCTCCCATTTCCAAGCGCCCGGTCACCGCCTCCATTAAACACCGTACTTTCCGCCTCTCTATTTTCAATATTCTATCTCATTAAGCAACTTAAATTATTAGCATTATTATTTTTCTGTGTACCCTAATGAAATTGTTAATAAATTATACAAAATTTATAGTGACGTTCCAGATAAAATATACTTGTAGCTATCTTTGTACCATCATCATGTTATTTATTACAATATATTGACATAAACAAAACTGATGTTAAGATACCAGCACTCTTTATATTGTTCCTTAATATTGCCAGTAGTGTGTTTAAAATTACTGTTATTATTTGCTTATAGTGTATTGTGCTTCTCTGGGTTTAAAATTATTTTATATTTATGTAAAGTGCTACTGTAAACCAAACGTAGCTTTCTGTACCGTTCCTCAAATAACTTCACGTTTTTCGCGTATGTCTTCATCCTTTTCTTCGCTTCTTTTCTCTTCCCTCTCCCTCACAAATTTTATCATTTTTTCTTTATGACCTCTTCCCTTGTACGTCTTTTCTTTTCTCTTTCACGAAACTTCCCTTTCACTACTATGTACAACATACTCAGTACTATTAATGTTAGACCCTAAGCCGCCATCCTGGTTGAGTTTTTTCTGGGTTTACTCAATCGCTTAAGGCGTACGCCGGGATGGTTCCTTGTGTTGCACTCCCAGACGCCCAGATGTACATGTTGTCCCCCCTCTCTGTCACTCTTCCTGTGTTTCCTCTTCATTTTCATTTATGTTTCATTTCTCTTATTTTTCCTTCTCTTCCACTTTTCTCCGTAAATTGATGTTCGGCCCTAAGCCGCCATCCTGATTGAGGTTTTCAGGGTTCAATCAATCGCTTAACGCGTATGCCGGGATGGTCCCTAGATTTGTTCTCCCAGACGTAAATGTACAGCTTGTCCTCCCCTCTTAAAATGTTATTACTCTATATGTATGTAAATTCAGTGGTTTTTGTAAGCTCCTGTGCACATTGCATCACTACATTTACTGCATGGTCGACGCAACGGAAGGGAATGGCCTCGCCGCATATCACCAGGAATTTCTCGCTCTTATTACGGAAACCAGCAGTCAGCGTGCATCTTCAAAACTCTTAATTACTCGAAAATTTTGTTATGTAACATACAACGATGTGCATATTTATGAACTCGTCTCTTCACCCTTGAAATGATGAGCAAAAATATCTACCGAATTCCATTTAAAAAAATCGAAGTTAGGTCAATATCTCCGCAATAAAAAATAGCATAATATTATGCATGACCATATGTGCACCTTGCATATAGTAGTTTTATCTCAGTATCTGCAACTGTTCAGGAGAAAATTGAAAGGAACATCGTAGGTGGTCCACACGGTATAGTACATTACTTCCTCTAATCACATGTAGCCAGAATCCATGTTTTGTTGGCCTTTGTTACCAAAAAATCGATTGACGGCAAAATGTCTGACTGCTTGCCTTAACATGGTAAACGCTAGCGCGTAAACCGTTCAGCCAATTTTCTCTAAAATAAATATTTCTTCTTCCATCTGAACGAACTCAAGGATTTGGAAGTTTCAAATGGATATTTTGATTTTTGAGAGTACTTTACGTGAAGTCTTAACATGTGACTAAGGTTTGGCAGAAAAAGAACTTGTCCCTGCGTTTGCCCTCCACCTGGCACTTCCGAATCTCTTTCCACGAAATATTCTACTCAGTGTGGCACAGCTCAAATTATCAAAATCATGTTTAATATCCTTTTTGTCTTATTAATACCATATGATATCTACCATACACACAGATTAAAATTAATGATTGTCAAATAATTATTTACGACATAAGAGTTGTAAGATATCTTATTACAGGGGGGAGAATTTTAGTGAAATGTCTTTTTTATTTTACTTTAGACATTGCCGTTTAGATGTGCAGAAGTGATGTTGTGCAGAACTAATGATGTGGAGAAGTGTGATGCGCAGAAGTGATGATGTGGAGAAGTGATGATGTGGAGAAGTGATGATGTGGAGAAGTGTTCAAGTGTTCAAGTGTTCTAGTGTTCTAGTGTTTAAGTGTTAAGTGTTCAAGTGTTCAAGTAATAGAGATTTCAAGTGATCAAGTGATCAAATGTTCAAGTGTTCAAGTGTTCAGATGTTCGAGTGTTCATTGGTACAAGTCTTCAAGTGTTCTAGAGTTCAAGTGTTCAATTGTTCAAGTGTTCAAGTGTTCAAATGTTCTAGTGTTCTAGTGCTCTAGTGTTCAAGTGTTCAAGTGTTCAAGTGTTCAAGTGTTCAAATGTTCAAGTGTTCATTTGTTCAAGTGTTCAAGTGTTCAAGTGTTCGATTGTTCAAGTGTTCAATTGTTCAATTGTTCAATTGTTCAAGTGTTCAGATGTTCAAATGTTCAAGTGTTCATGTGTTCATGTGTTCACGTGTTACAGTGTTCATGTGTTCTAGTTTTCTGGTGTTATAGTGTTCAAGTGTTCAAGTGTTCAGATGTACAAGTGTTCAGATGTTCAAGTGTTCTTGTGTTCTTGTGTTCAAGTGTTCAATTGTTCAAGTGTCCAAGTGTTCAAGTGTTCAAGTATCTTAATGTCCCAGTGTTCTAGTGTTCAAGTGTTCAAGTGTTCAAGTGTTCATATGTTCAAGTGTTATATTGTTCTACTGTTCTAATGTTCAAGTATTCGGATGTTCAAGTGAACATGTGTTCAATTGTTCAAGTGTTCAGATGTTCAAGAGTTCAAGTGTCCAGGTGTTCAAGTGTTCAGGTGTTCAAGTGTTCATGTGTTCAGGTGTTCAAGTGTCCAGATGTTCAAGTGTTCTAGTTTTAAAGTGTTTAAGTGTTCAAGTGTACAAGTTATAGAGATTTCAAGTGTTCAAATGTTCAAGTGTTCAAGTGTTTAAGTGTTCGGATGTTCAAGTGTTCAGATGTACAAGTATTCAAGTGCTCTAGTGTTCTAGTGTTCAAGTGTTCAAGTGTTCAATTGTTCAAGTGTTCAAGTATCGATATCTTCTAGTGTTCTAGTGTTCAAGTGTTCAAGTGTTTAAGTGTTCAAGTGTTCAAGTGTTCAAGTGTTCAAGTGTTCAAGTGTTCAAGTGTTCATGTGTTCAAGTGTTCAGATGTTCAAGTGTTATAGTTATCAAGTGTTCAAATGTTCAAGTGTTCACGTGTTCAAGTGTGCAAGTGCTCAGATGATCAAGTGTTCAAATGTACAAGTGTTCAAGTGTTCTAGTGTTATAGTGTTCAAGTTTTCAAGTGTTCAAGTTTTCAAGTGGTCAAGTCTTCAAGTGTTCAAGTGTTCAAGTGGTCAAGTGTTCAAATTTCAATTGCACAAGTGTTCAGGTGTTCAAGTGTTCAGATGGTCAAGTGTTCAGATGTTAGGTGTTAAAGTGAACACGTATTCAAGTGTTCAGGTGTACAAGTGTTCATGTGTTCAGGTGTTCAAGTGTCCAGATGTTCAAGTGTTCTAGTGTTCAAGTGTTCTAGTGTTCTAGTGTTCTAGTTTTCTAGTGTTCAAGTGTTCAAGTTTTCAAGTGTACAAGTGTTCAACTGTTCAAGTGAACAGGTGTTCAAGTGTTCAAGCTATCAAGTGTTCAAGTGTTCAATTGTACAAGTGTTCAAGTGTTCAGATGCTCCAGTGGTTAAGTGATCAAGTGTTTAGGTGTCCAAGTGTTCTAGTGTTCAGGTGTTCAGGTGTTCAGATGTTCAAGTGAAAAAGTGCTCAAGTGTTCAGGTGTTGAAGTGTTCATGTGTTCAGGTGTTCAAGTGTCCAGATGTTCAAGTGTTCTAGTGTTCATGTGTTCAAGTGTTACAGTGTTCATGTGTTCTAGTATTCAAATGTTTATGTGTTCTAGTGTTCAAGTGTTCAGGTGTAGATGTGTTCAAGTGAACAAGTGTTCAACTTTTCAAGTGTTGAAGTTTTCAAGGGTCCATGTGTTAGAGTGTTACAGTGTTCATGTATGTGTTCATTACAGTGTTCGGTATTATTATTATTATTGTTATTATTATCATTATTATTATTAATGTAAGTGTTGTAATTATTGCCATTAACTGCCACCGGGTCATACCCAATTGCAGTTCTAATAAATGTATGTATGTATGTATGTGTTCTAGTTTTCTAGTGTTCTAGTGTCAAGTGTTCAAGTATTCAAGTGTTCAGATGTTCAAGTGTTCAAGTGTTCATGTGTTCAAGTGTTACAGTGTTCATGTGTTCTAGTTTTCTAGTGTTCTAGTGCTCAAGTGTTCGAGTGTTTAAGTGTTCAGATGTACAAGTGTTCAGGTGTTCAAGTGTTCAAGTGTTCTTGTGTTCAAGTGTCCAAGTGTCCAAGTGTCAAAGTGTCCAAGTGTTCAAGTGCTTTAGTGTTCTAGTGTTCTAGTGTTCAAGTGTTCAGATGTTCAAGTGTTCAAGTGTTCAAGTGTTCTAGTGTTCTACTGTTCTAGTGTTCAGGTATTCGGATGTTCAAGTGAACATGTGTTCAGATGTTCACGTGTTCAAGTGTCCAGGTGTTCAAGTGTTCAGGTGTTCAAGTGTTCAAATGTTTAAGTGTTCTAGTGTTCTACTGTTCTAGTGTTCAAGTATTCGGATGTTCAAGTGAACATGTGTTCAATTGTTCAAGTGTTCAGATGTTCAAGTGTTCAAGTGTCCAGGTGTCCAGGTGTTCAAGTGTTCAGGTGTTCAAATGTTCAAATGTTCAAGTGTTAGTGTGTTCAAGTGTTCATGTTTTCAAGTGCTCAAATGTTCTAGTGTTTTTGTGTTCAAGTATTCTAGTGTTCAAGTGTTCTAGTGTTCAAGTGATCAAGTGTTCAAGTATTCAAGTGTTCAATTGTTCAATTGTTCAAGTGTTTAGGTGTTAAAGTGTTCAAGTTTTCAAATGAACAAGTGTTCAAGTTTTCAAGTGTTCAAGTTTTCCAGTGTTAAATTGTTTAAGTGTCCAAGTGTGCAAGTTTTCGAGTGCTCATGTGTTTAACTACTTCACTAGAGATCTCACGAGTTTTAACAAGATTTTACGAGATCTCGCTAGATCTCGCATGATTTCACGAGATTTCACGAGATCTCGCGAGATTTCCTGAGATTTCACGAGATTTTACGAGATCTCGTGAGATTCCACGAGATTTCACAAGATTTCACGAGATTTTACGAGATTTCAAGAGATCTCGCGTGTTTACGCGAGATTTCACGAGATTTCACGAGATTTCACGAGATTTCACGAGATTTACGAGATTTACGAGATCTCGCGAGATTTCACGAGATTTTACGAGATCTCGCGATATCTTGCGAGATTTCTGGAGATTTCACGATATTTTACGAGATCTTGCGAGATTTCACAAGATTTCGTTAGAAATTACGAGATTTGACGAGATTTAACGAGATTTCACGAAATATCACGACATCTCGCGAGATTTCACGAGATTTCACGAGATTTTACGAGATTTCACGATATTTTACGAGATCTTGCGAGGTTTCACTAGACTTCACGAGATCTCGCGAGATTTCACGAGATTTCACAAGATTTCACGAGATTTTACGAGATTTCAAGAGATCTCGCGAGTTCACGCGAGATTTCACGAGATATCACGAGATTTCACGAGATTTCACAAGATTTCATTAGAATTTAAGAGATTTGGAGAGATTTAACGAGATTTCACGAGTTTTCACGAGATTTTACGAGATCTTGCAAGAATTCACTAGACTTTACGAGATCTCGCGAGATTTCACGAGATTTCACAAGATTTTACGAGATTTTACGAGATTTCAAGAGATCTCGCGAGATTTCACGAGAATTCATGAGATCTCGCGAGATCTCACAAGATTTCACGACATTTCACGAGGGTTCACGAGATTTTACGATATTTTACGAGAACTTGCGAGATTTCACGAGATCTCGCGAGATTTCGCGAGATTTCATGAGATTTTACGAGATCTCAAGAGATCTCGCGAGATTAATTTTATATGAAATTTTTTCGTTATTGAAGGTCGCATCAAATTTTAGGTCATTAGCGACCAATATTGCGTGTAACGGTATGGTAACTATGAGGATGAAATGATCTGATGATGATAGGGGGTGAAAGACGGAAAACACTATACAACCATGCTCGAGGCGGATCTTGAACCCGTGATCTTTAGAGTCGAGATTGCTACGCCGCTCCTGCCTTAGCGATCTCGGCCATCCAGACTGACACATTTAATTTTGTTTTTGCATTTTCCGTGAATTTCGACCGAGACATTGTTTAGCTTTTTCCGTTATTTTTAATGCATTTTAGCTGATTTCATTGACTTTAATATAATTTCAATGGTAATTGCTTTAAATAATATTTACGAGATACAATCGTTCTCCACAGAATTCCTAAGTAGCCTATTTGATTTTATCGGTCAGAATTTGTAATGTTAACCTTTGTATGTAATCTTAAGTTCTCGTAATCTCTATCAGCGCCGTTGTTGATTCGGTAAATTTCGGGACGACTAAAGAAAAATATTTCCTGCAAAATATCAGTCCAAACCAAAGGTTTGCGAGCTGAGTTCACTTGAACGAATAGAAAAAGCCTCCATTTCATTAGTATCAAATCCAACAGCTTAAGATGCTTATCCGAACTTGTTTTGATCGCATTTGTTACGTAATTTTTCTTTGCTTTTAGGTAATTTTAAAAACATTTTAAGAGCATTTTATTGATCATTTTTGGCGAATTTTTAAGTCATCAAAATCCGCTCCATCTTATTACAATACGATATTGGAAATTTAACAAACAAAAATTTTAAACCTGAATTGATAACCAATCGAATATTGTAACATAATTTTACCATTACGTTAGACGTAATTTGCCAAAATTCATGTGAACTAAATTCATGTTTAAATTCGACTCTTCGTCCTGCGAAATAGGATATCTGATAGTATTTGTTAGTAGTACTTATACCATGGGTTTTTTATAATATCATTTGCATTACACATATGATTACTTTTGGTATTAATGAAGCAGGGATATATGTATCGTAATAACTCTTATTCCGATACTGATCTCAGTTTCGTTAAGTTTGACTTCATACAAAGTAATTAGTTTTATTTTTACCATTTAAATAAAGTTTATCTTACTACACATACTATTTAGATAGTGTTTAATGTTCAAAACTAGTGCTGCTTCAACACCATATACTTTCACGTCTTATTTGTAACGATTACGCAATATACAATACTACGTGATTTTGCAAAACATAACTTTCCTGTAAAAATTACTTTCCCCATGCTGGAATTTGATCCACCGTCCTTAGAGTTAACACGCCCGCATGTTTCCTCTACGTCGCCAGATACACACTGAACCTCTTCTTTCCCGACACCAAAAGAAAGTTGAAAATTAAGTTTTTAAGCGTTTAAAATTCAGGTTTCACAGCGTTTCAATTACATTAATTCAAGATCCAGATTTAAAAACTAATTTTATTATGAAGAAACACTCTATCGTCAATATTGTATTTTGACAATCTTAAATTTTGTTTCAAACTTTTCGAAAATTCATATTGTTTGCTGAAAATCAAGCCTGTGTAATGTTTTATACGTTTTTTGCTCTATTCGCAGAAAAATATTTTAAAACAAAAATTTGAGCAATTTGAGAAAATTTTGACAATATGTTGGTGCTAGATTGTTTAAAGTTCCCCCAACATTAAAAAAGATACGTTTAAATTTATCCGCATTTAAATTTATAACCATCAGGCCAGATCATTCGATGGAAATTATCAATTTTAATGAAAATCCTATTTTTCTCTAGAACTACTCACTAAACGGAATGACAAATAAGAGGTTTTTTCGAAAATCACTTTTTGAGGCCTAAAGTACACTCAAATATAAGCGTTTTGACAACCCTATGTCTTGAAATAATATACGAGAAAGAAAACATTCACTTCTTTTCGAAATGAGCGACATACAAACGCAATTTTCTGTGAAAATTTCGACACTTTCTCCGCAGCATTTAACATATCTATCTTTGCCCATTAGTAACGTGGAAGTCAAAAATTTAGCCGGCGTTACTAAACGATTTAAACTCGCGTCCTTCTAATATACAGTTCATACACGACCGCAACTACGCTTACTGTAAACAACGCCTTGCTGTATGTCAGAAGAACTATTAACCAAATAATATGAATTGATATGCGCTTAGTTTTTTATTAAAGATAGTACTCCATGTCTCAAAAACATCAACTTAAGAATGCAAGGATTTTAAACGCACGCGCAAAACTACGTAGTTCATTAATGTTAGAAATATTTTCAATCAGCAATCTCAGCTCTGTAGGCTTGTAGCTGCAAGTAGCTTACAGGCGTTATCCTTTCAGGCTCCTACCTATCAGCGCTGAAGCTACGTCATGGATAGAACTTTCTATACGCTTAATGGGCAGAATATATGTCGGAATAATCCAGAACTTCAATAACAGACAATTATAACTGATTCTTAAATAAAATTACCCACGCTGTGAAATAAGAGTATTAACTTCTTCAAAGCACATACTTTCTGTCATGTATTAAGGTTACGAATTATTATAATTAACCACAAAAGTAATTTTCTGACCCGCAAAGTTATTTGCCCCGGATGAGATTACGAACTGGTGCTAAGAGCACCCGTCAGTTTCTCCTGCTACAACCACAGACACCCTCGATGACAAACCCTGTATCACAAAAATGTAGCAGCAACAAAATGAAGTTCATTTTCAGATTTTGAAATATCCACAGATTGATATTAAAAAAAAGTACAATAGCCACATTATTAACCCAACTACGCTGTAAATGATGGAAAACTTAAAGAATGTGTTTACTGTCTGAATTTGAAAAAAAATCTGTTTACATAGTTTTAAAATCGTCCGATTCAGCTGAAAAAGACGCTGAAAAATTCCCATATTTTGAAAAAAATTTATTATATAACATACAAGCCATCATAACGAAGTAATTTTAGCAACAAAGTATCGGCGAAAAGTAATGTTTTTAAAAACATATCACTAAATATTTTTTAAAGAACACGATGGAAATCGTAGTGTCACAAATAACCATGTCAGATGAGATGTGTTTGAACTCTTTAACCTTGGTAAATACGATAGGGTAATAACCAGCACAAGCTGCACACAATTAACGAACACATAATATACTAATACTTAACAAATATAATAAAATTTTAACGTTGTTATGTGACATTGTTGCAATAAACGAGAAAGTATTTTCAATCGTTTTAATTAAATCGTTATTTAATTAAAATACAAAGTTATTCAAATAATCGCTCGTGTATACTAGTATCGAACAAAATTGTGCAGATAGACTCAACGCCAGTGTGTGATAGTCGTGTGTGTTGCAAATGATACAACGCGTATGTGGACGAACAATGGGTGTGTGGGTGGGTGTGTGATGAGTTTACAACAGATTCTTGAGAAGCGTGGTCAAGAAAATTGGGTGTGCGAGATTCCGGTGTATCAGCAGCAGACCCATATGTAGTGGTGGTGGGGCCCAATCTATATTGCCTAAAAAAAAACAATGTCGTCGAGACACAAATAAACTACATATAAATACTTAAAGATGTCAAGCAATAAATATTGTGTGGAGTGTGACGTATTGTCACTAAACGCAAGAATCAGATGTGGGGGAGAATTAACCCCAAAGTGGGTGGTTGGTGTGGTTATTGTCGATATTAGTTATTATTCACTTCATAGTTAATCTGAGTGAATTCTATAATCGTCAGATGTAATCGGAGATAGTTTAAAAAAGTTAAAGACATTCCACTACACCCCACATGGAAAATATAATGAAACGATTTTCCGGCATATTAACATAACTTTCCATATACTACAATATACCTCCGACTACCGGAATAATAAAAAAAGAATAAATGCCTAATTTAGATTGAAAAAAGTGAGTAACGCCTGACTAACTTATGTAACGGAAAAAACAAAGAACTACACATTCCAGTTTTCATTTCGAGACTAGTGACGAATACTACAATAACACGTTCCAGACAAATAATTGCCTTTTACTTACCAACATAATAGTTACTTGTGAGTTCAATTTACATGACGTTTTAATACAACACCATTTGGGATTTTTGCTATTAACGTGAAAGAAATGATTTTCCTGATCAAATTTTCCCTATATTCTCAATGGAAACTTTAAAAACAATGATACTGTACAATTTCAGATTACGTCTCGTGTACATTGAAAAGAAGTATATTCGAGTGATCATCCGAGGTTTCCAAGTTCAAATGTTGGACGGAAAGTTAATGCTAAAATTCAAATGGAAGTAATGTGATTTTTTACTTTCTTCGACCTTTCGAATTGTTAACTTCTAAGAAGAGAAAATTTACGAAAATCGTCACCGAAACAGACGAATTTTTTGGCAGAAAACTCTTTTTGTCGGGCCCTGGTAACGGAAAGTTAGATAAAATCCTGCTAATCTATAACAAAAACCAAAACATTTCTTTCTAGCACGTGGTGTAGCCAGAATCCATGTTTTTCTGGGGTTTCTTACGATAACCAAAAAAATCGATGGGACCTCCAAAAACGTGTGCTGTCTGTCCAGTTTTTGTGGTTAATGCTTCACTCTTAAACCCTTCCACCTTTCTTCAAAAATCACCATTTCCCCGCATTCCGATGTGTATGAACCGAGGAATTCGGGAATCAGTTTTAACGCATATTTTATTTTGGCAAGCGAGTACTTTTACATTAAGCCTCAAAACACATTTTCAAATTTTCTCCAAAATCGGCACTATGATCAAATATTGTTCCTCGAGATAACGTAAGCTCTACAGTTCAAGAAGAATGGGTAAATGTTCTAATTTCGTTTAATTTTCCCACATTTTTTGGAAAATTTACAAAATGATGGAAATGCAATTATTTTCGAAAATATCAGTAGCTTTTCCTAGTAATTTTGCCCGCGAAATAGTAAGCAATTTATCTTTTTTCTTTCATTTTTTTTCGAAAACTGACTTCTCAAATATTTTTCTTTTTACTTGGTCACGATATAAAGAAGAAGGAAGCTTAAAAAGAAAGCGCGAATCTCATTATCGTTGACATACTACAATTAGTTCGGAAGAGTAGGCTAATTTAGAAATTAATGCCCGAAATTATAACGCTCTTTTTGTAGACCTCTCTAGTCTTTAAATTGAAAAGGATATTACAGATGTACTCGATGCGCAGGAAAAAAGAATTAATACTTCTAAAAAAATTTGAAAACATCAGTCAGATGAATATTGAATAGTTAATGGACATATAGATTATTGCTAATGTTATCTTTTTAAATGCTAAATTATTCCAACCTGGCATGGCCGAGTGTGGTCAGAGCGCCGATACCGACTCAGCACTTCTGAGTCAGAAAAGCCGAAGGGACACGGGTTTCGAATCCACGCCTGAGGCACGGTTGTTTGTTCACTAATGTCTCATATATGTGTTGTCATGAAGGCCTCGCGTTACTGCTGCCTCGGTGCAAGAGATACTGATGTGCGTCCCATCGGAACGTTAAAGAGATAACCGGCTGTCGCTGACAAAACCCCTAGAAAAGCGAGAAGAAGAACTTGTAATTAATTCTTAGAATAAAAACCTACCTCAAAAAACGTAGTCACCGTGCGGCAGCGTTCGCTACCAAAGGCCCGAAATTAATGGAAAAAACTTTCATTGCACTAAACTTAACAGTGGTAAAACATGCCGGAACTTAACAGTAATTATATCGGATATCATTTCAGGTAATTACAATCAAATAAGCCACCAAGAAAAATGCATCCAAAATGGCGAGATGCATCTAGCATCGCTAAATTCATTTCGCAATGTTCAACATTTGTAATCACCTGTTAATAAATTAACACAATTACAGAGAATGGTGTTTGCCCCAAACGCCCAATCCAAAAAGTACCCAAGATGCCCCCTTTTTAAAATCCTTGAAATCCTGAGTTTTCCCGAATTCAGTTTTCAAAACCGCGATATCAAAGAAACAAATTTATAAGCAGACGTTTATGTTATGTTTAAAAAACAAATAATAAGGAGTGAAGTGATGATTTTTGACTTTATACTGTTGCTCATCACATCTCTTTCCAAGTTTAATTTAAAATGTGGAAAAACCATAGCAAAAACATCATTCTTGATAAGTGATATTTATCCCTTCGTAGCATGAAGTATTAATTTCAATTTAAGTTGGGCTTATCTAGTTATAAACAACCAGAAACCCACGTCTTTGTATACAAATCTCTGGGCGGATACTTTTCTGATTATAGATTCGAGAGAATTAATGAATTTCAATTGTCTTCAGAAATAAAATCATTCTTTAACTTTATCGGCAGGCGTTACCTATTACTTGTGTATAAAATATACTCAATTATATAACTCTGGATCTAAAGATTAGATAAAATTATTTGTAAACTAGCAGCGATTCAAATACTTCAGACTTTATGAAGTTTTATACAGTTTTGAGACCACTTTCATGGCATGAGTTTCCATTTTAAGACTATTGAAAACATAACTTTTCCTAATGGAATAATTCATTAAATTAAAGTTTTAGCAAAGGGAGTATTTATAACATATTACCAAGACTTTATTTTCAATCAGTTCCACCTTATACCATCTGGATTTACCACCATTATTGGAGCGGCATCTATTGTTCTTGTTGCCTCTGTAACGTTCTGCAAATATTAATAACACAGTTCGAGGATTATATTCCATGCGTGTTACACTTTTGAAGTATTAAGAAAGGGCCACTGTTCCTGATACGGTCGATAATGTAAATAACGCACAGACGGTGCTTCGTTTGATTTTGTATCTAGACTTATATAACGCGATTAGTTGAAGTGAAATTGCAATATAGTAATAATACGTAACCGTTCCAAGATTGCGAGGACAGTATGATGAATTGTTAAAAGACCTTCTAGGTTTACCTTGTATAAGATAAAGGAGAATCTGCCGACACTAGACCTAAAACCTGAAGCGAAAAATTCTTTGTCGCCCACAGGTGAGGGTCAGCAAGTGTTTGCTAGGTGGCGATGTGGTAAGCAACGTTGCTGCGGCGTGAGATTTGTCATGAAGTGACATCTGGACCCAGCGGTACTTCTCATGCGAATGGAAAAAAACAGGCCCACTATTGCTCATATCACATCGCTTGCAAAACGGTACACATAAATGCATGACTTTATGGATCCATTTACTCTAATTTTTTCTTTGATTCATTTACTCTTTTTATCTCTTTCTGTCTCTTGGTCTGTGTCTCCGTCTGTCTCTCTCTGACTGCGTCTGTGTCTCTGTCTTTCTCTCTGACTGTCTCTCTCCGTTTCTCTCTCTTGTAATGGATCATTAACCTGAGAATAAAATTAATTAATATTTATAACTTTTAATTATTTCACCCCACACTTGGGCGAGTCAGATTTATTCGTGTTAGTAAACTCGATATGAAATAACCAAAATACATGCAGTGCGTCAAAACTTGATAATAAAAAAATATCTCAGGAATTCACAATTTAGAGACTTGAACCACTTTTATTGCTTGAAATATTCATCATACACTTAAAACAACAATGTATACAATGATACCAAAACAACAATGTATACAATGATACCAACTACCTTTTTCATCAATTTATATTTTAAAAAATCTTGAATTATAATGTAGAGTCTTATTTTAAAATCTTTTTGCCATACATTTTAACATATCCAATCGTGTTATTAGGAACAATGTTATGAAATGAAGCACATACTTTCATAGATGCTTCTTGGGCGGCATCTTAATTTTTTCTAACACGAGCGTATTCGCATATGTATTTATAAGTATTCGTATACGTATCTCTAAATACAAAGAAGTGCCGACATCACCATTCCTAATTTTTTTATTATTATTCCTTATTCTTTTAAATTCTGTAAATGAACGGTATGATTTTTTATAAATACTCGTCTTCCTGATAATTCGAATTTTGTAAATCATAAAATGAAATTGTAGGTGTAGAATATGTAACATATTTTCCTCATATTCCATAGCATAAGAAGATTCTACAACAGGAAAATAGATTTCAAAAGTTGAATTAATATTTTTCCCTCTGGTAATGTCACAGAATTTAATGTACCATCTGCTTTTCTTAATGCCCATCTATTCAATACTTCATTCATGTAGGCGACCATAAAAATGAAATCGTGAAATTTCGTACTAAGTAGTTTCTTTAAAATCTTTGAAAAAAACATCTAGTAATCTCAATGGATACAGAATCTTACCTTTTGGTTGAAGTTTTGGGTTAGAGCTAATACCAGGAATATCTAACGATATTAATTCAGTTGTTGAAAATATACTTTTTTGTAAAACAGTTGCAGTAATGCTACTGCAATTTAATATAAATATACCTTGACTTATTTTTAGACGAAAATAAACGAGGTATAAAATATCGATTAGTTTGAGATTTGAGATGCCTTCATGTAATGAATAATCTGTATAAGGAAATAATTCATATACTATTCTGTGTTTTTTATGTTCATTTATATAGAACAGGCGGTTGTTGTTCTTGTTATTTTTCATCTTGGACTTTCTGCTGATAGAGAAACATGTGCGTTGTTATTGTGCAGCCGGAAACTGAGCAGTGCGCAGATGTGCTGCCCATGCCTGCGCACGTGGCGGAGCTGATAGTGGACCTGCACAACCACTGCCGCGACCGGGCCACCTCTGATCGTCCCCACGACCCGCCTGAGATCTTCATCACTTACCCGCGCTTGGGACACCTTCCCCCCAGCGCTGGACTGATGCAGCTTGTAATGACTATTTCATCAGACGCTATGTAACACTTTTTTACTAGCTTCTCACATAGGAAATATTTACATTTAGGACAAATTTCTTCACATTATTGCATCTACGAGCGCTTTACGTTATGTCTTAATAAGTTTTCCAAAATCTCAAAAGTTTCTGTGAAAACGTCTGAAAATTCCTCATTTCCAGAACGGCTCCAAAGTTGTTCTTCAAACCTTTCGAACTGATAAAGCGAATTGCACTGTTTAAGATGACTTAAATTATTTTGCTGTATTTTCTTTCTTTTTAAAAAATTACACAAATGTAAATTTATTGAAGTGTCTCTCACGCCTTTAATATTTATAATTCTAGCGATTTGCATAAATTTTTGTATTATTGTGTAGAGGTGCTTTAAATGATTCAAACGAAGGTTTTTGGAAACGCAAAATATTTTTGTGAAAAAGAACTTCAAATTTTGCATTTACAGCAACGCGTAAGCGCCATTTCCTTAAAATCGGCTTCAAATTTTTTCCACGGGAATATCCTTATAAGACGAGGTTTAACTGTTTTATAATATTCTTAAAATAATATTTCAGTTGTACCACAGGGAAAAATAATAATAAAAATTATGTGTGAGCGGCGATAGATGGTAACTTGCAAGGAGATTGGGGAAGACTGAAAATCAAGACCAGGCCAAAGAAATAAGAAAACTAACTAGTACGAAAAAGTCTGTGCCATCACTAGCCTATAGTACCACTAGTTTAGGTTTGTAGTGCTTAAAGAGTAACTTGCATCCACAATCATGACTTTCGTATGATTTACACAACTAATGTGTGTAATAGTGTGCAGTGGCGAAGAGTGACGTTAATTTCTGGATAAGCTGAGTCACGAACATATTGTAAATACACGTACTTAATTTGTGAAATATCGAATATTACGAAGCTACAGATCACAAGACTACAAATGTAATAATCGTCTCCTATATTATTTCAGTAACGTACATGTAAAGAAAATACATTTGCTTCAATTTGAATATCCCGCGCTTTCCAAGCTTAGCGCGTAGTTTGACTAAGGGCCGCTATATAGAATGAGTAGTTCGATGATTAGAAAAAAAATAGATATGCACTAGTACAGATAGAAAGTTTATGAAAAAATATATTGTAATTAAAATAAGTGGTGTATATAGAGAAGCGGTAGTGGTAAGCTTGAATTGTCGTTTCTCTATTTACAGGTAAGAACAAAGTATTGCAAATAGTTTTTGTATAATGTAAATAATAGTAGATAAAAGTGAATTAAACACCACTCTGTTTACAGGGAAATATATTTTGGCTTAATTATTATCCTCCACAAATAATTGTCTTATGTACATATCTTTTGCGTCTCTCACGCGCAACCAATCTTTACAATCAAGTTCTCTAAAGAAAGAAAATTTCACGGTGAAATTTCACTTTGACTTTAAAAATATGACGGATTTGTTTCAAAAAGGCATATAAATATTCATGGCAAATGAAACCCGCAGCACTCAGTTTTCTAAATTGTTAAATAACTCATAAACGACGCGTTTTAGGACCTTGAAATATTCTCGCACATATTATTGCATTTTTGCTTCATTGTAATTATCGAATAATACCAATGCCACCTCTCAACCCTTGGTGGTGGTGGCGGCCATCTTTGTGACGTAACGTTGAGAAGGCCAATATTCCTCTTTCATATACTATTTAAGGGTTCTATACACATCGTGGTTCGCGCAGACTGTCGCGGTTTATTTACATACTTATTAATTCAAGATTTGCTCTTGCAGAAACAACTAGAAGTACTATTAATAATTCCTTGATACCGATGATTGTTTCTTATGCGTGTAGTGCAAACATTCATATTATGTTCTGTCGTGGTCTACCTAATTGTGACGGGAACTTCGATGGAAACGGACCACATTTTCTCAGCTTTGTTTCACGAGAAAGAACACCCTTAGAAAAATATATTTTTTGTCTTCATCGGTATTATTTCCGCGCAACAAACTTATGTAAGTATTGACATTCTTGTTTTTGTGACATAACCTACATTACTCGTACACTTGTTATGAATTATATTTGATATACTCAAGAAAACGCGCACGTTTTAGACAGAACGTTGAACACATTGATAACCAGAAATGTTCGCTCTTGTGAAATGAAATAATTTGGGTAAAAAATTGAAGTACAAATATGACATAACATAATTTTTGTCAAAACACTCCAACTCCCAACTTCTCTCGCAATTAGTGACATGACTCCAGAAAACTTATGCTGATAATACCTCAGCATACATATGTACTAAATACTGAACGTGCATATCATTCTTATTCAAAATTTATTTGTTTTTATCGCTCACTCCTCAAATTTCAAACTGTGCTAATTTAAGTCAATACACGTTTATAGACAACACAATGCAAGAATAAATATTATTTTTCTTAAAACAGAAATTAAAAATGAAATTTAACCATTTTTTAAAAACAATTACGGTAAAAAATGGTATTTATTACTCACATGTGAATATATTAATTTTATTTTTTGTCTCAGAAGTGCTTTTCTCGATGTACGGAAGAACAAGCAAAATTTCGCGCAGTGGCACGCTAGTAATAATAATAATAATAATAATAATAATAATAATAATAATAATAATAATAATAGTAAAAATAAATATTAATATTATTAATTCAGTCATGCAACAACACTGAAATCAAGAATAAGTCTTTGTATATTTCCCATTTTTTTGTGAAATATTTAATTTGTATTTGTCAATATTACTTTGAATTGAAATGTTTCATAAAAAAAGTATGATGAACGCAATACACAATAAATCAGTTGCCCCGAAAATGGGACCAATCGCCAGTGTTCCAGCGACCCAGAAAAAACTATATCAGTTATTCCCCCAGCTTCCACCTTAAATTATCCGGGTAAAATGAAAGAACTGACCAATAGGAGCAGCTGACCTCTAGAATTCTCATTCAAGATATGGTGGTCTACGATTCACCGCCGCCAAAACTCGGGACTGAGTCTTCACGGACTTCAATGCTTCAGTTGAGGTCTCCAACTACCTATGCAATGGCATGTATTTAAATTCATATCTTACGTTAGTACTTTACTTCAAAACAAATCAATAACATCAATACCGTACAATCATGAAAAAAATTGTAGAGACTTCTTTTGCACTAAATAATGCACATCGTGCATAATTTAGCAGCCCTCCCGACTTTTGTGAAAATATGTCATGCTAATTTACTAATTTTAAGTGAAAAGCATCCAGCGTTATAATTGTGCAAGTGCAGTGGAACCAACTCGTGGTTAGGCTTTGGGTGGGGTCGGGGAAGGAGTTTCCAAATTTTCAAACACTCCAGGAGGTTTTCTCAAGGTCAATGTAGTGCTGTGATATTTTTTTCTTTTCGGAGAAGGTCGTGCAGTCCACCGGTACTGCACTGTGACGTGTTGCAGTTCTGGGACGAAGAACTCGCTGACATGGCTAGTCAGTGGGTGGGAACGTGCACACTACAATATGAGGCCAGGGATAGCACAGAGGAAACCTTTAAACCACCTCCTCCTCCTCGTGAGCACAACGTCTACCAGAGTTACAACCTCACAAGAAACGAGTCGATAGAAAGCAAGAGGAAATTCTGCTTTGATGTGTGTGAGTATTACTTTTAAGATACATGCATTGACGTTTTGTTATATCTCTGATTTTTACTTTCTCATACACAGAGTACGCAGTACAGAGAATTATTGTAATATTGCAAGAAAGATTGCGATTTTTCTTCAGAAAACCTCTTACTATTGGCCCATGATTCCGAAAAAGCGGATAAGTGTTGTTCATATTGGTAGTAAATTACTTCTTCTAACAGGGAAGGGGTGCGATGTCGCCCAGGGTCTCTGTGGTGTAGGCGATGCTAGTAAACCTACCCCAGTAAGTACTGAGAAGCCCTCCTGTAATGGGATCGCAACCGTATGGCCGTAATAGCCGCCTGTAATGGGTTTGCCGTTGCGTGGCCGACAAGTCCAGTCTCTCATCTCCGCGTGGTGACCCCTGGTAATGCATCTCAGGGCTATTTGAGTTGCAGCCAAGAGGGATGGGCGATAGGCGAGTCTCCGCCACCTTAAATCGGGAGCATCTAGCTAAGGGAAGGAAATCCCTTACAGAATAACCATCTCGGGGACCCCACGTCACGGGTGAAGGGGGTCGAGGGTCTGCAGCTCACAGCCTCGTCGTGCTCATCGGAGCGACTGGTAGCGGACACTATTAACGAAGCCTCGGGCGCGGGTGCGCATGATGGCGCGCCTCGTGAACAGGCCACCAATTATAACAACCCTAGTTTGGAACGGTTCATGATTAAGATTCCCTTCGAGGCGAGTCGCTGCGCACATTGCGCCCAAAAAGGAGGGGGTGGCTACATGGCCACTAATTTGAATAACATGGTTCGGCATCACGATACTATCCATAGTAATATCCCCCTAATATTTTAATGCTCCAAATGCAGCAAGAGTTACAAAGGTAAGCTGTCAGCTTTGAGTCATTTTCGTAAGTGCCCGGGTCCGAAAGAATCTAAAGGAGACTTTATATGCGAGTTATGCTTCGCCAACTTCGTAACCAAATCAGGGCTCTCACCACATTTGCGCCATGTTCATCCAAACGCAGCAAATAGGGCTCGAGCTACCAAGGCGCAGGGTAGTGGTAGGATTGCTGTGCCTAGAGTAGGGAAAGTCTTCTCTTTGGAGGAAATTATGAAAATGGCGGCTTTGGAGAAAGAGCAACCAGAGATGTCGAACGAGAATTTGACCGCTCTACTGGGTAAAACGCCCGACAGGTGGGTGAAAAAAGAAAAGAGACTACATATCGAAGATACTTAGCAACCATTGAAACTCCAGCTACCGTCATTGCAGAGTCATCTTCGTCCCCATATGATGGTCGGTGGTCCGATGATTTATTTAGACCTTCTACTAGTGCTGCTGGTTTCTCATCGCCTCGCAGGGTCATTAGCCCCCTGAAGACTCCAGTAAGCCAAATCCCTATGTTGATTTCGTCTTTTCCCCTGTCTCGAAGGCCTACTATTGGGACAAGAAGGAAGCCGATGATCCCCTGCTCTGACACTTGTCCAAAGGGGGTGAAAACGACTTTACGGGTCGAGATAATCAAACATCCTTATACCGATTCCCTTCCAAAACCTCAGCCTATAGGCAGTGGCCCGGAGGAACTTGCAATGGTAGACATTACCTCCCCGGAAGCAGATTGGGGGCAATCCCTAAACGAGGAGGCGGTTATAGTTTCAGAGATGAATCAGGAGCTTTCGGCTGAGCCCGTCCTCTTTGATTCTGTTTTATCTGCTGTTGACACGGCCCATTCCGACACCGCTGGTCGGTTAGGACAGAACCAAACATTTATTCAGTCCTCGGCTGCTATGACCCCCGGAGACGTAATTACTGAAACTTGTCTTAACAGAGCCACGCTAGAAGCAAGCCTAACTGGAAGAAAAAAATATTTCAACTTCAATAGGAACCTGGGGCACTTCTAAAACTAATGTAGATCAAGAGCTCATTGAGGTGGGAAATTACCTCAAAACAAATATTATATTCCAGGACCAATTGAACGAGACATATGCCAAGTTAGTGGAGATTTTGGGCCGCTCCTCTGTACCCACCACCATCAGTTCAAAAAGGTTCAGCCATGAAGGCAAACGCGCTAGGAAGCGCTACTCTTATGCTAGGGCACAAGGCCTCTTCAAGAATGATCTAGCGTTTTTGGCAAAGTGCATTAGAACGGGCATTGAGTGTAGTAGTGTCGATAAACAGCCCCTTAACAGGGATGAGGTTAATGACCTGTACAAACCCATCTGGGATACCAAGCCCCCAATTCGGCTTTCCGAATAAAGAGAGGGTGATAAATTGTTGACATCTGAAATGGACCCAGACACAATTCTATACGCGGTGAAAGTTGCCGAAATTAAAAGTCTGGCTGGGATGAAAAATGCCACTGTTCCAGGACCTGATAAGATAGAAGCTAGCCACATATCTCAGGAGCGCAAATGAAAATATTGTCCCTATTGTACACCCAAATTTTAGACAGTGGCTTTGTGCCTTCTGGGTGGAAAACTAATCGCACCATCCTTATAAGAGGGTAAGGATAATACGGTGGTCTCTAACTGTCGCCCCATCAGAGTTAGTTCTCTGCTGTGCAGAATCTTTTGGGACATTATGGACAAACGCATTCGATCTGTGGTAAAGTTCAATCCACGTTAGAAAGGGTTTATTCCTGAACCTGGCTGCTTCGCTAATATTCAAATTCTTCATGAAACAGTTAGTGACCTGAAAAAAACAGAGGGTGGTGTAGGTGTTGTGCTAGATTTATCCAAAGCATTTGACACTGTTCCCCACGCGGTGATTCGTTGGGCTCTGTCCAGGAAAGGGATCACTGACGACTTTACCAATTTGGTAATGGACTCTTACACCGATGTTTCCACCGTCATCCAGCACCTCTCGAAAGGAATTCAGGTGCACATTCGTAGAGGAGTAAAACAGGGGGATCCCTTGTCCCCACTCCTTTTTAATCTCATCATGGAGTGCCTGCTTGAGAAATTGGAAAATATATCACAATACACGCTATTGGGAAGGGGTGTGTCGTGTTAACATTTTCTGATGATCTGGTGCTGTTAGCAAAAGATGCCCCGGGAGCTCAAGAATTGGTTGATATAGGATAAGTTGAATATCTTGGGGTCCTCGGAATGACATTGTCCGTCGCGAAATGTTCATCATTTCAAATTACAACTTTTGAACGATCCTGGTTCATTGAGGACCCCTGTCTGAAAAGGTTGGGGGAGATAATTTCCCTTATCAGCAATGACCATACTCTTACATACCTAGGAGTGAACTACTCTATCTGGAACGGCTTCCCGTCTAAGGCATCCATATCGAATTTAATGGAAGCAGTGTCGAGACTTCAAAAGGCACATTTAAAGCTTTCAGCAATTGGCATTACTTCATACATATATAATTCCACATTACCTTTATCAATTGATTCTATGTGTGCCATCAATGTCGACGCTCAAGGGAGCGGACGGTCAAATCAGAGTGGCAGTCGAACAGTTCCTGCATGTGCATATGGTTTATTCTATCTGGCTAAGAGAGATGGTGGACTCGGATTGCTGCGGTTCGCCCAGCACATTCCCAGTGTTGCACTGAACCTAGGATTAGGATTAGAAAAATCTGCAGATCCTATTAGCAGATGGTTGAGCTCCTGTCCGAGATTTTACCATTGGACACTAAAGACCGCAAAATCACTGAGACTCAACTGGCCCTATTCTGAACAAGATTTAAGAGCTTATAAGGAGAAATGCGTCGATGACGAGGTAGCCGTGTGGGAGAAGCTGGGATCCCAAGGGAGAGCGGTTAGAGCGCATATAAATTATCCGGTTGGAAATGCCTTTTTAAAAGACTATCGTCTTCTGAAACCCGGTCTTTTTGTCACTGCACTCCAATTGAGATCAAATACCGCTGCCAATAAACCTACTCTTAGTAGAGGAAGGCCCAGAGAGTATGTTCTCTGCAGGAAGTGCAATACAGCGGTAGAAATCATGAATCTCATCCTCGGTCAGTGCATTTTTACAAAGCCAGCAAGAATAAAGTGTCATGACGAGATCAAAAAATTCATAGAAAGGAAGATGCTCCGGAAATCGGACACGGTAGTGTCCACGGAAACCACTTTCTCCGTTGCCGAAGAGGTTAGACTCAAACCTGACCTGGTAATAAAAGACGGGTAAGGGGTCCACGTGGTCGATGTGACTGTCCGCCACGAGAATGGGTCTAGCCTTCTGAAAACAGGGAAGGAAAAGGTGGTAAAATACCAACCAGTCATCCCCCTGGCAGCCCAACTTCGTGGAGTACCAAACACCAGAATCCTGCCAGTGGTGGTTGGGTTATGGAGCTACGCCAAAATTTAGTCAGTGCCCTCAAGACCCTGAGGATCACATCTCGAGGCGATCTACTGACTATCTCATTAATTGCTCTCAGAAGATCTATTAAACTTTACACAAAATTTGTAAATTACAATGGAGCAATTTAACATTGCTGGTAGTAAATGCAGGAAAGAAACTTCAATGTCCGGTGGGGAAGTCTAGGATCCTAAAATGCCAAGGAATTACCCAGTTATCACGACTTTAAGTGGGAAGTGTATGCTAATGAATGTAGCATATAGAAAATTGTGCAGTCAGAATTCAGATTTTGTGGTCATTCATAGCGAATAAAAGGTTAACGCAAAACGCCTGTCTATCCGTATGTGCGTCAGTCTGTGAATAAAGCTGGAGGTAAACAGTAACCAAAATTTATATATCCCCATAGATCTGGTTGATGTCACGGATCCTTCAATTTGAAATGCTTTGATTTTGGGCATTATAAGGAACATTCAAAAAGAGGGAAACCAGAGGCCTAGGAATAAAATACAGTACCTGTATTTCAGAAGTATTAGCACTGGCTGTCGTGGCATCTGCCCCACTACGACGCAAAGCGCTGTCTCGTAAAATTCCCCGGGCTGCGTTTCGTTCTTTTTGCTTTACTTCGTCGTCCGAGGTGACTAACTTGCCCCTCAGACCTAAAATGGACCCAAAATAGCGGAACCGCAGGAAGAGAGGTCTGGATTGTAGGGAGGGTGACCGACAACCTCCCACTTAAATATCTGCAAGATTGTCGTGATTGTGTTGGCCGTTGTCCAAATGCCAGATTTGTCTCCTATCATCGCCTCGTCCGTCAATATTTCATTAATAAGCTAAAAACGCAAATGGAGAAACCCTGTACTATTTATATAAATAACTATTCGTGTTTCATTTCAGCACGTTTCCCCGTGAATGGCTGGTTATGGGTCTCTAGGGAACATAACCAAGTGAATATTGACAAACAATGGCGCGCCTTATTATGGGGGCTTTGCTCCGACGTCAGTAGACAATTGCCCCAGTACATAATAGAGTCCTACAGGTGAGTGTATGCTGTGATTATTTTGTTTGGGAAAATTAAAAATACAACGCCAACCTCACATTTCAAGACATTTAAACGATATATTTTTTAAGTTCCGCAATACCGACAAATTAATTTTTCAAAAATATGTCTGTCCTTATGTAATTTTAACAGTTCGTGAACAATACTTGATGCCTAAATTGTACAATGGCTGATTTTCAAAATGAATATTTCTCTATCAATCCGACTCCAATTGTGAACACGCGGCTGTATCAGGTTTTACATGTAGGGACTGAACCCAAACGCATTTTGAACACGTATTAATAATTAGAAAGTATATCTGCAGAAAAAAACAACACATGTGCCGAGTTTTGAGCTTCTGGAAGACACAGTTTGCAAATTTTAAGTAAAAACACTTGTCTTAATTTATATTTTCTCTAATTTATCCGGAAATAACAGTTGCCCTAATATAGTTGCCCTAAGCCCAACAAAAAGATATTGAAACCTAATGGTTTCCTCTAGAAAAAAACATAGTTTATGCAGTAATGACAACCTTTGTCTCTAAAAAAATTAGAAAAGTAACTGACCAATTTCCCCCTATCATCAAAAAATTTCTTGTTCAAAAATATGAGAGCTAACTAAACTTTTAAACATCATATTTATTTATTTCACATAAAAATTCATATGCATTAACCATTTTTAACTCTAAATTATTTTTAGTATAGACAATATTATTAAATTTATGATTAAAGATGGTGAAAGATGTACAAGCAAATTTGTATTTAAAATTTGTTACTTTAAATATTTTAGGTAAAACCTTACAGTTACGTAAAAAAATAAAGGTGTCTCTAAATCCTTTTTGCATTAATTTATCAACCCAAAGTTGTAAGAGCTTACTAAAGGTTTCTTAAAAAAGAGCAAAAATGAAGAACAAACGAGTGAAGGAGATGGATTCCAAGTTTCAGTTGTTTAGGGGGCTCAACTTGACGGCGTTTGTCCGCTGCCGCAGACCCCCGCAGGAGTCTCTGGGCGCGTACTTCCGCGAGGAGGGCGTGAGCATGCTGTGGGGCAAGACTGCGCGTGTGGGCTGTGGGCATCGCCTTCCCAGAGAGGACGAATCCTACGGCGTGCGGTTCTCGGCGCTGGCCTGCCTCTACGGCCCCGCCCCCCTGCAGCTGGGCGCCCGCGTCTACGAGGTGCGTTTCTGCGCTCAGCCTTCGCGCTTCTCAAAGTCCGAAGATGTCACGCGTCGCCGAGTTATCGTTCGCTTACCAACAAAAGACGGTTTAGGTCAGTGCTGCTGAAGTGGGCGATTCACTTCGCTTGCCTTGACCAACTTTTTTTTGTAAATTAAGTAGGGGTCTACAGTGGCACGTACGTTTACGAATGATTGGTATCGGCCAAGTCATATTGTAATGTTGCTCATATCAGTTTTTTAAAATTATTAGACTCGCAACCAAAAATAAAAGTTCTGATTTTGTGATATAACAGGAGGCTCCTATAAGTACTGGGACATATTTTTAGTTATTAATCTGTCATCTTCCGTCTAACAACGTAATTTTTATGAAGGGGAAATGCGCCACTAATAAACATTCGATAGCAGTTCTTTCACGATTACCTGCAAATTGATTCTGCGTGCGATATTACAGATCTTGCTTTGGGTATGTCAACACTCCATAGTGTGACGTTCGTTTCTTTGAAAAGTGAGACTTCTTATATTGTGATAGATTAGTTCCAGTGTTTGTTAACATGAAAGCGTATTGAAATTGTGATTTTAAAGGATTATACGTTAACAGTGAGAAGTAAAAAGGAAGAAGCGTCTTTCCCCTTGTCCAGTTGCAGTTGTTAAAACTTTTCTGGAAGAAGGTGTCTATAGACGTATTGCAAAGAGACTCGCAATTTGTCATTATTCCGTTAGTAGAATCACTTAGCAATGTGAGAAAACGAAACATATAAAGAAAATAGAGTGGGAAAATGCGAGAGAAAACCAAAGACCTTTACTTGATGAATCAGAAAACTAAAATGTTGATCTTTGAAGAAAAGAAAAAATGCTTCTAAATAATTAAGAATGAATATGCTTGAGGAGCACGTGTTCCCCTAGGATGTGTGATACGATTTCTCTGTGAAGAGGGCACAATATGTATCACGAAGCCCAACAAAAAAGCAAAAATTACGTCTATAATGCCACAAAACGAGTCGTATGAGTTGGTTTAAAACACTGGTCGTGTGAAGACCGTTTTAGGGACGAAGCATGCTTCAGTATATCTGACGAATATTCCAGATATGTTCGACGTCAATCTGGAGAGACATTCGAATTTGAATGTGTACTACACTCTTAAACATCCAACGTCGGTTATGGTGTGAGGCGTAATGCTTTCCATGGGTTCTGGGTGAATCCAAGTCATAGAGGGAACGATAAATAACACCATTGCGTAAAAGCTCTAAAGGAAGATCTGCCTCTACCTAATTTAATGAAGTAGCAGCAACCTGGTTTAATGAAGTCCCGTACGTGTTTATTTAGGCACATTACCGTATCCTTTGCACACATTAAGCTAAACCAGCAAACATTTCCTCATGGAAAAAGATATTAGACAACTTACATTACAGTGAAAGAGACCCCTCATTAACCGATTAAGCATCAGTCGACTGAAAAAAACAAATAATTTTGACACTACAATCGATTTGAAGCCCAAGTGCAAGAAACGTGTGGGTAGCATGGCACAAATACTGATTTGTTTGAAAAAAAAATAAAGGGTTTCATAACAAATACTATTTTTTGTTATTTCAGTTGAAAAACAAATTAGAACCTACTCACTATGTTATATTACAACTATTTCATTTAAATATAGATATTATTTATTTAAGTTCAGACGTTTATGTTTCAGTTATTGCAAATGTAAAAAAACAGCTCATCATAATTAATTTGGTATAAATGTAAACTTAGTTCACAAGTTGCTTGATAAATAATATTATTTGAAAACTGAATACGGAGTCTAATAATTTAAAGAGATCTGTACATTCTACGAAAAGATAACCCTCCTTTCTCTTGCTGTTGTAAACAAATAATTTTCCTTAATTTTTTTTTGTAACTACGAAAACATTACCCTGTGCTTCCCTATGTCGAGTGAACGTTGCAAAATTGGTATTTCCGTCCGATGTAGTGTCTTTTTTGACCAATATTTTTCTTTCTTTTCTGAGCACCGATTTGGAAGGAAATGTGCTCACGGCTGTGGGTAATATAATTGGTAAATGTTTTTTTTTGAACATTTCTGTGTAATTCAGACTATTAGACAATTTAATAATTGTTGGTAATGTTTTTTAAACGAATAAAATATTTTATTAAAAGTATACAGGGGGCTCAATGGACGTGCCTTCCTTACGCGTTGTGTGGATGTTGGGCAGGTGGGGAAGCCAGGGAGCGCGTGCCCGCCTCAGGCGCCCCTCGGGTCTCCGCATTACCCGAACCTGTGCGTGCCTCAGAAGTCCAAGTGGGAGATTGCGGTCATCATCGTCCCAGTGGTCGTTGCTCTCTGCCTCGCTGCTGCCTGCCTCGCCTATGCGCCTCAGTTCTAAGCGCTCCCAAGGCACGAGATACGCCTGGATTCGTTGCAAAAGCTTCTCTTTCAACGCCTGAAAAATAATTAAGGCTGAACAATTTAAACGATTTAAAGTACCGGCCTGTTTTTATTTTTGTTTTATATTGTAATTTTCTTCAACGTATTTTCATTTATTTTATCTCGAATAACTTAAATATGTTAGAAACAGTTCACATACATTAAAAATTCCTTGTTCATTTATTTAGAATTGGTTCAATTACAAAAATGTCATGATTAGAACCCTTCTCAATATGATGTTAATAAAATCAAATTTTAAACTTCACTGAATTTGACTATTCAAATCACATTGCACAATTGTCTAACACATTCTACATGTACTTGATCTCTGGAACTTTAGCACATCATACAATAGTACTGAAAGGAAAGGGAAACTGCTATCTAGACACACAATACCGACACATGCTGAAACGTGCAACGTTTAGGAGGGTGCGTTAATTACTTAACCCTACTTTTACCAAGGGAGACTCATTTTGTGTCCGCACTTTCTTTTAACTCTCGTAAAAATTGCAGTAATGCGATTCAAACCTAGCTAGATTCTGGTTTTGTGTAAGAAATAGAATGAATTGTATGGTTCTGCAATTACTTACAATTACAAGTTAGTAACTGTCACAACAAAATTATAAAATGAGAAACATGAGATGGGCATTAAAGGACCCGCCCTTGGTCTAACTTGTAACCAGCGTTTTCGTAGGAAACCGTTACTACTCAACAATGAGGCTTATTTTCAAATATATTTTGTTTTTTTAATTTTTGGGGATGATAAAAAATCCTTTTTCCTTGGAAAACTTTTTTCTTGGAAATAATATTTCCCAAAAATACACAGAAGTCGAAATCACCATCAGGCAAAGGTAGGTGCCAAGTTTATGCAACCCAATGCCGGTCCAATAATGATAAATTGAACAAACTGCCAAAAACAACTATTGGGTGCAGGGAATGTATCTTATACGTTTGTGATAGAAGTGCAATGTGTTTGAATGAAGTTAATGATAGCGACTGAAAGTGATAGTAGACAGAGAAAATTTGTTCATATAGTTTGTGAAATAATTAGTGTTTTATATGGCAATGGCTTCCTTACAGCGCTTTCTATGTTAAAACTTATTTGCAATGATAATTTACCATACAAATTAAAATGTTTATGTAAATAAAGCCTGTAACGTCATATTGATAGCGGGCATACTTACTCCTCCCTTGATACTGCGCGTTATGGAAAAAAGGTAGGTCAATGCAGGGTTAATGGGGCTAAGGTTTCTGTGTGTGGGCTCGTCACGCTCACCCGTAGGGGCTACGGTGACAGATGCCGTGGACACGGTCGAGAGCCACGCGGGAGACATACGATTGTTTGTTGAGTGATTCCACGCTCGTCAACCGCAAAGGCCATTAGCCTCGTAAGTGTAGTTCATGTGTTTCCTCCGATAGTAGGCGGTGATTTTCCTGCGCTGGAAGATGAGATCCATGGCTGACCTACCTTTCATCGGCTAACGGGGTTTTGGCCCTTCTTGCAGTGGTATTGGGTAAGTGTTAGAGAGAATCTGATAAATTCGAATTGGAAAAGTTCTCATTAAATATAAAGATTGCGCAGATATGTGGAAGTGTATGTAAACAAGCTTAGAAATTTGTACGTATATTGAAGTAAGGAAATGTTTCATTTTTGTTCAGTAGTAAAAGACTGCTAAAGAACTTGGCTATTGAATTTTATAATGCTTTGAAATCGGAAAATAATATTTTTGACTACTCTTGGGCTAAATATTCAACAACTGACAAAATTATTAGTTTGTGGTGTGTTGTATTTAAAGTATTAGTTATTGCTACTCGTAAATGTTGCTATGATAAAGAAATGTTAGTTTTTAAAATACAAAAAAGTGTATGCATAGATTTATTGTTCTTTACTAGTTGATATTGGCAGAAAATTTTGGTAGTTATAGTGTGTGAGATTTTTACTTACTAAAACTGGACCTCCCTTTTCCTCCAACCCCTCCGCCGACATTTCTAATATATCTCGGTGTTAGTAGTGTAGATAATGACTCTTTCTTTCACTTGCAGTGTCACTTACAGTTTCAATTCAAGCAATACTTCTTATGTAAATTTACACTCCACTCTCCGAATCCATTCAAGAGGAAGCACAATCTCACGAATCTCAAGGGTGACTCGTCGTTGATATGATGAAACGAGGGCTGGAAAAATGTGTTCGGGGTCCTCGACAGCATGACCGCACTCAGGGCAACACGGAGCATCGAACAGTCTTATCAGAAGTTGCGTGAGACTATAATTTACCATACCGTGCTGTTTTCTCTCTCTCTCCCTCTCTCACTGTCTCTCAAACATACACACTCTCACTCACACTCTCAATGTCTCTTCTCACTCCGATCTCTTCTCTTCTCTCCTGTCTAGTCTATTCTCTCTCTTTATCTCTCAACTCTCTCTATCTCTATTTCTCTTCTCTCTCTCCTGTCTTCTTTCTCTTGGTGAAAGAAGAGCCAATGTCAATATTCGAAGTTTTACAGAATGGATGGTTTTCTCTTTTGGGCGATCATTGCATCTTAATTACAACATCTGTATATTTCACTATTTGTGGTAAGGTAATAGTTTTTAAAACTTTATATCGTTGCTTTTAATTTAGCCAAGAGAGTTGCATTACATTTGAATTGTTTAAACCTTTTTATGAATTTTGCCTTTTTGGCAGTTTTGAACATAGGTCTTAGACCTGACATATGTCCCCATACGAACCGTAAATCATTAAGACCATGCACCAAACCATAGATACGCGTTGCGCGCGCGCGCGCGTGTGTGTGTGTGTGTGTGTGCACGTCTGTGTTCGTATATGTTCGTAAACGATCGTAGTACACTTATGCGAAAAATCACATCAAATAGAATCGAAAACAGCATTATTCTATGTGTATTTCCTCATTGTTTCCACGCATCTCCAAAAAATGCGCAAAACGTTTTGTCACTGTATTGAACTGAACTTCATTTACGGTTTTATTCAGCTTACCACAGCACTACGCAGCCTAATGGTAAGACTTCGAAAATAATTTGATCAAGGTGTTGGTCACAAATTCTTTACGTGGTGTGTTGAGAAATACATTACAGCAATGACCCACTGCTTCACTACTGTGATATTAGTTTTCCTTTCGGTGATTTTCATTGGGAAGCTTTCTTCGCGGGTTGGGAATATCCCTTACGACATCTCACACTTGTTGCACCGAGGTCTACAGACTTCATGACAAAATAAGAATGAATGTCAATGTTGTACCTTGTGACACCGTGATTAGTGGTTTGTCAAGGCGTATGACTAGACTAGTAAAGAACTATAAAATACATATTACTATCGTAGCTGTGTGAGAACTCTCACATGTTAATCCCTGCACTTTTCCTATCGTTTCCATTTAGAAGGAAAGTTGTTAATAAAACATGTATATATGTTTAAAAATATATAAATGTTCTTACAGAATACCAAACGAAAATAAAAGCAATGCAATTGACGTTGGAAACTAAATTTCAGTAAAGGCTTATTCAGTTTTATAGAAATATGTTCTTCTAACAATTAACACTTCCTGCAAAACAAGTCATTATTCAATCTTCCTTGACAGTTACGAAAATATTAGACTAGGTTTTTACTCTTGAGAAAGACAAGTAAAATTTACGCTGCCAAACTACAGGATGAGGCAAGTACAAACCTACTCTTTGCTATATAGTTTAATTTTCCTGGATTTGTTGTGAGGAACAGTGCGGTTTTGGAGGGCGCTCGCTTGCTTGGGTAAGAAATGGGAACTTATTTGTATACTAAAAATTACTAGAATGTCCTTACGTATCTCAAGAAAAGCAATTCTTATCCAAAAAATATTTTCACCTTTTTGTAATAAATACAATTTGTTACAATTAGAAACAACTCAGTTAGCTTAGACTTCACTTCGGTAAATGAGAATATTTCTCAAGCAATGTTTACATATTGGATGTCTTAGCGAACTGAGAACTTAAGTTTAATATCAAACGGTGTATAATTTACAATATAAGTTTACAGCCGGGCATTGATCTACAGACCTCCAGATACTGCCAACATTGAAATCGGGCGTCTGAATTGTGATTTTCGGCAGTTGTCGCATGACTTGCACTATTTTTTCTATAACTTTAAATGTAGTTGCTTTTATTCAAATTAATTCACGTAGTACTGTAGGCTCTTAAAAAAATTAATATTAACTTCGTGGAAAATTTGCAAAGGGCATGTTTTATTCAAAACTATTTGAGTGTTTTTGTGCATGAAAGAACAAACATTTTTTGAGAAAAAGAGCTTTTAAAGTTAAAATCAAACTTTTAAATTACGCAAAATTGTCTTAGAAGATATCATTCACTGGTTCAAATCACTAACAATAAGAAAATAAATGTAAAATATCTGCATTTGGAAAGGTGACAAATGTCTGTAAAATTTCAAGTTAATTATCCTTATTACAATAAATATATTATTATTATTATTATTATTATTATTATTATTATTGATAAAAGGCTGAGTTTTTCAATGATGCCAATTCCGCAACCAAATTCCAGAAATGAATTGCAAGAAAAAATTAGCTCGGTATGGACAATTTTCCTATTTACGCAGAAAATGTAAGTATCTGAATCAGTCGCTCAAAAAAAACATTGAAGATCCTTCAATCACTAAAGGAGGATCCAGAAATGTCAAGGCGAAACAACTTTATTTACGCGAAACACGAAACAAATTTATTTACGCGTGGGCTGTGAGAATCGCGTCTCATACGGGAAGTGCGCATGACTCAGAAGGATGTCCGTAACTACTCCACGAAATAAAGCATTTAGAATTAGGGAAAACAATGAACATTTATTTTTTTTACTTTTTATTAAAAAAGGAAATTTTCAAAAATACAAAACACCTTTGACATCAAATCTTGATCCTGTTGTGCTCAATATAATGTATGTGAATGTAATATGACCACGTTAAGCAACTCAAATTTTGCTGTTTATATATTTCAACATTTGGCCAAAATAACAGAATCGTTAAGAAATTTAACACTTTTTCTTCAAATAGAAATGGCTATATCGCAAAAAGGGGTTCAGGAATATTTTGTTGTTATTTTACAAAAACATTGTAATTTGAAGGTAATATGCCCACATGCTGGCTTTATGGCCATTGCCAAATTAACTTGTTTCTTGTAGCATGGCCATGGAACTAGGGCTAGCTATACTAATATATAATACAAATTACATTCTTTCAGTCTAATCTTGCAAAATTATGGTCTGAAATAAATCCTTTAAAAAAATAGCGCAAAGTTTATAAGAAGTTATAAGAACAGAGCGCCTTCGGCGCGTTCTTGACAATAAAAGCTCCAGAGTTCGAATGTGCGAATCAACAAGCCTAGTAGAATGTTCACGCTCTTCTTCCACTCTCCCAGACATATTAGTACAATCAATCGGAAATAGTTTCCGCTAACACCATAGCCGCTCCTTGGAGATATTGGCATCACCATACAATAAAACGTCTCCGTTTCTTCACGCGACTCTACACAGGATGAAACACCTAAGTAGGCCGCAGCAAAAAACTTAAAAATGGTTTGAGGTACCGAGATACTACCTATTTGCGCCATGTTGTTGCAGATGATGGGATAGATAACATATTTCGTTTTCTTGTTTGTACCGTATGTAATTTTACAGAAATTGACACAATACTTTTTTTAAAGACGTTCTATCACCATTTTCTAAAAGAACTTCTTCAATTAAAAAAAATATTTTATATGAATATCTCTAAATGTATTGAACAACATGACACTTTGCCACTCTGATGTTCTCTTTTTTTCAAAAGTTAAACAAATGTATTGTGACGAGTAGTTATGAGATATCGTAAGTTTGCTTACTGTATAAACGAACTTCTTTGTTATATGCAATTTGATAATATACCTTTTCTCAGAAACTATTATTCACAATTTGTTGAAATTGACAGGAAAGATTCATTTTAGTATTTGTAATAAATTGGCATTTTTGTATAAACATTCTTCAATAATATAAAATAAAAGTGTTTGTCCAGAAATGCTGAACTATTAGAGCAAGATTTATAATTGAAAAATAATTATTTTTTAATCAACTCAAAAAAGTTAAAATAGTAACAAATGCTCTAACTTTGTGTTCGAAATATCAATGTAACCTAGCTAACCATTTTCTAGAAACGGTACATCAAAAGTAGCAAATTTAACATGGGCAGTATATATGTTACCATCTCCCCTTAAGGACTCTTTTCAAAATTGAGAAATATTGTGGTAAGTTTGGGAGAAAATCGTATTTTTAAAACTACCCAAATTTCACTCAAAATTACCCAAAACCAATACATGAAAAAAATGTAGATGGTATTAATACTAATTTTCTTAATTTACCCCCAAAAGCCGAGTTTTTGGAGAATTGAAAGTATATAGCACACCGAATTTTCAGCAGTCAAAAAATGAAAATTGACGATGTAAACGATAATCGTGCGACATATCCTGTGCCTGAATTTCAAGCCTCTAGGAAATCCAGGAATAATGAAACCTTGTTTTGTGGGCACGATTATCACGTCTGCTACCACTTAATTCCTTCTAATGTGACAGTGGGTATTATCTTTCTGAAAGAAGATATAGAATGGTAGAGTGTCAATGTCGAAAGGCAGGGTTATCAACTTGTCCCCAACTCGTGAGTGCGTTGGTTGCGACTAGAAATTAAGCCCAGCGCTTCCCTTCGACCCACCGTTTTATAACTAAAGGTTCACATTTATTTTTAAGTAAAAATTAATAATTAATGCATAATACGACGTTCTTGATGATTCAAGTGGGCATACAAAAAACTTTATATAACTGACAGGTCAGCGAAATAAAATTTGTAAAGGTATCAAATAATAATGGAATGGTTAAATTTAAAATGGGAAAATTATTATCCAATGACAAAATACAGTGTCTGTGTACAACTTTTAGAGAGTGTATTTAGCACAAAGGTTTCAAAATACAAAGTATATACTCAACACATCATGAGATGTGGAAAGGACTTCTTTGAAATACAAGACAATACTCTTTGATAGAAGTTGCTTCCTGAGAACATAAATTATTAACAACATTTTGAAAAGAAATCATAACAAAATAAATGTTCATAAAGGAAAAGAAAAAAGGACAAAATCTATTTTTCATTTGCACATATGTTTATCTGTGTCAAAGCAGTAAATGTCATTCCAAATGTAAGTTTTTTAACCAAACACTGCATATTTTAAACAGTTCTTTTCACATATCAACATGTTTGTGTAATTTTATATCCTGTGTACGTAATGCAAAATAAAAAGTGTAGATGTAGATAATTTCTTTTTAATTTGTTCCTACTCTTTTCTTTGACATTTAAAATTCAGATTTTGTTACCACACAATGCATACTCCAACATTTTAATGATATATTTACATATGTTTGGGCTAGAAGCTTGCATAAACTTCCCAACTTCACTAGTTATAGTATTTTTTATTCATAATTCGTATCACTTTCTAGTGTTTATATTTTATTTGAATGCATATATTAAAAACATTAGATCACCATAATAGTTTCTAAATTTACTCTTGCACTTTAACTTGGTAAAAAGGGTTAATTTCTTTGAATTTTAACAAAGAATTAGTACGTGCACTTCAGATTTTTCAACTCACTTCCCTCTTTCATTATCATTTTCATCTACAAATAAAAAGAAAATTCAATGTTTGTGGAATAAACCATGAGTAAAACAATTTGAAGAACAGTAAATGATTGACACATTTTAAAACGTTACCGTAATTAACAGTAGGACTTTAAAGTAAATTTCGGGGAACATTTGATACACATGCATGCACATACACGCTCATATAAACGTGTCAATTATCAGTGGTTCACCCAAGGGGCAGGAGGGGGGGTGCAAAGTCAATGATGTATAGTACAAAATATAGCTTTTATTAGTTTTCTATCCGAAGGAAAGTCATTAAATATATCAATTGCTTACGTCATAAATATTAACTACACGGTAACAAAAATACATTTTATATTCAGCGAAAAAGAAACATTTATAAGAAAACATCAAATCGGCTGGTCACCTATAACTGTAGCCCCGCGCCCAGAGAAAAATCGTGAGTGCGCATCTGCCAAATATTAATCTTTCAATTATGTAACAAATGCGTTGAATTTCGCGCTCTTTCCCATCATACGACAACACATTAACTAGCATGGAGAAACTGTAATACATGGATTCTACGACAAGTTATGACAAAGAAACGACAAGTTACTTTTATTT
The DNA here is from genome assembly GCA_017312745.1 of Gryllus bimaculatus. Classification (NCBI taxonomy): domain Eukaryota; kingdom Metazoa; phylum Arthropoda; class Insecta; order Orthoptera; family Gryllidae; genus Gryllus; species Gryllus bimaculatus. The sequence goes on along the minus strand of BOPP01000293.1, from coordinate 26,646 downwards.
ACAAAAACATTGGATGACTAGTAAATTTGATTACAGTACGTTCAATGTAACGACATGATGGATAACATAATTATTCCATCGCTATTTCGAAACTCTTTCGGTTCTTACAACTGAAGTCACGGGTACCCCTACAGCAGCGCTCCAGTCCGCAGTGGCAGTTCCAAGCAATATTTACTCATTTCATTTCAACACTGGTAAAGGTTCGGCCGGCCCTAATGGATCACAATTTGTGCCAACGTCGGCTTCCATTTTGCTTGTGCGAAGTAATAGCCATATCAACCGAAATTACTTGAAAATTAATTATTGAAGAGAAAACGTAAGTAATGGGTTAATCAATTCTATTTTGCATGGAAATATTTGCGAGTAAATAAAAGCTAAGAATCAAATTCTTTTCCATTCACAAATGTGCTTACGTGTGAGGTTATTCAGCAGAGATTGTAGAAAACCTGATGAGAGTAGTGCAGTGAAATTTACTTAGTTTTGTTATTTTCAACTTTTCGTTGAGTGAACTTGCACACAGTGCACCTAAAAATATAAAATCTAAGCTGGTTGTGTCTGTATGTAAAAGGGGAAGTTATTCTGGACTGGAAAACATGGTTTGCTTTAATATTCTCAGATATATAGCTTTTGGGCAATAGGAGAACGACCCAAACTTTTTTAGTGTAATTGCTATTATAATTGTTTTATTTTAAATATTTTTTTCTTATTTTACAAATTTAACAATTATATTTTATTCTTAAGCCAAACAATAGATAAAAAATAAATATTTCTAGATTAATTAATTGTGAAAATATGGAGTTAGATTCGAATTCTAAGCGGAAGAGTAAACGAAACTTTTTTAAGTAATAATTCTTCAAACAATTTTAGTACAGTATGTTGTACTAAAATTGATGTCCTTAAAGTTGATCAATGGCTTCTGAGAATGAAGGTACACGTACATTACAATTCAATTTGAAAACAATTCGAGCGACTTTTCAACGAGATCAATTATGCAACATACGCATTTGGAAGGATCGTAAAACTTCTTCACTTATACATTTCTTTGAAACAATTTTTCTGGCGAGGACTTTTTTTGACATTCGATCTCGGGAAAAATATGTATTTTACAGCTTCTTTCCTGTCTTCTTAAAAAGCCTCCGTCTATCCCTAAACTCGTCGTAAATAGGTTAAGCATTGCCAGTCTATTTTGGGTTTGTTTGAAAATGTCATTAGAACTCTGCGCAATATCACAAGATGTCACAATATATCATTTACGGTGTAGCAGCGCGGCATTGCTGCTCCAAAATAATCCGTAATGAGCTCCTTGTATAAAAGTTTGCAAAGTTTCCAAATTGGTTGGCCATTCGGCTACGAATAAAATTAACGTGTTACAAAGTCGTATTCCTAGTTCATTCCATATTATAATTATTATTATTATTATCATTGTTAATAGAAGAAGAAAAAAGTTTTTCTTTTACCGGACTTAGACACTATTATTCGGTGAAAGATGTCACGAAGTTATTAAAATGCAATCCTTTGATTTGTTTCGCAGATTGACTTTCACTCTACTATAATAAACGCTACACAGGACTAATAATCCCTACATAGCTGAGATCGTGAGTCAATGCTGATAATGCCTCCTTGCGTCATAATTAATGTAGGGAATTTTATTTTCATACCTTAATATTGTTGAAATTGTTATTACAAATCTGATACTAATTCAAATTTTGTTACGAGAATATTCCATCGAAACCAAATAGAGCATGCGATTGCTTTGAAATGCAAAAATGCATTGATTTTTTTTTCTTCGTTAACTATTATTTTGCTGAAAGGAAGAAAATTTGAAACTTATTAAATCGTACTTTGTTTCTTTTTTGCAAAGAACATTCATGACATCGGCAAAAAGAACCGTTCTTCTGTTTTTGATAGACGATGGTATATCGTTTAGTCTAACAGAAAGAGGATAGAACCTAAGATCGAGCGTTGCGAGACCTCAAATCCAATTGGTAAAGAATTGAAAAGATAAGTAAATGTCTTTTTGTGTCAGTACGGTTTCTCAACTCTGAGATCGATGTTTAAGGTATGAGGTTATCCAATCTATGGTAATACCACGAATTCCATGAGAAGGTAATTTTGATAGCAAGATGTTAAGGTCAAAAATGTCAAGCTTTCGAAAGATCTAAAAATATTTAAATGGGTGCTTCATTTTGGTTCATTGATGAATGAATTGAATTTCTTCAAGGAAAGTAAAAATGGCAGTTTCCGTAGATTTTGATATTCTAGAACCGTGGCGAGTGTAAAAAAACTCTTCGTTTTTCCTGAGAAAAGTTTCTATTCGCGTACAGAGAAAAGCCTCTTAGAAAAACCTGACAAAAGTGAATTTGACTGGTAATTTTGAATACTTTTTTAAAAGTGGCTTAATTTTTTGCTGTTTTGAATATATCTAGAAATATTCCTGTGCGTAACGAATCATTAAAAATGAGTTAACGGGTGTATGAAAGTTGGTACACAATTTTCAATAAAACTGGAGATTCATCTAAACAGGAAGAATATTTTTTAGTTTACTGTCTGTTCTCAGGATTTATTTTGGAAGGGAATTAGGTTGAATGTTGCGGTTTTAGACCCCTCGTGAGTTTTGCCGATATTTTAGAAAAGTGTTCGTGGAAGAGGTTTGCCACATTTTCCTGATTACTGGCTTCTTTCATTATCCTTTAAAACAACATTCTCTACTAAGTAACGAGGTGATGCGGTTGTATTTTTTACGATATTTCACATTGCTTTAGTTTTGTTACTAACGTTTAAAATATGATTATTTTTCATTATTTTTGCCTGAACTATTCATAAGATTCTATTGTATACTCGGAAGTAGACATGGAAACCGGGTGATACGTTATGATGTATAGAAATAAAGGAAAACGTACATTTGTTTTTACACAATGTTCTTATACCTTGTGTGATGTAAGTATTATTTTTCCGTTAAATATTTAATTTTTTTCTTTTGGAGAGGAAAGCATGCGTTAAAGTGTAATTAAAAAAGCTTTGAGAAAAATAATATTTTTCATTTGTGTCAACAAATATGTCCCATGATTCCTTCAGTAAGTAGTCCGTAAATAATTTTATGTTAACTTTAGTGAATACTCTGCACATGCATGTATTATTTGTGTCAGTGTTAATGTTCTTTATAATTGTAAGAATTTGTGCATCATGGTCACTGTAACCGAGATTAGTAGTTTTTATTTAATCTCTAGTTGTGGATTTGTTAATTATAATTTTATCTATTGCTTTTTGTGATGTAAATGAATTCTGTGTAGGTACATTTACTCTAATATCTAAATTAAAAGAATGCAGTTAATAGCCCAGGAAATATTGAAATTTACACATACAACAATGAATTTACGAGATGGTTTACTAATTTTGTTCAAGAGTTATCTCTAGATTTTCTAAGAAAATGAAATTATCTACAGCTCACTTTCTTGATGGTCTGTAGATGTAAAGTAAAATAGTTTTGTGCATAGTAAGATGTAAGACAGTTTTCTAAAAACTTTTTCAACTGCATATAATTTGAATTGACAAGTTAGAATCAATATAATTTTTTAATTATACACGAACATCCGTAAGCCGGACCCTTATTTGATTCCCTCGCTCTACAATACGATCCAGTAAGGTAAAAACTATAAATTTGGAGTGTTTAGATCAATGAGGCAACCAATGTTCTGTAAAGCAAAAAACAAAACATCTATTCACCTAGACCTAGATCACCCTGTAATGCTGCCTGGAAAAATTGAATTTTATTTGAAAGTGACTGCACATAATGATTCTTTATTTCAATTTTGCATGTATGAACCTGCATGAATGTTTTTCTGCTGCATTTCACTGTGCTTGCTATTTATTGTATTTCTGATTTTTTACCTTAAGTGCCTGGTCGAAGAAAGTAGAGTGCCGAAGGAGTGACAGGAGGTGAGGAAGGGGTGGCCGACAAATGTAGATAAAGGAAGAGGGAGTACAAGGGTTAGTTTCAAAGGATAAGATAATTGGGTTCAAAGAGGCCTAGGGTGATCAAAGATAACTGGGAGATTGTCATTCTGCCCTCGTATGATAATTGTATTCCGTTTGGTGACTTTTTCTGTGGGTGTCACACATTGGGCACCAAACCTTCCCTTAGCTTTAAACACACCAGTGACAGATAAATTGAATGGGAGTTTCTCACTAAGCAGGGAGATGATTTGTCGCCCATGGCTATCTGCTAAAATCAATACCTTTTTGATAGGCTCAGTGGAAATGCCCTTGTTTACTGCTGGGTCTGATTGCGTAACTCTTAAGTGTTTGTTCCTTTGCGCTTGCTAGCTTGTTTGCGTTGGTTTGTGGGTGAACGTGTCGATAATGGGAGGGGGAGGCGAGGATTGGGAAGGCAAGGAAATTGTCATAATCTAAAGCAGAAAATGTGTTTTCAGTCGTGATTGGTAGCGGATGTAGTGTTTTTGCCTCCGCCGATGAACGTTTGGAAGTTTCTGCGGTGTTGCCTATTGTCCTACAATCTGGGTTTTGAACCTCCTCTTCGAGCCTTTGGATATCTTGATCTAAATTGTTTTTATGTATGAAGGATTTCAGAAGGTCGGCTTTGAGTGTATAGCGAATAGTAGCCATGTCACAATTGTGCATCTAAGTGGGTGGTAACTGGCTAATGTAGAAAATATCTCCTAAACCAATATCCTTTTAATTAAAATGTACTAAATTATTTTCACGTATTTGAAAAACAGGTATGTAATTCCAATTAGTATTTAAATGTGATTAATTAAATGCGAAAGAATTACAATGTGTTTAAAGTAATAGATCTAAGCTGCGAACTAATAATAAACACAATTAGATTACTATACTTAATCTCGTAAGGCCACGAAATTCACCACTTTTATATTCGACAATTTGAAACTCAAAAGTTGAAGTTTTTCTGTAGACGAAACTTTTAATTTTTTGTTGCGATCATTATCGTCTATTGAAGAGATCTGTAAGAAGGGTGTGCAGCAACGACGTGCCTGTTGAAATTCTGTAAGCAATTTGTCAATGGGAGATAATTTCCAACAGGAGGGTGTACAGTAATGTCACAATGTAAAAGAAAATCATTTTTTTATTTAATCAGTTCTCATACTTATTTTTCTCAGATATCAGATATAAACGTTGCAATTGAGGGCAGATCATCCTCTCAAATCCCGACGCAGTGAATACAAGAAGTGGGCTGCGATGTCGCCACTGTCAATGGGAATTCTCTCTCTATAAAATTTGTTCTATCTCTTCTATGAATACACAACAATGTGCTTCTTTATATTTTTGCATCTTGTGCAGCGTGCAAAAACTGAGTTTCATCCGAAGGCAAGAGTGTACAGCAGTCTGTTAAAAATTATCAAGAAAAAAAATGTCGACGGTTAAGTGGGAGACACTACAAGAGAAGTGTGTACAATAATGTGATTTTGAAATTGTTCAATATTATCTTCCAATTTAGTAGCCATTGCTGTATATCACTTCGTTGGTGTCTTGTGCTTATTGTAACTTGTAAGAGCCGGTCGTCGCAAACCCTTGCAAAGGGATTAAAAACAGGCTGCATGTGGAAAAGTAGAGATATTTCACGTAAAAAGGGGGTACAAATAAGGGAGTTCTGAACATGTTTATTTTTGTCAATTTCACTCATTTCAATTTTATTATTATTATTGTTAATGTTATTGCTATTATTTTATTGTTTTGGGTAGCTTGCATTTCATTGTTATAAAAAGTATCAAGAAACCCGGACTAATTGCATGGTTAACCGTGTTTGCAGCTACATCAACTCTATCACACAGCAATGAGTAATTACTTGAATTATTTCCCAGTTGATGTATCATTTGAAACAGATAGAAGGTGAATCCATGAACACTCTGTTCAGAAGTACTTAGAACTAAATGGCCGCCGGATTTCGCTCGTAATTCAGTTATGTCGTTAATTTGTGAGATTTGAGATGCAAAAATTAAGCCCTTATTAATTCATGTAGCAATTATGACAAGTCATCTGATGTCAAGTTAATTTGTTTTTCGATGTCAAGTTTGTTTTGTATCTCATGACATCTTAAAGTTAAACGTAGGTTATACCAACCAATGATAAAACAATTGGCATGGTCAATTTGGTACTACGTAGTGTGAGAAAAAAGGATTTCAAGGAAACAGCATAGTGTCAGGTGTAGAATTTACCTCTACACTTTCTTCCAACAAATATAACACTTCATTATGTATTATCACTTCTCATAAATTTACAGTAGTCACTACAATGACATTTTGTATTCACAATTTTGGTACATTTTCAGTTCTACGGTTTGATGCTACGTGTATGAGAATGCGGAGAAAGCATCCAAATCCAAATCCAATGAAAATCCCAAATAAGACAATGTGGAAGTCACCGCTACATGGATCTTCGACGAAATTTGCACATTAGCATCGGTATTCTACAAAAAATTAAAATAGTCTGCAGAAAAGTGGATATTAACGACATTAATTATGGTATTAAAAGTTTTAAGAGGCAGAGAATAAATACTAAGAGTTTTAACTTTTAATTTTATATTACTGATAGCATACGTTGAGAATTCATCTCTATATTTTTGAAAGAGTAAGAATTCATAAGTTGCCTTCTCAAAGAGTTAAAATTGTCATTACAAAGATATTTATGACGAATGTTTGGTAAATATTTCAGGAGAGTTTGTCATGAAATGTCACGAATGGTGGTGTAGATGAAGATAGTGGTGGAGGCAAGAAGCATTTTTACTAAAATGCATCCAAAAGCATGGAACCGTCGCGTTAAAAATTCTCCTTTGAATTGTTATTTTTCCCTCGGGGTAACAGTAAGAATGTAGTATGTATTTTGACCTCTCGCGAACTTAAAATCATTGAGATTTACATCTGTAGAATTTTCAATGTACTACACATTTTTCAAATACGTGCATTCTGATGCTATACGTATGGTGGAGAAAGCATCTCAACCCAAATACAATGCATATTCCGAACAAGGGAGGCTACTTTGACACCACCATTACATGTAATTTTATGGATTTCTGGGTATGAAGCATTTTGACTACAAAAGTTAAAATAGTCTACGTTGAATATTATAGAAAAGGCTTAGTATGCTTCAGGTTAATTATGTAGGTCATTGCTTAGTACAGAAGGGTCAAGGACGAAGAATCATCTTGAGGTAAACGCAAACTTAAAGTATGGAAGTGCACGTCGAGAATTCCTCTAACTTTTTTAAAACAAAATAAAAGTAAACTTGTGAATTTGATTCTTAATGTATTTACAATAGACACTAACATTTTGTTAGGGTTTAAAGAGTAGTATTCTTATTTGAAGTATTTTTCTTGTCCGTTTCTTCGAATTGGAGGAGGACGAGGGCAAAGAGGTCGTGCAGGTGCAGGGTGCATCTCAACCCACAGCCATTGAAAATTCCAAGCATGGTTTTCTTATCAACACTTCATCTCTCATTGGTTTTCTCTAGACAGGATAAGAGTTAGCTATGCTCTCGATCCCTTACAAAGATTCATATGTCACTTGAATTTTAAGAGTTTAATGTTTAGTATTCTTGAATGATGATTTTTCAAGCCTGTTTTTCGAATTGGAGGAACAGAGCGAGAAGGTGGTTGCAGGTGGAGGAAGCATCTCAACCAAAGGCCCTTGAAAATTCCAGGCATAGTACCATGGGCAAAACTTCATCTCTACGCGGTTTTCTCTATTCAAGATAAGTTAGTTATACTCTTGTTCTCGCAAAGGTACAGTTGTCACTAGAATTTAATCAGGGTATACATACATATTTATTAGAACTGCAATTGGGTATGACCCGGTGGCAGTTAATGACAATTGCAAAAATTACAACACTTACATTAGTAATAATAATACTAATAATGATAATAACAACAATAATAATACCGTACAATACAGTACAAGACGAGTATAATATACAGTACAGTATAATGTCTATTATGTTTTTTATGCATTTTGCATGTCCGTTTCTTCGAATTGGAGGAGTAGGTCGAGGAGGTGGTGCATATGGAGGAAGCATCACACCGTGAATGGTGAAAATACCAGGCATGGTATTCATGGTCAAGACCTTATCTCTACGTGGTTTTCCCTATACAAAATAAGATGCTCTGGATTTCACAAAGGTACAGTTGTAACAAGCATTTTATCAGGGTGGAATGTTTAGTTTACAAAGTTTTGGAACATTTTCGTCGTCCGTTGTTTGAAATGCTACAATTATTACTAGCAAGAAGCGATCGAGAAAGCATCTCAACCCATGTGCATAAAAAATTCCAAGCGTTTTATTCATAATCAAGAATTTCTGTACCTTTCATCTAAACAGGATAATAGTTATGGTCTTGATCGCTTACATAGGTAAATATCACTAGCATTTTACCAGGGCGTAATGTTTAGTATACACAATTTTGGTACATTTTCAGAGTCTGTTGTTTGAAATGCAACATTTATTCAAAGAAGGAAGAGGTGGACGCATCTCAACCCATATTCATAGATAATGGAATGCTATTTTAAGAATCTTAAGTCGTCCTTTTATGAACACGTTACATATTTACCATTTGACTTCACGCAAAGGTGCATTTTTTCATTACAATCGTATGTGTTGAATGTTTATTCTATTATGTTGGTACAATTTTCATGAATTTTATGGAAAGGTGGTGATAGACGTGGCATCGCAAACAATTTACAATTAAAACTCCAAGAAAGGAATGCCAGATAATGAATGGGTTCATATTATTCGTAATCAAAATTCCAGTTTATTATGATTTTGTCTTATGTAAAAATAGTTGTATATATATAATCAGCTTCTCTGGTTTTGGTGCTACTTAAGCGGAGGGAGACTGGAAGCTACGTCAGCCAAAGACGTATTTAATAAAGGGCAGTATTAGAACAGACATTTTTCCTCGCAGCAACGCCTTCGACAGTTTATGAACAGCAGATAAATACGTTATTCATTTTGTTTTCTTGAAAAGGTAAAATTACGGCTCTGCAATTTGTTTAGTTGTTAGTGTTTTTGAAAACCCAGTTTTGAGTTATTGCAGGTCCATTATTGTCTGTGCAATATATTAATATATGATGGTGGAGGGTCAGAAGCCCCACCTCAGTCAAAATGCACTGAAACTTTTTTAGCTCAGCTTGAGTATTCTGAGCCATCACTGTTAAGGACGAGGTAAGTATCGACATTAATTATTAGTAGTCATTAAAATTTTGGAATTTTTGTGTTTAGATTTTACAGCTATGGGGTATTTTCTGAGTATGATTTCTGCACTACTTATTTGTGGAGAAAGAAAATGAAATAGAAACATTTCGACCCAAATGAACTGAAAATATCACAGATGGAAGTCCGCGATTAAAAAACGCCGGACACGTATAGTAGGGAGCGTGGAAGCGCGGCACGCGTTGAATCGCATCGAGAAAATATTAAAATAGGGAAAATTATTGGACGATTTCGTGGTGAACAGGACGATATCACGACATTTAAGTGCTTATGAAAGTCAGTGCAGACAGCTGAGAGCGAAAGCGAATGGGCAGTTCATTTAATTGGATTGTTGCCGTATAATGTGAACAATTGGATCACGTTACACGAGCAGGACGACGGATGGACTTATGAGGCATTAAAGTCTAAATTATTAGAATTGTATAGATATAATGCGGAAAAATTTCGTCAGCTATTTTTAAACACAACAAAGGTAATAATTCCACGTGGGGAATATTTGGCCGAGAATTGTTAAATTACGCGAGCGAATGGGTGTCCGGATTACGCGTACACACGTTTGAAGAGTTAATAAATCTGATAGTTACGGATCAGATGAAGCGGAAGGTTTCATGGGAAAAGCGCGATCATTTCATTGATTTGGGAGCGGAATTTAGCAATCTTATAGAATTCGCTAAGAACTAGACGCGTACGAAAATCACAGGCAAGGGTGGAGAAGGACAGGATTTTTCAGGCCAAACAGAAAGAGCAGGTAGAAACTAAGGTCACAGCAGGGCCGGCGAAGGAAATTCCGAGTTTGAGCGAGGAGGACAAGGTTGCGGCGCGGCCTGAATTCGAGATGCGGTTTGTCAGGAAATGCTTTGTATGTCAGTCACCACAACATTTGGCCAGGCAGTGTCCTAATAAAAAATCAAAGCTGTACATCACGCGCGTGAGCGAGAAGCGAGCGAATTGTTTCGACCACATACTGTAGTTGGGAAAATTAACGGCCATGGGTCCTTGATTTTGCGTGATACTGGCACCTCATTTGATTTGGTTAGCGAGAATTTAGTAGACGCAGAAGATTTCACTGGAGAATCGGTTTGGATTAGTTCCACCTTGGAGAAATGGCCCAAGAACTTGGGTGGCGCTAATCGACTTAGAAATGCCGAGCGGGCGTGTAATTACGCGGGCTGCTATTGTACCTAAGGAATGCGAATTACCGTATTACATTCTCAGCAGCTTTAGGTTTGTTATTGCAATATGTCAAAGAGGGTTTCGTAGAACCGCAAGGAATTAATTTAGTGGTAACGCGAGCCAGCGCGACAAAGGCTGATAAAACGGGGACGGGACGGGAAATTTAGTAAAATCGATATTACTGTCGGTGGAGACGGAGGTGAGTGAAGGTATAGTGGAGGTAGAGGGAAAACACAAAGGCGATATTTGCTGGGAGTGAAAACGAAGCAGAACTCTCGGGTGAAATTAAGAATTTGTGGCGAGTAGACGCGAAGCAATTTCGTACGACACAGCAAGACGACGAAGAGATCAGGCAGATTTAAGTCGCATAAAACCTAAATCTAGAATTAGGAAAAGATGCGTATTTTGTAAGAAATGCCATTCTCTTCAAGAATAGGCAAAGTAAGAAAGGAGACAATTTCGAGATGTTAGTTGTTCCTAAGGTCTATCGCGGAAAAATCTTATTGGTTTGTCACGAAACGGTCTCGAGTCACTTCGGTTGCTCGAAATCAAAATCGTGTGTGTCGCGATACTTCTGGCCTAACTGTTTTCAAGAAATGTAGAGATTTGTTAAATCATGTAACAGTTGCCAGGTAGGTCTGGCGGGGATAAGAGAAAGGTACCTTTAGTTATTGTGTCAATAATTATTGAAATGTTCTCTAAACTAAATATCGATACCGTAGGGCCGTTTACGCAAAGTAGTTCTGGAGCGAAATATATTTTAAGAGATTTATGTAGCTTCACGGTGTCCGAGGCCATTCCTATAAAGAATTTGCAGACCACCACTATCATAGAGGCACTATTGAAATTGTTTAGCAGGACCGGATTTCCGCGAAAAATTCAAACGGACAAGGGAACGTTTTACGATGCTTAGAGGCAGGAGGTGACTGGGAAACGAATCTTCCGGCAATATTGTTTGCTATGAGAACGTCGGTTCACGTGTCCTTAGGGTGAGAGCGTAGGCTTCCGCGGTCGGAATCAGTATTTACTAGGCTGTCCGGGTGACGCCGCGTCCATGGCGAAGGTGCCGACGTTTCGGTCGCCATCCTGCGACCTTCTCAGGGCGTAATGCGCGGAGACACTCTGACTAGACACATTTCCGCGCATTACGCCCTGAGGAAGGTCGCAGAATAGCGACCGAAACGTCGGCACCTTTGCCATGGACGCGGCGTCACCCGGACAGCCTAGTAAATGTCTTTAGGGTATACGCCGGTAGATATAGTATTTGGAAAAACAATGAGGACACTGATGACACTTTTGTATGAAAATATTATTGAAAATGAACCAGAGTAATTCTCTGAGTATGTGTTTGAACTAATGAATAAGCTGAAGTTTATTAGGGAAACAGCGCATCAAAGGTTAAAGAGCGAGCAGCAGAAAAGGAAAATTGCGTATGTCAAGAAGGCAGTTGTGATAAATTTTAGTGTATGCGACAAAGTGCTTGATCTTTGCTCCTAATAGAACAAAAAACTGTTGGTTCAGTGGATGGGACAGGGAGAAGTCACAGAAAAAGTTTCGGAAGTAAATTTTGGTAAGATTACCTAATAAGAGTTCCGGGAAAGTTTATCACGTAAACATGATGAAAGCGTATCATCAAAGGACGGAAAACGTAAATTTGGTTACGGAGAGTGGGAATGAAAGTGAGGCAACGGATGACGCGATCGAGAAGTATGCGCTAAGACGGCGACTTCGATGCAGAGTCAATTCTTGTAGGTACGAATACTACAACGGAAATGTAAGATAAACTAAAAACAACTGTTGAATATAGGGACATTTTTTCTGATAAGCCAGATTTATCCGAGATGGTAGAATATTTTCCACTGCCTAGTTTAGATGAGAGAATCGAAACTGTAGTAGCTGCGAAAATATCTACTTGTGATTTAAGCAAAAGCTTTTGGTAAGCTACGATGACGGAAAGAGCGCAGAGATATGCCACTTTCTGCACAAATTTTGGAAGCTACAAACCACTACGTATGCTTTGTGGAATTAAGAATGCGCCTTGTGTGTAGTAAAGGATTGTTTGGAATTTTGGAAGCTACAAACCACTACGTATGCTTTGTGGAATTAAGAATGAGCCTTGTCTGTAGTTAAGGATTGTTTGGAATTTGCTATTCCTTACATGGATGATATTCCATGGATATTTTTAGTAATGATTAGTCAGATCACCTACGTCACTTACGCACGGTATTCCAAATACTAAGGGAGGCGAAACTTTACGTTAAATGTTTTTGGGCTACGAAATTGGCAGCGTTCTTATGAAGCTGAACGAAGTAAATGTATGCGCGGTTAAGGAATATCAGAGACCGAATACTAAAAAATAAATTAGGAAATTTCTATGATTAATTTCCTATAATAGGCGTTTTGTGCCGAGATTTTAGGAGAAGGCTGCGCCTCGCATCGATTTGTTAAGGGGAAGTACACATGGGCAAATATCATTGTCGGAAGGTTGTGAAAATGCATTTGTTGAATTGTGGAAAGTTCTGGGCGGTGAATCCGTCATTCATGCTCTTTAATTCAGCAGGAAATTTTAATGCAATGCGACGCGTCCGACAGAGGGGCGGGGATTGTACTCTCTGTTAGATGAAGGGAATGAGCATCCCGTGTTATTTATCAGTAATTTTCTCCTTCGGAAATGAAATTTTGTGTGACAGAGAGAATGTGCGACCATTATATGGGAACTACAGCGATTAAAGCACTATTTAGATGGAAATGTTTGCCTAAAGGTAGAAACCGACCATAATCCTCTGGTTTGGTTGCAACAATGTTCCGGGAATCATCCCAGACTGATGAGATGGTCATTGGCAATTCAGCATTTGAATATTAAGATTAAACATCGGAGGGGTAGTCAGAATGTGAACGCTGACATTCTTAACCATATGTACGAAAATCAGCTCCAGGTAGTGTCTGGGATTGCAGAGAGGCGTGCGTTGCTCGGCAACGCGTGTAATGTTAGTGCGCGTCAAGAAAGTGCCGACACAGTCCATAAGTGTTGTTGTACAAGAAAGTGAAAGGAAGGAGTGAAGCAAGACGGACTTTCCGGAAAACAAATATATGAACCTTTGCATAATTATATTCGCGCAGATGAAGAGAAATTGTAATTAATAAAATTTGAATGTGTAAAGAAATTCGTAAGTTTATGTACAGGACGGATTACAGTACAGGACAGAGTACAGTTACGGATATAGATTCACGGAAGAATTAAAAACTGTATATAGTTAGTGATCTGAAAAAAGAGGTTTGTGTATGATTGAAAAATTGGTGAAAGGGTTATATTGTGGTTTGTTTGTCATATTTTGAAAAGGTTAAATGGTGGATTTGTTTTTGTAATATTTTGGAAGGGTATAGAAAAAATTATTGGATACCACATCATAGCGTTAGGAAATAGGGGTAATAGATGATTGTAGTTATTAAACTGAAATAAAGGAAATAGATAGTATAGTAAGATAAAAAAGTAATGTATTTGATGTAGTTAGTTATGTTAGGCGCAGTTGTTTAAAATGTGAGACACCTCGCCTAGGGTATTAAATTTTGGGGAATTTTTTTTCTGTGTTGTTGCATCTGCGAAAAAATTCGTGGGGGTGCCTCTCATGTTTGTACAGCCGTGTCGCGCTAAAACACGGAGACAAGCACGTAGCAGACGGCGGACATCGCCGAATGTTTAACAAAGGGTGGAGTGATGACGCACTGGGACTTTCCGTAGACGTGGACGTGGAGTGGAAAGGCGGCGGTAGGGTGGAGGCAATGGGGAGGCAGGGAGCAAGCGCCGAAGGGCCTTCATAAGGCCACGAGAGCAATGCCCCGATCTTGTTTCCTAGCGGCGTCGACGGCAGGTGGTGCATGAATTTGTGCGAGTAGGTGCACGAGGGCAAGGGGCCGGCAATTCAGTCGTGACTAGCGAGACATGTAGATGGTCTCAGGGTAGGTCTCCGCACAGGGAACGTTGAACGAATGTTGCGGTGTGGTAGCCGTTCCGTAAATTCTCTCCTAGCAGTGGGTTCTATTTCTTTAGTTAATTGTAAGTAGTGTAATTGTTTAATTGTGACTGTCTAGATTCTAAATAAGTATATTTTTACAAACCACTATCGTCTTTGTTCTGATTACACCCGTATGACGCCACACTTGAAACAACGTAGATGGCCACCAAAACTGGTATGCACGGTATGAATGAGAATGGTGTAAATATTTTGTTATTATGTGTGAATGTTGAATTAATTTTTTTGTTATTTTATAACAGGATCTCTTGTTTTTGTGTAATGATTTTTCTGGAAGCGTCACAGAGGAAAATGGCGACGGTGCAGATTAACGCCGCCGAATAAACAAACAGTACCACTGAGCACGGTACTGAATATACATTTGAATAATGTCTACGTCTCTTCTTGGTTTGTAGGTAAAGAAATATAATTTTACCTCCAATTTCTAACTCGGGTAAGTACATAATAGGCGTAAGGGAATAATTTTAATAAAGAGGAGGCACAACGGAACGGACACAATATGTAGAAGGGATGAAACTCACATTTTGTCAATGAACATAAAATGGGAAATTGCAAATAAGCGTTTGCAAAATTTGCCCCTGTGTTTGACGACTCATGCGCAGATGTACTGCGAGTAATGTTCCGAGACGGTAAAGATTTCTTGTTCCTCTGCTCGTTTTAGATTCATACATGGAATAGAGGTTTCGATTTCGACATTGACATTATCGTATCAAATCCCATTCACTTGTGTTCAATTTTTGTCTCCGACTTGGTGGTTCACGACCCTTGTATATGGTATTATAACTTACTCTGTTAATCTTCCTTTCGTAGGTTTGATGAGCCTCAACTCATTAAGTTGGTCGTTCTATCTGGTCCACAAGCCAGGCTTAAATCTTCCTATCAGTTTTGTTCATTGGCACCGCAGCCAATGCCCACATTTAATGTAAATCCTCTATTATAATCCAGACCCTCGACTCTCTACTATGCAGCAGAGAGCGTATGGTGAAAGTTGATCGTGCGAAGGAATCATCCTTTCACTTCAAACATATTCATTATGAAACTGATGATTGCGTCTTTTGCTGTCGAGCATCAACATTTGGTGCAACGGCGGAAATGCAACAAATAATATCATGTAAGATGGTTTAATAATCGGCAGCTTGCTGACATCGTTCCATTTTTATTTTCTTTTAGGTAGAATCTGATTATGCTTTCGTTGTGATTTTTTTCAGCTGATGCGATGTATAAAATTTTAGTCATAAATATGCGTTGAATTATTTCAACTTTACCAAAGATTTCGTTCAATGGACACTCCCGGTTTCGGGTACGCCAACATAAGTTAAAATCTCCCTGCATTGATGCGCAGCTACGAAAATATATATAATTTAATGCTTTTTCCCTAATCCTCTATGTAATGCGCTAAAAATACAAGGCAGCAGTTTATAATTAACCATCGTCGAAAACTAAATATTGCTGTATAGAGAATTATATCAGAACCTTGATTAATGACATTTTAGATCTTAAAAGACAAAAAATATAGGAATGAAGATTACGACGTTGTGATTGCTACACACATTATAATCACGCGAAACTCGGAAATGGAGACCTGATAGTGCTCGTCGTACCATTCCATCCCAGATGAGTTAAAACGCTCAGCGCGTACGGCAATGTCAACATTTGGTCCAAGGCAGATATTCTCTCCAAAACGAGTGTACAGCGAAGTCGTGAAAATTAAAACTTTTCTATTAATGTCTTTCAATGTAATTCTCATGGTCGTATTTCTTGTTTTTCAGATATAGGGTTAAAATGCGCGTTTGGGGATATCTGATGCACCACTTATACCCACAAGCACTAGAAACCCACTTCATTGCAGACTGTCAAGAGGTCATTTGTCAATGAGAAAGTGGCCAATGAGAGATATTCTCGAGAAGGATTACAACAATCTCGTGAGATGTGAAAATTTTATGTATTGTTATTAAATTTAATTTGCTATTATATTCCAATGTTTTACAGATATCATCAGTGGAATGCAGCGTCTGAAAGCATGCCGCACTAACCCATCCTAGATGCAGAGAAAATACCATTGTCGGCAATGTCGACAATTCGTCAAAGGGAGACGCTGTATATGAAGTAATGTGATTCTTGTAACACTAAATGTTTTCAAAATTGAATTAATAGTAAGTATTATGCTTAACGATTTTCAGATATGTCGTATTAAATTAAGCATGTGAAATTTGTTCTGTTTTAACGCAAGATATGCTTTAAAAACAAACAGCGGGAGCGACAATGTCGCAAATGGTCAAAAGAATATATTCTGCACATGGTGAACAGAAAAGTCGTAATACTTGAAAACTTTCAAAATTTTCAAGTTAATTGCTAGTAATTATATTTTGTTTCATCTTTCAGGTGACAATTATTTCTCTCAGCATACGAATGCTGTTTGTTCCATTTTCATCGAGAAGCATAGAAAGCGCGCAAAACGGGCGTAAATGTCGGCTCGTCGGTAGGAAGATTTCTCTACAAGAAAGGAGTTACAAATTCCGTCGCCAGTCCAGCAGCTTGCTCGAAAGTCCGATCGCAAAGCATAGCGCGCTAGATGTCTACGCAGTGGCACCTTGCTAATGAGTTCTTCCAGATATTAAGGTAGCTCGAGCCACAGCTTGAAATGGTAAATTCCGTACTCACCACAACTACACTGGATTCTTGGAGTGCTGTTCCCCTAAATCGTTTTAGTTATGTTTGCTACCAAGAAAGATACAATTCCCAATGCTATGAAAACGCATAATAAAGCGGGAAATGTCGAGAAGTCGCCCCTCTGTGTAGTTTGGATTAAATGAGCACATTCAGCATTTACGTTAAAGAAAAGTTTAATTTGTGTAGCAGACACTATTAAGTGTTGAAACTCGAGTGCATTTTTCAGGTTAATTATTAGTGCTATTAAGTACTACGAGGAACAGGAGGATGATGAGAAAGCTTTCGTAATGAATCGAAAACCGAAAACAAAGTCAACGTCGAGAATTCCCTTCCATATTTTTTGCATTGTACCACATCCTTCGAGTGGCTGACCCATTTCACCTGATTACCTGCATTTTGTGCGATCCAGCGTTGTCCCGGCTGCTCAGTCGTAAGACTTCTAAAAGGAGGCATGCCTGATAGGACTATCTCTAATGCTACCACTATCTCAACCCATGTGAGTTAAAAAATTCCAATCATGTAATTAATGGTCAAGATTTGTTTCGACATTTTCTCTGAGAGGTTAGTTTGTGCTCTTGATCTCTCACAAAGGTACGGTTGTCACTAGCTTTTTGTCAGGGTGGAATGTTTAGTATTTTTTGTTGCATTTTCCAGGTCCGTGTTCAAGAACTAGAGGCGGGAGAGAATGTGGAGACGGAGGTGGTGGAGAACACACCTCAACAGACGACATTCGAAAATTCCAAGTATGGTGTACATTGTCAATACTTACTCTCTACATTTTCTCTGAACAGGACAAGTTATTTACCCTCCTGATTTCTCGCAAACGTATAGTTCTGAAGTACACATTTTATCAGGATGAATCTTCACGTTTAACAGTTTCGTATATGGTCAGGTGTCGCATTTTTATATGACTATATTATGGGCAGGAGAAGAAACCTCTCAACCAAGTGTATTTAATATTTTAGCATCATGATATCTGCATCATGGCTATGCATTTCCTCCTATACATGGATTTTTTCTAAAGGTAGAGTTGGTTAACGTTTTGATCTTACAGGAAATACAGCTGTCCCAACTTTTTTGCATTGTGGATGTTTATTTATCACTACTGTACCTTTTTAAGAGCCCATTATTTGAATCTAAATTATGCGAAAGGAAGGAAGCAGCATTCAACCATGTGCATTTAAAGTCCATGGTATTGATGGCTTAGCGACGTTCTACATGAGATTTTTCTCCAAACAGGATAAGATTAGTTATTGCTCTTGATCTAATCAACGTACAGTTAGTCAACACCAGATTTATTCAGGCTTGGATCTGCTCAGTATACTGTATTTTGATGTCATTTTCAAGGTCCGCTTGTTTCGAAAGCACATTTGAGGCTGGATGGAGAGAGTATCTTCACTTCATGTGCATTAAAAATTCCGGGAATTAAGAAATACCAGGATTCGAGTTACCTCCTTGTTTAGTTGTCTTACTGCTTATGTCATTCTTTTTTCATTTTGGAGAAAACCAACCGTTTTAAAGTTCCTTCGTCTAAAAAATTAAGTTTCTTTACTTCAACGACAGTGAAGATGTTTGGAATTTATCAGTGCTCGCTACGCATTCTTTCTGCCTCATCATAATGTCGCAAGAGAGGGGTAGGTAAGTCATCGTTCAAGAAAAGTTGACGGCGAGTAATACTATCGCAATGGATTGAAACACGAGTGTCAATACCTTTTCTGATTCTTGATGTAACGTTTCCCACCAGTTTTGATTAGGATATTATTTTTACTTATTACCATCTAATCGTTCGCACTATTAATTACTTAAAATATGACAATTTCTTCATTAATAAGTTGTGATGCCATTTGATTGGTTGCAAACAGTATTGAAATTTCTATTCACATAGTTTTCTAACACGATCTTAAATCTTAAAATTGAAGAGTTTTAAATCAAAATTTACACTTTTAATATTCATTTGTTGTGCATATGGTTATGACTTAAGCAATTACAATCTTTTCACCAAATTAAAGTCATTAGAGCGTATAACAAACGGAAACAGTTCAATAATTCATTATTGGCGAGTTAGACACCTTTCGTTATTTAATTTGAATATCATTCTTCCTTAGCATTGTTCTAATAAACTGTCAGGCGTAGAAAGCACTGCAGTTACATCGGCTTCTGTGTAATTTTCAGCTCCTTCATCTCGAGGGTACTGTGAGACGAGTAGGAATTAAAATAATCTCAATCAAATTTAGCATGAAAACTCAAAGAATAGCAATGACAGGTCTAGATTGTTTGTTTAAACAGGTTTCCATCATTTTGATTTGTATTCCGTAATGTGAAATAATAATGCAATGCCATCTGTGCATTTTATGTAAAAATTTTATACTTATGGTGAAAGACAAATGCGATATGTGATAAAATTGCGTTTGCCATTAAGCAAGAGATGGTTTAAATTTAATGCAACTTGTACATTAATCCTCCTATGTCCTCTCTATTTCCTTTTCTTATCTACTACGCCTAGTCTCTCATTTGTCTGTCTTTTTCTCCTCTTTATCTTATTACTCTCTTTGTCATTCTGTCTCTCTCTTTGTCTTTCTTTGTCTCTTCACTTTCGTCTTCTCTCTCTTCGTCTTTTCTAGTTCGTCTCTTTCTATTCGATCTCTTTCTATTCGTCTCTTTCTATTCGTCTCTTTCTATTCGTCTCTTCTATTCGTCTCTTTTCTATTCCGTCTCTTCTATTCGTCTTCTTTCTATTCGTCTCTTTCTCTTTGTTCTTTCCGCTTCTTAGTCTCTTTCTCTTTGTCTCTTTCTCTTTTCTTTTCTCTTCTGTCTCTTCTCTTTGTCTCTTTCTCTTTATCTCCTTTCTCTTTATCTCTTCTTTTACTCTTTCCTCTGATCTCTTTCTCTTTGTCTCTTCTCTTTGTCCTTTTTCTCTTCCTCTTTGTCTCTCTTCCTCTTTGTCTCTCTTCCTCTTGTCTCTCTTCCTCTATGCTCTCTTCCCTCTTTGTCTCTCTTCCTCTTGTCTCTCTCTCTTGTCTCTCTTCCTTCTTTGTCTCTATCCTCTTTGTCTCTCTTACCCTTGTTCTCTCTTTCCTCTTTGTCTCTCTTCCTCTTGTCTCTCTCTCTTGTCTCTCTTACCTCTTTGCTCTCTTACCTTAGCTTCTCTCCTCTTTAGTCTCTCTTCCTTCTTTGTCTCTCATTCCTCTGTCATTCTTCCTCTTCTGTCCTCTTCCTCTGTGTCATCTTTCCTCTTTGTCTCTCTCCTCTTTGTCTCTTTCCTCTTGTGCCTCTCTTTTCCTCTTTGTCTCTCTTCCTCTTTGTCTCTCTTCACTCTTTGTCTTCCTTCTCTTTGTCTCTCTTCTCTTGTCTCTCTTTCTCTTTGTCTCTTCTTCCTTTGTCTCTCTCCCTTGTCCTCTCTCTTTTCTCTCTTCTCTTGTCTCTCTTCCTCTTTGTCTCTCTTCCTCTTTAGTCTCTCATTCCTCTTTGCTCTCTTCTCTTTGTCTCTTCTTCTCTCTCTCTCCTCTTTGTCTTCGATCCTCTTTGTCTCTCTTCCTCTTTGTCCTCTCTTCCTCTTTGTCTCTCTTTCTCTTATGTCTCTCTTCTCGTGTCTCTCTTTTCCTTGTCTCTCTTTCTCTTGGGGTCTCTCTTTCTCTTTGTCTCTCTTTTCTCTTTGTCTCTCTTCTCTTGTCTCTCTTCTCTTCTCTTCTCTCTTTCTCTTTTCTTCGTCTCTCTTGACTTCTTTTTCTCTTTGTCTCTCTTCTCTTTCTCTTGTACTCTCTTTCTTCTTCTCTTGTCTCCTCTCTCTCTCTCTTTCTTTTGTCTCTCTCTCTCTCTCTCTTTCTCTTGTGCCTCTCTCCTCTTCTCTTTGTCTCTCTCTCTCTCTCCTCTTATCTCTTTGTCTCTCTCTCTCTCTTTCCTTTGTCTTCGTCTCCTTGCTCTTTGTCTCTCCTCTCTTTCTCTTTGTCTCTCTCTCTTTTTCTTTGTCTCTCTCTCTCTTTCTCTTGTCTCTTCTCTCTTTCTCTTGTCTCTCTTCTCTTTCTCTTTGTCTTCTCTCTCTCTTTCTCTTTGTCTCTCTTCTCTCTTTCTCTTTGTCTCTCTCTCTTTCTCTTGTTAGTGTGTTGTCTCTCTCTCTCTCTTCTGTGTGTTGTCCTCTCCTCTCTTGTGTGTGTGTCCTCTCTCTCTTCTTTGGTTTGGCTTCCTCTCTCTTTTTGTGTTGTTTCTTTTCTGCTTCTCTTCTGTGTGTGGTTCTCTCTCTCTCTCTTTGTGTGTGTGTCTCTCTCTTCTCTTGGTTGTGTGCTCTACTCCTCTCCTTTGTTGTGTTCCCTCTCTCTCTTATTTGTGTATGTTGTGTCCTCTCTTCTCGCTCTTGTGTTTGTGTGCTGTTCTCTCTCCTCTCTTGTGTGTGTGTTCTCTCTATCCTGCTTTCTGTCTTTGTGTGTCGTGTGTCCTCTCTCTCTATCTTGTGTGGGCTGTGTCTCCTCTCTCGTGTGATGTGTGTGTCTCTCCTCTTTGTCTGTGGTGTCTCTCTCCTGTTGTGTCGTGTTCTCTCTCTCTCTCTCTTGTGTGGGTGTCTCTCTCACTCTCTCTCTTGTGGGTTGTTGGCTTCCTCCTCTCTCTCTTTGTGCTGTGTGGTTTCTCTCCTCTTCATCTCTTGGGTGAGTGGTCTCTCTCTCTCCTCTCTTTCTGTGTGTGTTCTCTCTCTCTCTTCATTTGGTGTTGCTCTCTCCTCTCTCTCTCTCTTGGGTGTGTGTCTCTCTCTTCTCTCTCTCTTTGTGTGTATGGTCTCTCTCTCTCTCTCTCTCTCTCTCTCTTTGGTGCTGTGAATTGTTCCTCTACTCTCTTTGTCTTGTGTTTCTCTCTCTCTCTCTTTGTTGGTGGGCTCTCTCTCTCTCTCTTTGTGTGTGTGTGTCTCTCTCCCTCTCTTTTGTGTGGTTCTCTCTCTCCTCTCGTGATTAGTTGTTGTCCTCTCTCTCATCTCTTTGTGTTGTGTGTCTCTCTCCTCTCTTTGTGTGTGTGTCTCTCTCTCGTCTTCTTCGTGTGGTGTGTCTCTCTCATTCTGTGGTGTAGGGTGTGTCCTCTCTCCCTTGTGGTCTTTGTGTGTCTCTCTCTCTTTGTTGTGTGTGTGTCTCTCTACTCTTTGTGAATTGTTGTGTCTCTCTCCCTCTCTCTCTTTGTGTTGTGGTGTGATCTCTCTCTCTCTCTCTCTCTTGGTTGTGTGATCTCTCTCTTCATCTCTCTCTTTCGTGTGGGTGTCTCTCTCTCTCTCTTCTCTCTTCTGGTGTGCTGTCTCTCTCTCCTCTCTCTTTGTGTGGTCTCTCTCTCTCTCTCTTGTGTGTGATATGTTAGTCTCTCCCTCTCGCTCTCGGATCTGTGTGTCTCTCTCTTCTCTCTCTATTTGTGGTGTGTACCTCTCTCCTCTCTCCTCTCTCTGATGTGTGATGTGTCTCTCTCTACTCTCTTTTGTGTGATGTGTCTCTCTTCTTTGATGTGGTGATGTCCTCTCTCATTGTGTGTCTGGTCTCTCTCTCCTTTGGTGTCTGTGTCTCTCTCCTCTTTGTGTTGGTGCTCTCTCTTTGGGGTGTTCTCCCTCTCCCTCGCTTTGTTGGGTCTCTCGCTCTTTGTGCATCATCATCTTTGCCGCCATCCGCGGTCTAGTGATACTCACTCACGTGTAGATGATCTCCTCCTCTCTAGCTGCTTTACTGAGTTTCTGCTGAGCGTGTCGTCCACTTCTTATGTGTGTCATCGGTATCCTACTTACAACATTGCATGTGTACTAGACTTCGTCTGCGTCCTCTGCATATCTGTGCATGCTCGTCCTATATGTGCTCATCTCTCTATCTTGTGGTGCGTGTCGACTTCTCTCTGTTCTCCCCTTCTTTTATCGGCATCTTTCTATTGCCACCTCTATAAAACAGCTGGTCTGTCAATATCCTGCCTCCCGCTCAGGTGTGCTTCCTCTCACCCTTTACCTCAATTAGCTTCTCATTTGCTGCTTTCCTCTTCTCGTCTCTCTGTGTGTAGTCTCTCCTCTCTCTTTGGTGTCCTCTCTCTCCTTTGGTTGTGTCTCTCTCCTTCTTGTGTGTGTGTTCTTCTCTCTCTTCTTTGTGGTGTTTCTCTCTCTCTTTTTGTGTGTGTCTCTCTCTCTATTGTGTGTGTCTCTCTTCTCTTTGTGTGTGTCCTCTCTTTTTTCTTCTCTCTCTGCGCTGGGTTCTCTTCTCTCTCTCTTTGGTGTGTCTACTCTCCTCTCTCTCTCTCTCTCTCTCTTTGCTTCTCCTTATCTGTTAGCGATTTGCAGTTTTTGTGCTGCTTACTTCACTACATTATCTCAAATATTAATTTGACATAACTTTCTTTAAATTCTTAATCTAACTCTGTTCAACTTCACTCCTAGGTATAGACTACACATCATATTGTATACTGATATTGTCGTCTTCTTCTCCCTCTCACAATTACTCCGCGTCTCTTCTCCACTCTACATATTTTTTATGAGCTGAAGCTCTTGCTCACAATCTCTTCAATAATCATCCCACCTTAAATACGTATAATTTCTTATTCGACACTTAATTATTCCCCACCACAAATTGCAATTTAGCAATTCCTGTTATGCAATATATACATCACTAGTCTGAATGTTCAATTGTTTAAATAAATAGACAAACCATCGCGTTTAAACAATATAAACGTATTTCTCTCACCAACAAAATCTTTCGTCATAATATTCCATACTTTTTGTTGAATCCCTACATCATGACTTACTTTATAGATTTCGTACGACGTCGTCAACCTCCGGTTTAAGCGGCTGTACCCACCACATGAGCCCGGCTCAGCCCCTAAGTGTCACAAATGGACGAATACATTATCCTTTAATATATTTATTACTAATTTTTTCAGAAAATACAATAAAAAAGCGATAAATAATTAAACTAAACGCAGAAATGAGTCGCGCGTAATTGTATAATAGTCAAAATGTGGAATGTTGCTAGTTAATGCATTTCAAGTTTATATTATTCAATTCAATAAAAATGAAAACTAATTTGCCGTATTTTCAATGTAATTATAAAACTCTCATTCTTGATTGATATGTACATATATCTAATATATTTGGATTGATTGGATTTTCTTCATATTTGAACATCGATTTTAGGAAGGGTCAAATTAACATGTGGACAAAGCCGCCGCCCCCCCCCATGCATGCGGCGTGCATTTCATGGCATCATCAGAACCAGACGCATTGCAAATGCACAGCACGCGCATCAATGTCCACATTTTTGCAAAGGCAGTAATACTCCAGAAAACAGGTACGCAGTAATGTCATTTTGAAAACGGTTGTCATTAGAATTAGTTTTCATTATTATACTCTTTCTCAAGTTGCAGGTTAAAATGCACCGTGAGTACAGGTCGTCCCTTACCAAGCCAGACGCGTTGAAAAACGCAGCGTAAGTACAATGGCAAGTAATCTATGAAGATACTCTCGATAAGAGGCGTACATTTTCAATATTGTCATGGTGTGTTTTAAAGATATCTTGTATTTATTGAAGCGTTTAACCACAAACATTCCCAGAAATGAGACCCGCTTCGTCGCCGCGGGTCTAATGGTCAACAAGAGAGGTTCTCTATAAGAAGGCTGTGTGACAGGGTTTGTATGTGCCTCAACAATAAACATGCATTGCAACAAGCACCGTAGGCTAGTGTGTCAACAGTCATCAACTGGAGATATTCTATGTAAGAAAGGGATACACCAATGTGATATTTGTCAATTCCATCAAAATGTAATTATATTTAGTTTCCGGTGGCAATAACGTAGTCGCGTGCTGATCATACTATCATAATCGATGCACTGAAAAGAGGAATCGCGGACAACAATGTCGACAATCGTCAGTAGAATATGGTTTCCATCGAGTGGTGACAATGTGAATATTTTCAATTTAGTTAGAAGTAATATTTTGTCATGCTTCAGATATCAAGTTCATATAGCTACAGTTACACTGGGTTCATGTTGCTACACCCCATGAACTTGCTATGCTAGTCGTACCATCCCAATCGAAATGCATTGAAAGACAGCTTTGGTGACAATGTCGACAATCGTCAACAGAAGATATTCTCTATAAGGGTGTACAACAATGTGAAATCCTTAAATATCTTACAAATGTCATCCGTGGTAATTAAATTTCGTTTAATTTGTTACAGATCAGAATTACGTAAAAAGCTGAGTGTGCTGGGTCTGAAATTCCAAAGTAGATGCATTGAAAATGAGAATAGGGAGCGACGATGTCGACTATGATGAGAAAATTAATATCGAAGAAGGGTAAACATTGTCATATTTTTGAATCTCTCCACTTTAAAATATTATTTCGTTTCATGTGTGTCAGGTAGCAACATCTTCACGGAGCATGACTAGTGACATTGCTTTGTGATCTCAATGTATTGCAAACGAGCAATGTGTACGATATGTCGAAAATAGTCAATAAAAGATACTCTATAAGAAGTGAGAACTACAATGTGAATATTTTAAATTGTATAAAAAATAAATGTGATAATGTGAATATTTGTCATTGGGACGAATTATGTTTTGTTATTTTGTTTCAGGTATCAATTACTTAACAAGATCGTATAATCTGAATCTAGATGCATTGAAAATAAGTATCGTGGGCGACAATGTTGGCAATCGTCAGTCGCAGATACTCTAAAAGGGCGAACAAAGTAAAAAATTTTGATTCTTTCAATTTAGTTGGAGATATTTAATTTTAAATGATTCAGTTAGAAGTTACTTAACGCAGCATGATGGTGCGGGAAGCTCCAATCTAAAAGCATTAAACACGCGTAGCGTGGGCGACAATGTCAGCAATCGTTAATAGAAAATGTTCTCTACCTGGGGTATGTTACAACTAAAAGTGAAATTTTTCAATGTAGTTGGTAGAAATATTTTGTTTCATGTTTCAAGCAGCGACATTAGTATGCTGATCGTACCATCTCAATCAAGTCGCTCTGGTAAGATGCTTTATGGGTTAGTTTTCATAAAGAGCCGATATTCTCTATTAGAAGAGAGTAAAACACAGAAAAGTGTTAAAGATTTTATTTTCAAATTCCTTAGTGAGAATTGTATTCAGTTTCCTATGTTTTAGTTTACAATTTTTGGACATAATATGGGAGTGTTCGTCTAACATCGAAATCTAGATGTATCAATTGCGTGAAAGGCAATAAAGTGTCAATAATCGGCAATAAAAATTATTAAATAAGAAAGGTGTACAACAAAGTAATTTCATTTTAGTAGTTGGTAGAATTATACTTCCTTTAATATGTTTCAGGTGGATATTACATCATGGTACGTATTACAGGATATTACTAAGCATGGGTGCTGATCGTTCCATTCAAGTCTAAATGCTTTGAAAACGACCAAAGGGAGAGAGAATGTCGACAATAGTCAATAGAAGATTTTCACTATGAGGGGCCTCAAATATTTTTAAGTGGAGTAGGATCGATAATTTTTAATGTAACTGATAGGATTTACATTCAGAGTTGTTTCGAAAATGAAAAATCTTTAAATTTATAAAAA
>BOPP01000292.1:1132233-1151132 GCA_017312745.1 Gryllus bimaculatus | reverse complement strand
GGCCTTTGGATTAGAAGTCCAACGCGCTATCCTCTGCGCCACAGGGACGAGAAGACAACTGCCTCCCGATATCTTGTCGCCTTGCAACGGGGCTAGTGAAAATCGAACTGAAACTGTTAAAGATACTCAAAAGATAGGTTTGCGGGATCTATAATGCACTATGATACAAGAATTGTCGTCAGGAATAAAAAATATCCGACTGGCGCCAACACGAGGAATTGAAGGATAACACGCACTTCACTAACGGAACTATCGACAATGTAGATTACGCACCCAGAAACACTAATTAATCGCTCACTTTTAAATGACATCGTTACGACTACATTGCGCTCATGTGCAGAGAACCAGGGATTGTGCTGAGTTTATTCACTCCTAAAACATATACCCCGAAAATAGCACGAGAGGCGAAAGGACAATTTCGAAATGATATGAAAGGTGATTCTATACTCATTGAGCTACTAAATTATTGTTCGTGAGTTATTTTCTACCTGAGGAAGTGATTCTATAATTGGATGACTAAAGCAATTTTGATGTACATTGCCCAATAAAATAAAATCATATCATATGTGACATTAGATTCCTCTGACGACAAGATATTTGCCATTCTGAAACTGAAACACATTTCAAGTTATATTAACTTTTAGGTACACGAGGAATGTAGAAGTGATAATAACATAACTTCCTGATGATTATGGGATCATCAGCTTGAATTGAAAACGTCTTTACTCAATTAGAAATTTACCGGTCTAAAAGGCTCAGGGTATCAATTGATGTCACTGCAGGGCTTTTGCGACCAGGATTTCTTAGGGTTCGAGCCTGTCGAAGGCACCACGTTCGACACATCTGAAGGAGAATTCTATCTGACGGCTGCTCTGATCGACAGTGTCCCCTGGTTACTTCGATCAACACTAGGAGAATGACGGAGCAGTGTCATGCCAAACAGAGAGCTGACAAACGTCCCTTCTTCTTGCAACTATCCTCATCATTTTTAACGTATACTTACCCCTACCCGCACTACACTACCAGACATGTCGGGAGATCAGTCTGAAGGTTAGGGCTTGACCTGGTTCGGGCGCTGCCAAACACCTGGATGGATACAAACCCACAACCGACGAGGAAGTCGGTGCTGGATCTCATCATTCAGCTGGAGAAAATCACCGCCACCTCCCGTGAAAAAAACATGCCCTACATCTACGGGACTAGGGCCATAGCAAATGACGTCCCTGTAAACACGAAACAATTAATCAATTAGTAGTTTGTACACGAGTATTTGTTAATAATCCTCCATTGTGATGACTATCACCACATCATTTAGTAAATGCTATTTATAACATACATCGTATTTTTTTCCCTCGCAGGTTAAAATGCTTTATTGTTAATTATTATTCTTGTTCTTTTATTGTACAGAATGGGGAAAAAGTGTATAAATGTGATAAAATGTTGACAATTATAGTGCATTAAAATAAGAGTTCACTGAGGTAAGTCTGAGAAATTTGTGAGCTCCATCTGGAGGGAAGCACGGGCCTGTGAGTAGAATCGATGCGTCTGAACCGCCGCCAAATTCTTGTGGGTTGTGAACAGAATAGCGAGGATGCTAGGTTAATAACATGTTGGGAATTACATGTAAGGCGAGGCTGTTAAAAGGGCGCACATGAACTTCCGGCACAGGTTCTGCGTAGGTGGCGAACATTTAGAGAGTGAGACGCGGGTATCAGGGACCACCAGAAGATCGCAAAAGCCCATAGGTAGCACGGCCAACAACATTGGAAAGGATGTAAGCAACTTTTTAACGAAGATTCAGATATAAAATTAGGTTTAGATGTAGAATTTTTCAGACAAGAAAACAGGAAAAATTGTATGTGAGGTAGGAGGGAGAAAATTATCTGCTCACGTTTTCTTGAGTTCCAGAATTCCTTCCCGGCTTTTTAACTATAAATAGTTGAAAGGTGAGTGAAAGTTTAACAAAAATAAATAAAAAAAAATATTTTAAAAATGGCAAGATATGGCAATACCATATGGCAATACCATATGGCAATACCATATGGCAATACCACGAAACACCCCGATCAGAAAGGCCGGCCCGGGGTTCGAACCCAGACCTCCCAAATCGAAATCAGCGTTCTAAACAATTAGCCATTTAGCTCTGTGTGTAATATATGTCATTTTTAAACAATTATTTTCTCAAAATTGCTATATTTTTTTACATTTTCTCCTCGAACATATCAAAGGAATTTTGCAAAATGTTGTGCTGGCTCCATTTCGAGCAAACACTATATTTTGAAAATTTGCCAAGATTTTATTTGTAAATGAAATTCCTTTTTGAATTTATCGCAATTATTTATTTTAAAAAAGTGTTAACGACTCCATTTTTCTTTAAATGTTTTCCATGTATAAAGAAAAAGAGATAAAGATTGTGCTGGTCCCTTCAGCAAACTGTGTATTTTTGAAAATATCAGAACATTAACATTTGCAAAAGTACAATGTTTATGGTAGAGAGTTTCCGTTCAAATAAAATATGTTCCAAAAAATTAGATCTTTAAATGAAGTCACGTTTAACTTAAAAAAACTTTTTGAATCTGAAAACTATACATGCGGTTGTGGCACCACTAGTTTTGCAATAAGATTGAATATCATTTCCACCGCATGTCTTCCTTTATACAGCAGTTTACAGCGTGATAATTAGAAAACATCCTAACGTCGTAGCTAAGTATCTCAAATTGAAGAAATGTGATGATAAACAGGTTTTATAAATAGTTTGAAACCTGCAACATGTTAAGTGATAATAAGAAAAATGGGGTAATTATCGAATTACCTTGTTTTACCTAATTATACAAGTATGTTCTTCTATTCTCTAATTACCTTTCTTTACCGCAAGTATCACTTTCTGTAGGAGTATGATACTGATAGCTTTAAATAGAATAAATGTTTAAAATTTACGAGAATATATAACACCTACGGCTCATAATTCAATTTGACTTGAATACGCATTAACTATTTTCAATATTATAGAAATACCACATAGTAATTTTCAATTACTTAAATTTTTTTAAACCTAAAGTTAATTGCAAAATGTTTTAATAAAAAAGGGTGTTTAAATCGATAAACTAAAAAAGGGTCGTAATAATGATGTGAATAGATTTTGTAGAATTTTAACAGAATTTGATGACTGGTAGATGATTGTTTTTGTAACGAATCAGGTCTCTCAAAAGACGTTGTAAGTGGAAATGAGAAGAATTTTGAGAAGTTGAATGGTCCTGTAAATGATGCATTACAGTAACTAATAAAGGTTATATTGAACCCCATACTATACAAATAATAGATAATATCTTACCAAATGTTTTGAAATTTCTGTGCTGGTGCAATGACATGATTAAAGCAAAAAAATGCGCTCTAAAACGCTTTTAGTTCCATAAGTAAAAATACGTTTGTGACTGAATTTTCTACGTCCGGTGTGTTTAAAATGTTTTCTTGTTATTGAAAATTGTCACAAGATTAGAACTGGTCATATAAAATATATGGTTTCATCTCGTTGAAACATATTAGTAACTATTACGAGTTTGTAGTATCATTATAGTTTATTATTAATATTTCTATTCATAAACATTGGTTTAGACCTTTTATTGTATAATAGTCTTTATGAGTTACCTTTTAAGATAAGGAGTGTGAAAAGTTTACCTACTGCACAATAAAGCGGAAGATATTGACAAAAAGATCGCGAAGGTTTGCAGACCCCATTGTATTAGGTACGTCAGAAAAAAATACATTCTACCAGTGAAGGGTTAA
Source organism: Gryllus bimaculatus (assembly GCA_017312745.1). NCBI lineage: Eukaryota > Metazoa > Arthropoda > Insecta > Orthoptera > Gryllidae > Gryllus > Gryllus bimaculatus. The sequence goes on along the minus strand of BOPP01000292.1, from coordinate 1,147,349 downwards.
ATTATCTTAGAGAGTGAAAAATTCACTTATTCTTCTTTTCGTCTGAGTCTCACATGTTATAAAAATAGACCCGGTAAAATTAAATGTGAACATACAGCAGTACATCGATCGAGGATGAGGTCCTGGATCAACGAGTGATGAAGGAATGGGAGAGCAAGGAATGGGAGCGAGAAGGAAGGACGTGGGCGTCGACTCCTCTGCTGCATGGGAAAACATCCATCAAGCGTGGGAATTAGCGGGCTAATTGAGTTTCGCGCGAGTATCCGCGAGGGCCGGCGCCAGCCGTCTGCGACGCCCAAGGCCTTTTCCGGGCAGACGCCGCCGCTCGCTTTGTCACTCACCTCGCACTTCCCCCACCACCCTCGCGCTCGCCCTCCCCTTCGGCCTCGCTCTCACCCTTCCCTTCGCCCTCACCCTCGCCTTCACCCTCTCCCTGACCCTCACCCTAATCCTCGCTTTAGCATTCGCCCTCCGCCTGGCCCTCGCCCTCGCTCTCGCATTCGTCCTTGCTCCTACCCTCCCCTTTGCCTTTACCCTCCCCACAACCCTCGCTCTAGCATTCACCCTCGGCTCTCGCCCTCGCCTTATCCCTTGCCCTTGCCTCGCCCTCGCCCTCGCCCTCGCCCTCGCCCTCGCCCTCGCCCTAGTCCTCGCCCTTACCCTACCCCTCGCCCTGGCTCTCATATCTGATCTTGTCTTCGCCCACACCTACAATCCAATCCCTCTCTTTCGTCTTGGCCTCTAGCTAGCCTGCGCCTTCGTCTGCCTGCACCGACGAACTCTCCCCCTTTCAAAGCTGTGTATGGCAGACAGGCTGGTGCCATTTTCCGTGCTATACACTGGCTGCTATCCCCATCAACGGCATTACCTGACCCGTACCATTCCGACCGTTGGCGTCGTTCACCAGCGGTGTTCCCAGCGGCGCACTCCAGCCCCAGGCCAGCGTCCGTGGCCCTCCACCTAGTGCCCGCTTCTGCCCATTGCCCGCCGCCCAGAGCCCTTTGCTCCGCCCTATTGAGTCCCGGGCGCGCGCCATCGCACGGCGCCGCTCCACGCGCAGGGCGCTCTGCTCCAATTCCTGCCGGCCATCCGCCCTGTAGTGGCCCTGCAGACGCGAAGCCCCGCCCCCTGCCCCGATCGCCTGGCGCTCACTGAAGCTTCACTTCCAGTCCGGTCCATTTGGCGCTGCGCACGCACTCGCTTTGCGCGCTCTGAAGATCGTTTAGGGTTGATTGCCCTGCCTCGCTGGTGGAGGGGCTTATCTACTTACAAGTACCCAGAACCGATGGCTGCGAGTTCGAGGAATGTGGAAGCCATGTGTATGTCAGCCATTTCATTGTGACATGGTTGGTTTCTCGTACTATATTGTTTCGTATCTGAACCGTTATCCCATTTACAATTATTTTTCAGTCATTAGTAGAGACAGTATTTTCAGGAAAGAGCGATTTTTTATGATTTTATTTAAGCTCTCAAACTTTGCAGTAAATGTTTACACGTTTGTGATAATTTTGGGGACATTTTGTGTTTAGTGTATGCTTCTACGTTTTCCACTATATTGTGCCTCTCTAATATAACACACACACATATATAACATATTTTAATACATTATATCCGCTTGCTATAAATTATTGTTCTTCCCCAGACGTCACAAAGAGTTTCTACTGTTTTTTGGCAATAAATAAATCATATACATTCTTTTAATATTTTGCGCAAATTATAACATTAAAACCTATAACATACTTTCCTACGTCTTCGGGATTCTAATGAACAGTTTGAACAAACGAAGCATGACAGGAACTTATAGTTTTTAGCATTACTATAGTTTAAGCATATGCCGACAAAAAGATTTTTCCGATAGAACGTCTCCGTTAGCAAATAAAAATTAAACTCCTATTGGGTCTCTATACAATATGATGCTATTGGAACGACATCTGACGGTACAATTCGGTAGTTTTCGCGGCGTGTCTCTTTCCAGAATATCCCAGAGGGAACCTGTTAGGTTTATTCAAATTCACTTATCTCATTCGAGAAGACTCAATTGAGCCCTTGATCACATCTGTAGATGCCGTAAGTTGCCCAATGCTTGTTTTCGATGCTTAAACCCAAAAATACGTGTTTTAGAATTTCTTACAATCTTCTGGATAGATTCGCCAAACATGATCAGATCCCTCCACCAGGAGGCTGACCTGTGGAACGACACCTCATATGTCTCAATTGATATAAAGTGAATATAAAAGTATAATAATATAATAATAATAATATAAGATAGAATAGAATAATAATATAAGATAGATAGAATAGATAGATAGATAGATAGATAGATAGATAGGTAGATAGACAGATAGAATAGATAAATAGAATAATAATATAATCGTGAGTATCGGACGGACGCAGGTTCTTGTTTGGATGCATCAATAGCATATTCCGTCTATCATTGGAGAGTTATCATTCGTGCATTTATTTTAAGTTGCACATTTTAAAATTCTCGGAAGATTAAAAGAAAATCAACTACGAGGAGACTTCCTTTTCGTAAAGTGAAATACATTTTCAAAATATTTCCTACGTAACCAGTGGTAACTGAACAAAGTGAGATTGCATTACACAAGGTAGTGAAATGACTTTTGCTCGCCTTCGCGTGCCAGCACGCAGGTAGTATGTAGTATATGGCTCGAAGAATACATAGATAAGTTGGCTAGATAAGCAGTTTCCATGCTGCCGCGAGAGAGCCCGTAAAGTGTTCGTACATTCCCCCATGCAATGGCACCCCATAAAATGTTCGGAAATACTCATGACATCGTCAGTCACCATCTAGCTACTAGAAGAAAGGGCGAAAGCTCCCTCGCCCATGTATTCCTCTAGCGGGGCCCCACCCCACCGGAGAAAGAGATTACGAAGACATTCCACGTAGTTAATATTGTTTTGACTTCTCTGAATGGAGTAGTAGAAAGCCAAATTTCGTTCGTTAAGTACGCTCCTATTAAATTACGCGACGTGGAAATGTAGTTTTTGGCACACTATTTTAGAAAAATATAACCAAAGTGATTTTAGTAAAAATGTTAATCGTCCTCTTCAATAAAAATTATTGAAACTGATAATAAGTAAAATACTTAAATTTGATATAGTATATTTCATTCATCGTCGTGCATCTTTGTCCAATTCGCAGGGCATGCTTCCCCCATATTTTAAAATTTTATCAAGAGTAAAAATTTTGTCTTTCATCGTCACCAATAAACTCTCATTATCACACTTTCCATCATTTATTCAGTAAACGGCAATAGGAAACAACTTTAGTGACCACTTGCCAAAAAAGTAGGCCAAAATATGTCCTCCTCTTTCGCTTTGGCTCAGTGACAAAATACACATTGCTGGTCAGTAAGAATGATTCAAAATTGTTTAACTACGAACCATTGAATGGTGTACTGCAATACACTTCCTCAAGACATTGAGTATGTTGACGTGTCTTTCATCCGAAGGCCCTGTTCTTTTGGTCTTATATTATTCATTTCAGTTTCAAAGGAGTTTTTTATTCAATTAATTTTGTTTCCATGTGCGTTAATAACACGAAACTTATTCTCCTAGACAGTGTCATAGCGAACGCATACCCAAAAACTTGAGGGAGAACGTTTTAAAATAGGATACTCGAAACCGTGTCCAAACGAGGACATACGCAACAAACGTAGAACACACCCATACTATTCTTTCATCTATTAGAATTTTTGCAGAGCGTAGCGTAAAATGTGATTAACAATCACGAAAGTAGTAGCGTGTAATGTGTAATAGTTCTGCAATATCGAAGCATTGCCGGCCCACCTAGTGTATTGTAATAGTTTCTCCTCTTCCTATTTCTCATAGACCTTGGTCGGTTCAACGTGCTGCCTCGCCGCCTGCGTTGCCTGTAGCTTCACGCTCATCCGAATTAAAAATACATCGTCGTGCCAGCCTCACGCATCGCCTCCGCTTCCACCACCATCTTTGCCATCTCCTCCTCCTTCTCCTTCTCCTCCTCCTCCTCCTCCTCCTGCTCCTCCTCCTCCCCCCTCCTCCTCCTCCTCCTCCTTCTCGTCCTTCTCCTCGTGGCACCGAATGTTTCTCACAGGCTGAACCACCTCTGCCACGCTTTCACTTGGGCGATCAAGAAAAAATGCACTTTGCTGGGGGAAGAATACAAAATCGTTTTTAGATCGCATTTAGAGAATATCATATTAGCCAAAGACTTTCCAATGAAGTTTGCAGGCCACATCCAGAGTTGACAGAAAAATTGTGTTGGGTAGTAGTGTGTCGTTACAACACAATGGCATCTACCAGGAACCTTATTGCTAATCATCCTGTTTAAAATGTTACATTGGCAGTGTTAAATTATAATTTATTAAATAATTATTGGCCACAAATGGACAAAAAAGATTCTTCAGTTACTACAATTCGGCATTTGACGTATACACTTCAGAAACCAGGCAATGTCGTCTCTTCAGATTGTATAGATGAAGCGGACCGTAACACAGACTAAGGAAAAAGTAATACCAAGTGATCTAAGAAATATGTCTTATAATTCTCGAGTCCCTTTAAATTACAAGAAGCTCTACCATTAAAAAATAATTATATGTATATGTATGTCTTGTTACTGTATCTTGAATTAAAATTATTTTACACATCACAATAATGTATTACTTTTATGATGATTCACTGAAATTAAAGATTTCACAGTGAGCAATGAATCAAAAATTAAGAAGCAATCAAATTAAACCAGGCTTGCACAGCGTTTTGCACTTCGACTGATCTCGGGAGCCGTGCGCGAGAATCTTGAGTGCAAACCCGGGCCGCGTAATAATTATTTTAGTGCTTACAGTACTGTCAGTTTTTGTTCTCAGAGTAATTGTAACAAATTTTAGTGCAACAGTGGTCTAACCCAATTCGTCTAATTAGAACTGACCTATGAAGTCACTTTCACAAATAACAATGAATACTTGCACATTATACACAATAGTTTGGTGGAACTCAAATATCTTGTCTCCGCACACAGCTTCTTACCGTGCAATAGAGATGTGGGTCTTATTAAAAGATGAAAAATGGTCAAGAAACACGTGTTACACTTCAGAATTTGTTTCAGCATCACTACAAATAATGGGGTAAATGTGTAAAAGAAAATTCACTGAAGGAGATAATATTGCAGTGAATATTAGTAAAATTTATGTTTGTAACTTACTAAGAATCATCCATTGAAATACTTCTTTAAACATTCATTGTCAGAACACGAGAGCTACAATTAAGTAAATGTCACAAAGATCCAAATACGTAGAGAGAAACACATTTTTCATCTCACACAAATTAATCTGTAATATACAAACCTCCATGGCCAATTAGAGACAATAAATTGAAAGATATCAAAGATATCAAAATATGTACCAACCGTATGTCATGAATTCTTCAACAGTCTCTCTTCCGAAACGATTCCGATTACGAAGGTCATGACCAGGAAGATTATGATTTCTTTGAGATACCTGATTATGTTTAATCACAATATTATGGAAATTATTTTTATTTTCTTCTTATTTTAATTATTATATATTCTAATATGGTCATTACGTACGTGGCTTGAATCAAACTGCACAAACAATAATTGTCCAATAATAATTGTTTGAACATTAACGTTCAAACAACACTTTTATAACATTTATTTTCAATAATTTACTACATATGTCATCATATCTTTTAATTTCTGTAATATTAAAGTAGTAAATAAATGAACAGTTCCGTAAATTTCAAGGATTATTTTTATTTTGTTCTAGAATCAAAAATGTGTTTTTGGCAATCAATGTTGGATTTCTGTGCAACACTTGGTTTAACCCATTTTATGATGTGTCAAGCAATAATTTGATTAATTTTGCCCTTTTCATTCCATCATATGACAGTTTTTCTTTTATGGTAAAGAATACTAATGTTAAGATAAAGTACTGATTAAAACATAATGAATGTAAATGAAAACCTGAAACACGTCAATTTGATGTACAGTATCTCAGATTCTAATGAGGGAGGGTTAGACCACTCATGCGCTCGACCTTTCAGTTGTAAATTTTTGTTAGTTAAAATTAGAAAATATTTTTAAAACTGGCCTCAGCTTTAAAAATATGAGTTACAATGAGTATAAAGTAAAAAAATTAAAAATTAAAAATATATCGATACATAGCAGTGCTAAGAAGAATATAAACAGTGAAATATGGCTCTTGTAGTTAGAAATACGGTAGATTGGGTTTAAATAAATGGGCAAATAATTTCACAAACATTGTATTAGTCGCTCAAGCATTACATTGAAGCCTTATATTACGTGGCGAAACTCGGGCCATCAAGCCCGCTCTTCCGTCTGACCGTGCAAATTTCGCTACGCACCTTTCCAAATAGCGAGGAAAGGTAGAATTTCTTGGGCGACGAAACAGGAGATTTGAATTTAGCTCAGAAGTGTCATTTATGCTTGATAATCTTTTACATGTAAGTAAATCTACTAATGGCAAGCGGGCTTTACTTCTCTTTCGAAGGAAGGAGAACGAAGGATTTTTTCGCCCTATCCAATATCAAATATCCACGGCTTCGATCGAGTTTCAACCCGCCAACTTGGGTATAAGCTGTTGGACTGACGGATTACACGAAATTTAAGGTTAGCCTTATATGGGCCGATCGCTCGTGACAGCTCATAAACAGTGGGAGAGCCCACGGCGTTGCCCTACAGTGGGTCTAATCCCCGGCCCTTAGCTCATAACCTAACTAGAAAAACAATAAAAAGTTAAGTACTTTTTCGGAAAGATATGTTTCTGCTCTTGCAGATATGTCAGAAATTACACGAAATTGTATTTGATCAAAATTATAAGGATGGGTAACGTCACCAGTAATGACCACTGCGACATTTTTGAATGCCATTTGCATAGAGGTGTTGCCGGTAACTATTCGAAAATATTTCAAATAGTAACCGTAAAAGTTTCAAAAATATAATTCGTCGAAAAACAAACTTGTGCCATTTTTATAAGCGCAGTTTGCCAAGAAAAACATAAAGCTTTTTTGAGAAAATAATTGTTTAATAATTTCTTATTGTTCACCCACGATTACGCAAAACCATCTCATATTTTCGAAAAATTACAAGTGGCTTTATTTAAAGATATTTTTGAAGAACATGTTTATTCAGGAAAACGTCTGCATCTTCAATTCTACAGTTCCAGAGATCGAGAAAAGTAGAACTTTTGCCGTTTTCGAAAATTCCGAGTACCCAGAAAATCAGAACAGGGCAATTTGTAAGCGCCTTCCTCCCTCTCTCCCCCTCTCCCTTCCTCCCTCTCTCTCTCTCTCTCTCTCTCTCTCTCTCTCTCTAAATTAACCAAAAAATTTGGAGAACGGTTGAGGAAATTTTGAAGGAATATGTTGTTAAGGCTTAATGTAAAGTACCCTACCCCCAAAATCAAAATACGTTTCAAATCCCCAGAGACTGGGTTCGACCAGATCGATGGCCAAATTCAATTTTGAGGAACGGTTTTGGACTGTTAGCATTGACCACAAAGAGACGGAGTCGCCGTGGACCACTTTTTCGGTATTAGGACTCACAAAATGTGAATTTTTCTACACTTAAAAATTTCGGAGGTCCTATTTTCGTTGAATTCTCAATTATTTTAAAAATCCGGAGTTACAGACAATGCGAGGAAATATTTGATATAGCACCAGTCGTTTCCATTATGACTCATCAGAGATTATCTACACAGTCTCATTCCCATACACGTGGACCTTTTTCTTTGCTTCCACCTCCATAAATCACTCCGCGATCGCGTAGTAGATCGCGTCGGGCGTAGTTGACACCCCTGCCGCCACTGCACCGCCCCTGCTCGCCGCCCACGCTCGTCCTCCCGCACCCTGCGTCGCGCGCCGCCCGCCAGCGCGTGGTTGCCAGCGCCGCCGCCGCCGCCTCGATGAATATATTAAACCGAGCTGCGATCGCGTGCGTCGGAAATGCTCCAAGTCACTGCCAACCATCGACCTTCTTCCAGAAGGTTATTGAGCGTTCCAGCGATCTTAAAGTAGCCGTGCGCTCCGAGCTATCGAAAATGCGGCGAAGAAAACAAGTTTACTAGGCACGGGTTGGCGGTAAGACACCCAGCAGGGAGGGGAACCCCAATGCCCTGAGTGATACAGGGAAAAGCGTGAACTAAAGTTGAAAGCATGCACTGATATCATTAGGGACGGATCGTGAGTTTAATACAAGATGACGCTATGTCGGCAAAATTTCTTGCAAAGAAAATTATTTTGTGTGATCTAAATTGAAAGAATGGAATACATATTACGAATGAAATTTACGATTAAGTTAGAAATTGAATTACTTCTTGATGGTATTCCATACAACATTACAATCGTGTTCTACAACTCCGAATTCGTATTCATAATTAAATAAGGCACATCAAAATGCAATCACTATAACTAATATTGTGATATTTATGTTCGGACTTTCTTTTAGTGTTAATGCATTTTACAACATTACTAGTATCCATTTCTGGTACAGATTTTGTACTTTTCCAGTCTTTTATATTCTTCAGGTCACAATGAAAAAGGTTTTCCCAGTAAAACGTTCTCGACAATAATAATAGTATTTTGCACGATCAAACCAGACACACAGTACGGTAAAGTCAGGAGAATTATGTTTTGCTCTTAAAGTTAATTACAATTATTCCTCTGTCTCAGCGTGCTGTCTGGAAAATTCGGATACAAAATCCACATTCGGGCGTCTCTTTCATCGCCTTCCTCTTCCTCACCACAATAGTATGCAAGGATCAAGAGGGCTTTTCATCGGGTTATCGACCTCTCAATCCTCACCACTAAATTGCTCCGCACGCGCGTAGGACCACTCCAACACAGTTTTTGGAGGCAATGTTTTCTGTAATAGCAAGGTTCAACACATCTTGCGTGCAAATTGCAAACATACTCGCAGCCCAATCGAAGCAAATTATGGCGCAATTATGTTTATTTGCATGATTCTTGTAGAAGAAAAAAATGTGTTAAGAATGGCTTGGAATGACGTGTATGGTAAGCAAGCTTCTTCATTCTGCATTCCTTTTTCAAAAAGGAATTTGTGATGGGCTATCCATGGTTTTCACAAGTAAGTCGTTCACAGTGCCAGTCGTTTTCCAATCAGTGACTGTTTTGAGATCACGGGCACGCCAAATCCTAAGATCGTTACTCCTGTATCTGTAGTGCAGGTTAAATCCCAGGATGTGGCTGTGAACCCACCCAGCTGAGGCAAGCTCTATGATCCCGAATGGTCTCCCAAAATGTGCGTAGCCAGTGTCAAAACTCCGCCACAGTCGAGGCTTCAACCCTACAAGTTACTGCAGTTGTAACAGATGTGACCTTGAGCCATTTCAACAGATTCCAATCAATATTCAGTCATTCATTAAATTTAGGATTTAACCGACTATGAGGTGTGCAAATCTCCTAATATACGATTCTAAACACGCATTTCCGTAAATTAATATTTATAATTGAAGTACACAAATACAAGTACACGGAAACCACATTTCGAGGGTAAGTGACATCTAGAATTCTCCTTCACTCGTAATACCTATTTGAAGCGGATAATATGTCATTCTGGTGTCTCGAATTTAGGAAAACTCCAAGAGCTCCATTTGCAGTTGACATTACCACTGCCGCCACAGCAGTATGAGCTTGTACGCGATTCAAACTATTAAAAGTTTGTTTGAACGTCAAATGTAATGAAAATTTACTAAATTCGTATTTTGTGAAAAGCTATTGCAAAATGTGGTGAGAGTACAGAATTTATTTATTTATTTACGTCAAAAACAGTTAAAAACTGTGTGTGACGTGCTATAGGAAGAAGTTAATTTGTAGTTACATTTATTTAAGCAGCAACAATTGAATTTACATTTATTTAATTAAACAGCCACAATTGTTAATAATTGCCGTGAAATGATGAAAGAACGCGAATACACCATTCAATGTCCCAGAAGAGATGTGTCAGTGATTAAAAACGTTTCATTATATGGAAGAGTAAAATATACATAACCCAATTTACGCAATAAAATACCTACAAAAATCTTATGTTTTCTTATAATTGAGAACTAACTCTAATACTGGCATTTGGTATCTTTATCGCATAGATTTATGGAATATTATAGAAGATATAAAGGGTAGATACATCCCCCTTTTTTCATTACACGTTTAGACGAAGAAAACCTTTCCCCAACAGTCACATTCGATGACATCACCGACATCACTTTGACGTATGTCGCATCCCGCTTTCAATAGTTGCTTAAATAGAGCAGGCGGCTCTAAAATTTTAAAACTCCGTCGATGATACGAGGCATTCAGAAGCCAAGCCGACTAACTCCATCAAACGAAAATGTTCAGTATGAACAGTTTAAGTTTTTAACCTATAAAAAAATCTATAACTCTTTCAGCTTATTTCGAAGAACGTCATTCATTTTTACAATTAACGGTATGTTTTCAGCACATTATAAATGTATTTAAAAACGCGGTGTTTCTCTCTTCCATAAAAAAGCCACTTTATAAGTAGTTCAAAGCCCGCTATTTTATTAATCAAATACGCCCAGAACATAACATTTTACTAGGAAAGTTACCAGTATTATTGTAAGTAATTAAACAATACTTAAAATAAAATGAAAAATGTCTGAAATACAAATAAAAATGTGTTAATTGCCTCAATTCTGCGTAAGAGATGCAGTCGTTATCACTGGCAGGTTCCTCTTGCAGTCTTCAAGATTTTAGAATAGTGGTGTTGAGTAGGAGGTATAAACTTCAAGAGGCCTATTACATCCTTCTCTTTTGCCATAAAGATCGGTCTTGATGTGCTATAAAGGTTTTGTGCGACATTACTAGAATTTCTAATTTTAATTTCTCCAAATGTTTCTTAATAACCTTTCTTAATTTTTCCAAATGTCATTTTTTGGTAAGAGTGTAGTTTTATATTTGGTAGCAAATGGCTCAGTCTTCTCAATCCGAATACATCTCATTGTCAGCCAGTTAACTAGTTCACCTTCGACACATTTTCCTGTTGGTGATACATTTTCTATATTTTCTGTCAAAAGGAAGTGTTCATGGTTAATTTCTGTGAAGAAATACTTGTTTTGTTTTCCTGTAGCCAAGAATGATATCATACGAATCCCTCAGAGAAAATATGAGGCCGCAAGTTTGCTATTTATTGAATAAATGAAAATATGCAAATCATTTGGAAGGTAACTGTGTCTTGGTACAAGGAAATTTAAGTTAACAGTTTCAGTGTTACCACTCTGATTTAGCAGATATTTCTTAAGCCAGAGATCAACTTTGATGTTGCGGTTTTGACCGTTGCATGTCTGAGTACATCACTTTATGTTTGAAATTATTGCTTTATCTTTTTGAAATAATAGAGTAAACACAAGAAATATCACATACACAAACACCGCAAAGTTGAAAAACACAAAACAGTTCAGTTCAAAACAGTTCGGTTAAACATCGGCGGTCATGGAAACAAGGACTAATCACACTGACACCGAAACAATTGATAAAATGTTCATTTGCCGGAGCGGATAGCACCTTCTAGCGGCAAACCATGTAGATGTGGAGGTCGTCGTCACGGCCACCGACAAATATTTACTTGTGGAACACAACCATGTTATTATTCACAATTTAAAAAAAATGGAGTTAGTCAAATTGGCTTCTGAACGTCTCGTATATCCATCAGATTTTTTCATTACAATCAAATATTAATATCCATTTTATGATTATTAATATGATAATATTCCGAAACAAAATTTCATTATTTTTCAATGAGATGTTAAATTATATGGAATTCTAGTGTTACTTCACTGAGAATTCTATTTTCGATATTCTCTAATATATTCTACATATGGCTTTAGTATTCTCAAGTTCAAGGGAAAGATTTCCGAAATTTGAGGGTTGACAAGGATGAGGTTTGGCAGTTCTTGACAGATGTCGTGAAAATAAATGGTATATGAGAAAAAGGAACAAATACTACAATAACAGTGGAGTCTTCCAATAGTTTTTCCTCTCCTCCCGTTTCGATCAGTTTCATTACTAAATTCTTCTACCATCTGAAATGTACGTAAACTTCAGGTGGCAGAAGAATTGTACATGCGAGTACAGGACTGGAAGAACCACTCTCTTCACAGTTTGGAGGATTATACGAATATAATATATTTAATGAAATAAGCACTTGAACTGTGTATAACGAAAATCAAAAAATAAATCTGCTTTCATTTTCTCTTCAGTAAAATGTGTTTTAAGAGATTTATGTCTCTATTCTACTAAAATATCTTCAAATGACTCACAATTTTGTATAATGTACGTGTATATTTCAATTTCTCCCCTCCCTCCGAGTATTAAAATTTCGTAGCAAAGTGGCCTACCCCTCCCCCCTCGAATCACGTAAACCTTTTACTCAAATGGTCCCTAAATGAATGAAGTTATAATGAAATGTTTCATAAGCGAAATATACCTGAGCAACCTTTTACAAAGACATCATATTTCAAAACAATTCCACTCAGTTTGCCTGAAATTGCAACCGGGGTCTTCACGTTGAAACACGAGTAGTCGCCCACTGATCCGCGGGTCGTTTCCACATCAAAAACATCTGATCGCTTGACGTTATAAACACTTTTAAAGAACATTACAAAGCGACGTCGAGAAGAGGCAGAAAAGCTAACGGTTTCGCCGCATCCGCTAACGAGATTCGGTCCGAGAACGAGCGGCGGATATTTAGGGAAGCGGGCAGGGGTGTGGGCGAGGTCCGAGAAGTCGGGGGCGGGCAGGGCGGCGTTCGTGGAATCCCGGGCGATCCGCTGCGTTGAGAGCGGTCGTAGGCGACGTGGAAGCAAAGGAGGGGGCGGGGGAGGGTAAACGCCAGAGCGGGCACAAAGGAGCCCCAAAGGGCGTCGATGAGCAGTTCTGGAAACTCGTAAAGGAGCCATATTCGCGAAAGCAGCACGTTCTTTTTATAAAAAAAAATCTCTAACCGTTGTGCGTGGCAGCTGAACACAATTGCAGTTTGCGAAAATTCTTCTCAATTTACCCTGACCAGTATCCCAGGCTAGGTAGTTATTTATTTACATCAGGGGCAGTAGAGGTCCGCGTGCGTATTGTTGCTTTTGCTCTAGTCTAACAAATAGCACGTAGCTAGCTTGCCTTAAACTGGCCTATACACACAACTGAAAGGTTTTACTAGGACTAAAAAATTGATTTTTTTTTTAAATCTCGCATTTAAATTTTAATTATTTTTATTTGCACCCATTCACTTTTTATTTCACTCTTCCATTTTCGCTTTTCACACAAATAACGTTGGACATTGACACGTTTGTTGATACGTCAACATATCTACAGTATTAGTTACAGATAATTTTCTAATTTACCTAATTCTCGAATTAAACGGTTAATGTTACGTCATCGAAACTGTATGGATAGTGTTTCAAGTAGGACCTACTTGGAAGTATAACTGCAACTTTAGCGCACATTCAAAGTGAGCACATGAGATGTTTGGAGTAGGTGAAGCATTTTATGAGGACAAGGATTAGCATTTATATCGTGACAACCGGAATCAGTGAGAAATTTCTAAGACCAGTGAGCGAGCGCCTAATTTCCAACACATTTTTGTTTCATAATACTTCTCGCGAACACTCGGGCAGTCAACGTACGTTAGCCTACGCCATGTACGAAATGCTCTGTTATAGTTATGCATTCATCCGTTATAGGTTAGCCACTTTGTCTACCTGATGTATTTCGGATCAATTAGTCGTATTGAGTGGCAAGTTGCTTGCTGTTAGTACACAGTGCCGCGAATGACGTTGTGTCGTTTTACAATCACTTTTCTAATTTATGTTAATGAAATAGGCGAGTCAATAAAAACTGTTATCATGATATGTATGCGGATGATCTCCAATTGTATATTAGTGGACAACCCTCTAAGATTTTTGAGCTTGTTCAAAAAAATGGGCTACTATTAAACTTCTAGGTATGCTTATCTCAGTGTTTTTATCGGTTCCAGAAACTCTAAAAAGTTATCAAATTAATCTCATCCTGTCATTTGCATTAATGGAACTTTTTTCTTGTGGAGTAATCAGAAAATTTGACGTGCTTATGGATAATACTCTAAATTGTTATGTTAAAACTAGTAAAATTTATCAGAAAATGTCCGCGTTTTTGCACATTTTAAAAAGCATACACTCTACCTACAAAAACTCGTTATAAACGTCTCCAGTCCCTTCGTTTGCTTTCATTCAATTACTGCTATTTCATATTTACTGACAAACTCAAAACACCAAACTAAGATACAAGTAGCTCAAAATCAGTGGGTTCTTTTCATTTTCTACACTTAAAATAGAATATTTCCACCGTTAACGGGATTTTGTTATCTTCTCCCCCTCTACAATACTTTCAGTACGCATCATACTACATTCTTTCTCGTCGTCATTTATAACGGCTACACAATATTACAATACTACACGAACGATCAGAATTTAAATTCGTATTAAGGACGATTTACGGTATTGAAATGACTTTTCTGTTCTGAGAGGCATTGAACAAGGACTTACAAACTTACATTTAATTTGAAATAAAATTAAGATAATAATTTAAAACATGTTTGAGAAACTAAACTTTAGTTGAATGAGGGAAGGTTTACATTGTACCTATCAGAAAAGTGTAGAGCCCAGAAAATCTTAGAAAGTGTCTTAAACACACTTTCTTAATAGAAAGAAAGCTCGGAAGATCTATAGGTAGAAAAGGTAGTAGTTTTTCATCCCCGAAATTATATATTATTGTACAATATGTGCAATGTATCTAAGAACGGATCTCGTCATTTTATAACCCCCATGCACGTGCAAATGTATCAGAGTGCACAGTACGCGTACGTATTTAGTACATGAAAACGTAGGATCCCAAGTCCCGACGATGTTCGACGAGCATGGCGTCATCCAAATTGCAATCTCCACCCGACCCAGTAACCCGACATCATCCGCGGATGGCAACAGCGTCCTCTAAAAGCGGAGTCACACGCCGCCGGCGAACCACTAACCCATTGTAACGCAGTGCGCTCGCCAGCGGGGGGTGGGCGGCGCGCAGCG
>BOPP01000292.1:1114687-1131233 GCA_017312745.1 Gryllus bimaculatus | reverse complement strand
GCCCCCGCCCCGCCCCGTTTCTTTCTACCCTTCCTCCCTCTGCCGACTGGCGCTGGCTGCCTCGGGCCCTCGATTGCCTTCCGCTTCACGCCTGCGCCCCTGACACCACCCCCGCTCGCCCCACGACACGGCGTCCTGCGGCCGCCCGCCGCGTGCCCTGCGCCCTGCGCTCTGGGGCGCAGCCCCCGAACGAGCGCGCTGTCACGGCGTGGATTAAGACGGCTGGGACAGACATGAGGCACACCAGACGGTGGAACGTGGGGAAGACAGAATGATTTGGCGTGGTGAGGCGACAACGATAGAAACAAATGGTTGGAAAATTAAGAAGCTTCGAGAAAAATATTTCAAATAGAGTAGTGTTGTTCATTTTGGCAGCCGAGAAAGGCGTGGTCAATTTAAAAGAAAATTATTCCTTCTATGTAACGATTGCAAACGATTTTAACCCAGAACCTGTACTTAACATAATGTTAATAACAGTGTAGTGGTGATAAATGATAAAAAGCAGTATTACAAGAACCATTGAAAAATTAACAATTGCATATATTTCACGCAACATTACGCACAAACCACACATATTTTACACGAATTCTTCATGACCTTATTTCAAAATGTCCTTGAAAAAGAGTTATTAAGTTATTATTAAGAAAAATCACTATCTTCAATTTTGTAGTTGCAGAAACACGCGGACAAAAATTGAACTTTTGCAGTTTCCCAAAAATTGCCAGTTTTCCAAAAATCAATCATTTTAACGAAAATAAGACTTGCGACGTTCCTTTAAACGACTTGTACTCTATACGAGAACAAAGTTTGAGCGAAGAATTTGCAACGATTATTAAGAAAATGTCATTGAGGCTTCGTGTACAGTATCCCTCAAAATAAAAATATTCGTTTCACTCTTGCAGGAATTCGAGTTGCATTAACTCCACCGGGGAATATCGATTTTGGAGAAAATCATGTGAAGGGTATAGTCGCATGAGTTGATCACTCACATTAAGGACAAATGGATAGACAGGCTGACAGAAGTTTTGCCGTCAATCGATTTTTCGGTATGAAGGACTAACAAAAGGTGAACTCTAACTACAACGTGTTAGAAGTAATTTACTATACAGGAGATCCAAAAGTCACTATGAGGCAACATTAAGATAATATATGTTGCGATTTTCCCATCAATTTTAAATTACGGGCCTTTCGTTTATATGCGATAGATTCGGATAGAAACACAAAAGTGGAGCGTTATGCAATAAAGTAACTGACGTTCATTGGCAATTGTTAATTTAAAATTGTGGAAATGTTTATAACTGAAGAATGGGATTTTGCTTTTAAAACTTGATACAAATGTGGTTAAGATTTAGTAATTAGTGAGTGGAATTAATATTTCAAACTAACACGCAAGGCAGTATGCAATTTACAAAAAATGTTTTGAGGATACCGGAATGGTAGCGGACTGCCCTGAGTCAGGTAAACCGTCATTGAGTAAGGAAACATAGCTAAACGGTTTACAAGCGCTTATCCAGAGTTATATAAAATCTTCTCGTGGACTCTTTTGTAAATAGAGAGTTGCAATAAGTTCTGTTCAGAGAATTTTTCGTGAGGCTCAATTAATGTATTACAGATCTCGCAATGTTCAAGGCCTATTGGAAGATGACCCTGATCAATTTTGCAAGATTATATTAAATGAAATGAAGGTACCCGAAAGAGAGTTGCTTTCTAAAATAATTTGGAGTGATAAGGCCGCTTCCCAATTAATAGCCACGTTAGACGACACTACAACACATCAATGAATCAACCTGTTGTTACTGTTTGGAGTTACTCATACCATGGAGTTTTTGGGCCTTTCTTCATATCACCAACACTGGTGGAGAGAAATATCTGGAAACGTTAGCTACCTATGTCATCTCAGAGCTATAAATGATTTATGACAATTTAAATTTTCTGTGCTTTCATCATTATGGTACTTCAACACATTATGCAGAAGACGCGAAAAACTTTATTAATTATTATTTTCGTGGTAAAATAATTAGAAGGCGAGAATCAATCGAAATGCCATTATGATCTCCAGATCTTACTCCAATGGATTTTTTTCTTTTAGGGCTACGCGACCATATAGAGAAGATATAACAACACTGGAAGACTTTATTCATTTCTGACTATTTGGTTCAATTAGAAACTTTTTTTTTTGGTTCCCATGAAATGAATTTCGAACGTTTTTGCCTAACAACCACCTTAATGGCCATGTAAATATAAATATTTGTGTGGGTTGTAACATGTAGGCATTATTTTTTTATCTTCTATCCTTTTAAAACCCTTCATTACCATTTATTATTTATTCCTTCTTTCAAATGTCCACCTACAAAGCTATCTCCCAAAGATGTCTTGTCGCAATAATTTACGCACAATCTTTTCTTGCACTTCTCCCCTCTGCTTTCATCTCAAGTTTATTAAGCGGGAAGTATTCAAATGCGGAGAGAGGAATCTGAAGATTATTAGTTCTTTGTCACGCATCCTTCCCATTTGGCACCAACTCTGTCAGCGCGAACAGTACACTCATTTTCCTCTTCTCACAAGCGCATCTTATACAGTAGTGGACGTAATTTCATTGTACACGGAACAGTTATCGCAATCACATTATCTATGTAGTTAGTGTATTTTTGTTTGCATGAATAAATTAAGATAAACTGGTGGTGCTGGTTTATCTTAATATGTATTATTTATCAATGTGCATTATATATATATATATATATATATATATATATATATATATATATATATATATATATACTGTACTGGGTACTACAGTTGAACCCGCAAAGAAGTATTGTCCGAAATAGGATTTGAAGTCGACCCCTTAGAGACCACAGAAAATAAGAGCCGTACCCTCACTCTACGAATTCTTGCGAATGCACTTTGAAAGTTACAATGATTTCTTAAATCGATGATTTAATGGTCTAATATTGATAATTTGTTCTAAGACTTTTTTCAGGCAACAGTCGGTTACCCTTTACGCCCTTATGGGACGCAAATTCTACCATACGCTAGACACTAACACGCTTGCGGGATCCTCCAATGTGGGGTCAGCAGAACACAAGTCCATCCGCGACAATATAAATTGCACCCCTAATGCAAGAAGGCCACATCTCCGAAAAAATGAAAATTGAGATACACCTATTGTTATATTTCTTGTTTTTCATGATGTGATATGCAACAATGTCATTTTTAGTTTCATAAATAGCCAATTAATAGCTGTTTGATTTAAATTCAATTCCTGTTTTAAATACATCCGAAAATTTCCGAAGCGTCCCCTGCGAAATGAGAAATTTTGGAGATGTGACCCTGTAGCATTACGAGTGCGTACATGAGAGACAAGGGACAAATAATCATGCCCAAGGTGGGAGTCGAACCCACGACCCTTCAGACCAATGCGGTCAATCGGCATACGCTCTTAGCCACCTAGGTCATCCACGTCTGCTATTGAGAAATACATTGCATTAAATACGAGTATGCATTGTAAGAATGTAGTTGTACAACAATATCGAACAAAAGTTGGAACTTTTCCATTTTTCAAAATTTTAATGATCTTGAAGAAAATAGGGCTTCTTCAGTTTTATTTATTAAATATTTTACTTTCTCCTCATAGAGTAGAGAGAAAATTATGTAATGCTGTCCAAAAATTCTGTGAATTTTCGACAGAAAAACCTAACAGGTCCCTGGTAAAGAAAATCCTCTATCACGTGATATAGCCAGAATCCATGTTTTGTGGGTCCTTCATACCGAAAAATCGTATGACGGCAAGACGTCTGTCCATGAACACGGCGAGCGATGAAACTGTTCAGCCCATTTTCTCCAAAATTGATATTCCGCACATGATCTGGATGATGTCACCGCCCCTTGAATTTGAAATCGATGTTTTAATTTTGGGGTATTGTACATGAAACCCCTGGGACATTTCCCAAATTTTGAACAAAATGGCTACATCGTTCTTGATTAAATTTTGTTTTTGAATACTGTGAAGGGTGATTAAGAGAATGGTGTCGGTCTCGTATTTGTTAAAAACCTTCATTTTTCGAAAATTGCAAAAGTGCAAAATGTTTTGGATGTCTTCCAACAAGTAAAATATTAAAGATAGATATTTTTCCTTTAATGAAATCTGTTCCTTAAAAATATATATTGAAATAAGGTAATGTACACTTTTTCTAAAATGTGAGTACTTTTCGTGTAATTTTGCGGGAAAGTACGGGCGAAAAAGTACGTACTGTTTTGGCATTTCCAATTTCTATACGAAAACACAATCAATGAAAACAATTGTAATTTGGTAATGTGAATTCATTTTTGATGAACTCTAAATTTTTAAAAAAGATAAATTTAGAAATATTGTGAAAAAGTATATGCTGTTGTAGTATCACTAGTTTATTTAATTGTAACCATTTCACACACATTTTGCAAAGACTGTTCATAACTTTAAAAAATTTACCTTTATATTATTTAAATATCTAGTTTCAATCAAAAGTTTTCATTAACAAAAATACTCAGTTTTCCGTACTGTATTCTTGCGGAAGGGGTGAAAATATAATTTTTTGTAATTTTCGATAATTCAGAAGTTTTTCTGAAATTCAGATCCCAGTCAGAAGAACAACGTTTTCTTCAATTCGACAAGAACAAGGAATATTTCTAGATGTACTACAATAGAAATAAATTCAATATAACTTTCCCTTATAGTTGTTAACGTATGTTTTGTACTGGCAAGTAAAATAGAGAAGTACTCCTCGACGCAAAGTACTTTATTGCTAAACAGTAAATAAAATAGCATGTTTACTCACAATCTACTAGAGAAAATTTTAACTCCCTCATGTGGCTTCTCTTTGTAAATGCTGTATAAGACTCAGAGCGCTATAAGACCCCTCTGGTGTTCAAGAACAGTTCTGTGGTTTCGTTTTAGTAAGTTGGCAGAACTCTTAAGTTGAAGCTGCAAAATAGTTCGAAGAAAAAGATTAATGTAGGGAAGAAATTGAAGCATTTTCTTTTCATCAAGAGTTGAACATATTTCAGATTCCCGTACAACTATACATCACGATTTGCCAAGTATCCTGGTCCTAGTATGTGATATGTTATTACCCTTCGCTTTTGATCTTATCTTTTATCATCAAAAAAATTAAAATCGCTTGCATAAATAAAGCTTCATTTCAAGGGATGATTCACTGTTATTTTGTGAATACTTTCCTTTGTTTATGAATCTTTCGATTTCTTAGGTCATTAAGACCCATGAATTATTATATAATGAGATAATGAGAGCCACAATGATTATTACAAAACTAATAGAATGGAAAATAAACGAAACGGGGAATCCGGCGAGAAAAGCTGCCAAGAGCTCGGGTTTACACCTCACAAATTCCTCACGGATTGGCCGGACACCGACAAAACCCGAGCCCTGACAACCGAAGGCACATGCACTAGCAGTTATCCATTTCTTCAAACTCTTTTGGTAAAGACGAATTATTCTTAAAAATCATCGGAAACAAATGCTAACTTTCTGAATTTTAATAAACAATAAACAATATCATATTGTTTGGAGTTTTCGAATGCTCTTGTTTGCGAATTTTTCAATTCTTCATTGTCTTCAAAAGTAATATGTGGCGTCGATTACTATAATTAGTTACCTTTCTGTCACAGCAATAAACCACAAATATAGAAACATTCGTTTATGTGTGAACGGACATTACATATTTAACTATAAGATTTAGAGTAAATTCAATATATTTTTTCAATAAGTACTAGTCACATTTTTCTAATTTATACAGATCGTCAGAGGTAGAAAGACGCCTATTTTCGGCGACGATACTCTTTCAAAAAACCTTTTAGACATTATTTTCAGAAAACAAACAGTCAAGAGAAATATTTAAGGGATCTCAATCTTACGCACTAATAAATGAATAACTAATAAATAATAACTAACGCACTAATAAATAATAATGTGATATCATCGGTAGGTAGAATACGTGCCCGCCATTGAAGTAGAATAGGAAATGAAGACATTAGAAACGTAACTAAAAGTCATTAATGTCACTGATACCACTGTTAGGCACCTGAAATGGCGTTGTACAGCTTACACCATGCAGCTTCCTCATACCCATTGGACCCACCGAATGATCCCGTCCAAAACGCCTGAGATGACGTGGCAAATGATCGAGAGAAATGGACTATTATTTTTAAATCATGGGCAAAAACCATATATTAAAATGTGCTATTCCTGACCAGTTCTACTATTGCCAATTCGCCGATTTGCTAATTACTAGGGCCAATTTTCCAATTACTATTGTCAATTTGCCAATTACTACTGCCAATTTTTAAAATGTTAATAAATAATTATAATTAATTATTTGCGTTAATGTGAGCAGTGGTAGTATTTAAATGAATTGATTTTGACGAAACGCATTCTCGAAAATTGAAAAAATTCAAAACAACAGGAATTACTCTGGTGTTCGTGAAAATTGCAGCACCAAGGAGGCGTGGTCAGAACCACTAAAAATAGTGAATGTGTAGTATACATAAGAAGTGATTAAATTTTCATAGAGATGAGTGCACGTTGCCTAGAAGCTCCCTCCTTTTGGTGATAGGTCAGGTCAGTTTTATGGCACCCTCAGTTGGTGCAGAGCAGTCAAATGCTGTGGAAACGTGCAAGCAAGTGCCGGTGGCCTCGTCGACGCCAAAGAGCGCAATCTGAATGACTTTGAACAGGACAGAATGATCGGTCTCCAAAAAGCGTGTTTGTCGGGGCGCGCTGTTACAACAGTGATATGTGTGTGGAACTAGTGGATAGAGGACGGTCGTACACAGCGACGTGCGGGTACAGAACCACACACTGTGACCGCAGCGCGAGATGATTGCCACCTTGTCCGCGTGGTCGTAACCAATAGAACGGGGTCGTTCCCTGTGTTGGCTCGACTTTGGAGTACTACAACGGGTGTGGTCATGTCTGCGTCGACGGTTCGACACCGTCTGCTGAGGGCTGAACTGGTGGTTCGCATAACACTGCGTCGGATTCCGGTAACCAGAAACCGCCAACACCTCAGACAGCAATGGGCATGTGAACGTGTTCACTGGTGAGCTGAGTGGCAAAATGTTGTGTTTTTGGACGAGTCCCGCTTCAATGTGTGCTACAGCGATAGCTGCGTATGTGTTCGACGCCTCCGTGGTGATCGCAATCTGCCCGCCTGCATTGTTCCGCGCCATAACCGAGACAAACGCCAAGTGTGATGGTTTGGGTCTCCATTGGCTACAATGTGCGATCTCGCGTAATACGTATTGAGGGCAGTTGATTAACAACTACATCAGGGATGTTTAGAGCACCACGTACTGCCCCCCAGCAAGCAGCTCCTCTTGCCATAATTCAGCAGGACAATGCCCGACCGCATTGGCTGGGAAGGTGCAAGCTTTCTGCGAAGAACGTGTGGTACCACTGCTTCCCTGGCCTGCGTTTTCTCTTGACATGTCGACCATCGAACATGTCTGGTCCAACATATGATCGGTCGGCTACGCGTTTCTTCTGATCCACCTGCAACCACTTTCGATTCTTTGTTGTCACGCATAGAGATCGTGTAGAGGTGTGTTCCCCAGCAGCATATCCAGGCTCTCTTGGAATCTATACCCCAACATCTAGAGGCTTGGATGGCACCGCGTGTTGGCTTTACTCCGTAATAAATACTCAAGGTCAATATGCATGTACAGTTTTGTAATTCTTATCATTTGTATATTGCGATATTGTTAACCTGTAGAATAAATTTCATTGTAAAGGTATGTCTCCTTCTTGGTGTTTTCACAAACACCAGTATATACATTGAAAGTGCTTAAATGTAACCCTACGCTAAAGAAATATAACGGTTTTCCACATTGAGTATATTTCTTTAAGAAATCACTGAAAACAAACATTTTAAGTATACTACTGTTAGGGCCGGTTTCACCAAACAAAGAGTAAGAGTTTACTCTGGAGTAAATCACGTTTACTGAGAGTAACTTCTTGGAGCGTTTCACCAACACTTTACTCGAGTGTAAATCCCTTACACGAGAGTAAATTCGAGAGTAACTTTACACTGCAAAAATCCGTCGGGTAAAGTACGGAGTAAAACAGTTTTCAAGGTGCATGTACATCCTAAGTGTTGTTACGGCTTGACGATTACGAATGATAGTATTTTAAGACGATTCCAGCAATAATTCGGAATATTATCATCTGGTGCGAAGACAAACGGTGCGAGAGAGAATGGATTGATTTTAATTATGACGATCGGGATTTTGTCACGAGGTTATGTTTGATCAAATCAGCTGTTAACTTCATCAGATGCAGCGTAGAGGCACTTGTAGAGAACTTGTAAATTTATTTTTCGCCCAGTAAATACTGTGTGTGATGTATGGGGGAGATCATTTGCGCACGTTGTTGAGTTCCAGAATCCCTTTCCAAAATTTAACTATAAATAGTGCAAAGTTAAATAGAAGTTTAAAAAATAAAACTAATAATAATAATAATTATAATAATAATAATGCTGGGATGGTTCAAAAAGTCCACGATCTCCTGTCACCTCCTAATCCATTAATAATAATCACACTTCAAGGCGTTACAACCTTGTTGTAATCCAAGGATACAGCTGAAAAGCTGATCCTGGAAGAATTACACACGTTAATCGTGTAGCGCGGTCAGTAATAGCCTATACGCCAATAATAATAATAATAATAATAATAATAATAATAATAAAATTTAGAAAAACCGAAACATTTCGTTACGGAGTTATAGAAAATTTATTTCCATCGCTAGCGGTAAACGAACTGCAAATTTGATTTTTCTGCATTGCTAACAAAATAGTAACTCATCTCCAGAGACGAAAAATGAAATTTATTAAGAAATAAAGATACAAAAACTAAGAAATAAACCATGCCAACTCAAATCACGATAACACCGCACAAGATAATAACGCTAAGAACTCCGAAACTGAAATGAATGATAGAATATAAGGAATTAATCACAGGTTCGCGTTGGTGCGCAGTGGTTCCCAGCGTCATTCTCGCTCACAGCCTCTTGAATCGCTCTCAAATATTGCGCGTTCAACTGATTCGCGGAGTAAATCGGAGAGTATGTACTCTACAGTAAAATAACCCTGTAGAAGCATGGTGAAACGCTTATATTGTACTTGAGAGTTACTACCTTAGAGTAAATGCTTACTCTCAGGTAACTACTCTCAACATTACTCGTCTGTTGGTGAGTTGGTCTGTTCGAAGAGATTTAAGACGAAAAACATAGAAGGAGATTAGGTCATAGACTGGAAGAAGGTTGTAGAATATGAAATAAACGTGATAATGTAAATCACCTCGGCAATGCACATTACTGTTGGGTATAATTGCATTCTGGGGGCAAAGCGAGGATCTTAAAAGCAGATTTTCGTCAAAAAATTTGTAGCTATATTGGACAATACTTTGAAAATGTTTTTGAGGCTTAATGTAACGTACTCCAAAAAATTACAACATATATTTCAAAATCAGAGGGTGTTGAGTTTCTTTATATCCATCGAGAAATATCAATTATGAAGAAAAACGGCGTCAACGGTTCATATGATTGATTGGCTGATAGTTATGCCGGATACATCAACTGCGGAGGTTCAGTAAGTGTAGTGCTTGTTTTGCTTGGGAGATGGCGATGGTCTTTCGCCCGCTTTGTGGCCAGATACGGTGCCGACCTACCGTCCGCTAGTGGGGTTTTCACCAACCAGGTATCTCCCACTAGCGGGGCACCGCACCAGCCGGAACAAGCTCTAAGCTTCCGACCGGTCTCTTGGCATGTGTGGAAATGTAATGCATGTTAGTGAGTGCGTGTGTGTGTAAGGGGTGAGGGAAAAACAAGGAAGAAGAAAGTGAGATCGCGCGCGTTTGTTAGCATACTGCATCAGCATTCGCACGGAAAGGCGAATCGAAGAAACTACGAAAAACTACCGATTAGAGCAGCCGACAAATACAATATTTAGGAATATGGTTTATCCGCTTATTCGTTGGCTGGGCTCGGAATAAGGGTTTTTCTGTCGAAAACCCGCCTTTTTACGGCCATGTTTACAATAATGTATCTTCTCATGATGTAAGAGGATAAAGTGAAGAATGGATCATTTTTTATTTCTATATAAATTGTTTTACTCCCTCTAACGCATTGTGTAATTAGAATCCACTTTCTGTGAGTTGGATTACGGTAAAACGACTTTCTCTCCCTCTGCTCGTCCGTTCATCGGCCCATCCGCCCGTCCGTGTTTAACACTAGCGCCTAAACTGCTCAAACGATTTTATCTACAGCTGTCTTTCCCCGATCTATCTTGCTGGATCCTAGATCGAGCTAGCTCTTTCCCTCGTCCTTTACCCTAAGCTTTAACATTTTCAAAAACTTTTCAAACAAATGTTTGGATGATTTTTTCCTCGGTTAGGGCAAAGTACACTGCAAAATTTCACAGGTCTCATTTTTGTTGAACTCTGAATTTTCAAAACTGGCGCTAGATAAAAAAGTTTGGCGTCATCCACAGCTATAATACTGAAGATAAATATTTGTTTTCACAATGAAAACTTTCTTCAAAATTAGATTTTGAAATAAGGACATGTAAAATCTCTAGATTTTTTAAATTTGCAAATGCAAATGTTCAACTTTCTTTTTGTAGTGAAATGATTTTCTCTTTCTGCGTGGCTAGTGGTGTAGAGTTAATGTAAATGGCGTGCTTAAACAAAGAATTAAGTTCGAATTTCAGCTCTTTTGCTGATTGCCAACACTTTTATAGATTCAAGTTGCATTACAATTTTTCGATGCCGATGTAAACAATACGATAAAATGTATTCTATTGTTCATCCTGGATAGCCAAGAATGCATTGACTCCGGCCGCGGAAGCCTACGAACCCACAAAAATATATGGTCACTGAAATATAGCCCAAAGTAAACACGTTATTCTAAAATATTACGAAATGTCACTTATACCGTTTCGGTTTTCACCCCATCATATATGTCCTCTATTTTGATTAGATGCTGTATGTCCGATTATTTTGATTTCCCTTAGATCCGTGAGAGATCTATGAGCTTTCTTGAACAAGTATTGAGCATTTATATCAATCTTCGCAAAGTTTCTGTGATGTCACTATACTTGATATGGTCATCCTTATTTCGTTAATAACTTTAATCGTTAATTTCCTTTCGTTAATGTTCTTATACCGTTTACATGGCACCTGGCGGATCTATTTTCATTCCAAAAATGCAGAAATGATCTGACGTGAAAATATTAAAATAACAGAAACAAACGGCCTTGCATTAATATCTTTTTTAGAAGCGAAGTACTCATGTGCCATGGATACCATTTTGCAAAAATATTTTACGCTACCAAAAATTTTTTCATGTTTGCCCATCCCTTTTTATAGTCGTGAGTGGCAAAATTCAATGTACAGAATCCGTGGTGCTCGTGTAGTGCTGCCCCGGCGCAACCGTATTTACAGTAGTCCCAAATCCTCTCCACGAGCGAGTGGGAAGCATCCTCGCCCGGGCTCCAACCGCTGCCACTTGAGGACGAAGGGCTGATTCCCGCTCAAAGCTCCCGCGAACTGCTCTCCCGTCGCACAACCACTGGCAGCTTAAACCACGCACGGCGCTGTTTTCCCTTGCCACGTTGTACACGATCTCGCTTTCTCTTCTGCGAACATCCAGTATAGCTATTCCAACTCCATTTACTGTGCACTGCCACACTGATGAACAGATCTACGTCTGTTCGAATCGTTTTATGGGCATTAATAATTTATATGACAAAAATTGATACATTAGTTCACATTAAGTGCGCTAAGTTGTTTATTTTACTTTTATAACTTCAATCAATTCCTGTCCAAAGAAATAACTGCTGGTGTTACAACTGCACATACGTTTTTTTAAAGTCTCCGCAATATTATACTAAAGCATAATCCTACAAATGAGTTTCCAAACAGCAAAAAAAGTTTCCAAATGACAATAGATTTTTTTCAATAAAAAATCTTATCTAAAAATTACATCTTTAAAATGTTAGTACAATTCGCCCGGGTCTGAAAAATGACGTTTTTGTCTAATTGATGAATATGGAGTCGTTTTTTAACTTTTGTATTAATTACATTGTCTTGAAACAAATTACGCTAAAATTGCCCTTAAAAAAGAAAGATATAATTATTTGAAACAGATGTCATTTAACACATGAACCTCTATCTTCTATTTCATACTTTTGAAACGTTAACATTTTGTAATGTTCGAAGAAAATAGGGCCAGTATTAACTTTATTACAGTTCTTTGTTACATACAAGGAGAAAATTTAAAGAAAAAATTTGAAGGGGTTTTTCAGAAAGTAATTGTTTAAAAATTGCTTATATATTACGCAAAATAACGCTTAACTTCACATAATTTGAAAAATTTTACATAACCTTTGTCTTTTAAGTCCGTTTTCATTGTAATTCAAAAGTTTAAGAATATTATTTTTATTTGACATTTTGATATTGGGCCGAAAGAATTGATCGAATTGGGTGTTGAACATTATTTTGTATTTGTGGCATGCTGGTTTTGCATGGGGGATTAGGTAGTTATTGGTATTGGTGTATCCAATGGATCACATATTTGTGGTGAATGTTGATTACGTGATTGCTGGGTTTGCCCATACCGGCACTTTTTGTAGAAGTGAAGTGAAGTTTTTATTATTACAGCTAGAGGAATTTTGTACGTGGTGTTTTTTTCTAAGGTGGCTTTTCATCCCTTAGGCAATACAATCCCTTAGGCCCCGGGCGGGAATACAACCCGTGACCCTTCAGGCAGCTACGGCCCCTCAGCCTTAGCGACCTCGGCTATTCAAGCCGGGGTACATGCTGTGTCTGTTCTTGGCGATAGTCACTGATAACGTTGTCAGAGCAAGGTTTACTTTTTAAAACTATTAAATCTGTATTGCACGCTCTTGACACATATTTCAGCCAAGCGTGTACAAATGTTTTAATTTGTAGCCTGTATTTCAATTATATTCTAGTGTTAATTTGAAAACATCGCTTCTCGCGATGCCGCACAACAATCACATCACTTTTCAAATAAAATATGACGCGACTAATTCACCAGGTATTCAATACTCTCTCAGCACTTATAGCCTCTCACACTCTTTCTTTAATTATAAAACAAAACAAATTATAATAATTCTAAAAGGACAACTGCTTAACTACACTTTCATTGTCTTCGACGGGAAAACCCGCGAGTAATGTTTGCACTTCCACCCCGGTAACGGCCCACCTCAGTCGAGCTACAATTTTTGTGGGTGATAGACGTGTCTGTGCCCCTCCCTTGCTCACTCATTCTGTGTCACACTATGTCAACGACACTGGAATCGTGTTATTACGCTTTGCTATGAATTGCTTCGAAAAGCCTAACTGTCTTAAAACACCATTCAGCCGAGCTACAACTTTCATGGGAGAAGGGCGTGTGTGCCTCGCTCTTGCTCACTCATATTATGTGCGTATGACTGTTATGTGTCTACGACACTGGCATCGTCTTAATATACTTTGCAATGAACTTCTTCGTGTGTTTCAAAGGCTAATCATCTTAAAACATTTTAAAGCCTAATCATATATTTATACAATTAGAGATCATACTGATTATCAAAAAGAAAAATTATGTTTATTTTAACAAAGCAGTGATATATAATGAATTAGTTCACATTTGTATTGTTTAATTTTTTTAAAACTTAATATGTTTGTAACAAATAATGTACTTGAGTTTGCGGGTCAATGACCCCTATCTCGATCAGGTTTTTGTCCGTTTTCCCTGATCCATTGAGCAAATGCTGAGATGGCCCCTTGTTTTGCTTCTGGACGAAAATGTAGCTTCACTATGCGCACGTTTTATTGAACTCTCCTTTTGCTTGTAATGGTAAGAGTAGAGTTAAGGGCGAGTTGCTTTTTTGTTAGCAATGCACAATGATCATACTTGCAATTCGTGTACTGATGCAAATAAGTTTTCTATAACTCGGAAACGAAAATGACTATTTTTTAAATATTGCTTATATTACGATTTTTAAAATTTATTTCAATTTATTTATTTATGTTAAACTTTTACTAATCTTTCGACAATTTATAGTTAAAATGCCGGGAAGGGATTCTGGAACTCAAGAAAACGTGCGCAGATAATCTTCTCCCCGCTACGTCACATACAATTTTTACTGTTATTTTACTAAATAAATCTAAATCTAATCTAAAACACGATATTACGCCATACGTAATTACCTGCACTAAACTGTTCATTCTTCGGGTGATCTGAAAACTGTGTACATGTATTTTTATGTAATTATTGAGCTCTGAACACATACGTGATATCGAAGTATAAATTGTGTCATATTTTAAACAACGTCTATCTTCTTGACAATGCTTGGTTGACAGCTCACGTGAGTAAAAGGTGCGGCGTTGCCAACAAATAACCAGTCCACCCTAAAATGTTTGTTGCTTCGCGACAGACTCTCATGTCTTCCGACAACACTCTGATTCGGTGACAATCACGTGCTCTGTGTCTAACATAGTTTCCAGCTACTGGTTCGGTGGTGTAATAACTCTTCTGTTCTGCAATATATTGCCCGCCTCCAATGCCGGTAGTATACACGGAGCTATATAGGGCTGCCCTCACGTCCACCCGGCGTGTCAGCGTCGAAATGCCGAGATGTAACTCCCAGACCGCAAACTCCCAGACGAAACCCTTATGGCCGAGACCCACGAACACTACCAAATATCATGGACCCCATCCATCTAACGTTGTAGCATTTACAATAGCAAGCGGTCACAATAGTTCAGATGCAGGGTGGCATGAGATTGAAACTCCTACCAACCTCCTCAACACGAATTCTGTACATATTCTCCCCGACTTATGCTCAGGTTCATCATTTTTCCTGTCCTAGTTAGCTGACTATCCAATTCCCTGCGTTCGTGTCCAACGACGCTTCGTTCACGCGGACAAGTGCCGACACATCGCGGGAATTCAAACTTCTGATTGAGGATCAGAACAACTGTATCATTTTATTTATTTATTTTAATGTGTTGTATTTTAATTCATCGTGCTTTTAAAAATTGGTTGTGTTTTCGTTTTATCTTCATTTAATGAGTTTAAAAGGCAGGTTTATGAGGCATACACATTAGGATGGGAAACGTTTTATACGTAACTTTTCCGGCTCATTATGAATAAATGATTGCTTAAATTATGTTTTTATTGTATGAAAAGACAAGGATACTATATTTCCGATTATATATAACAGACAATCAAACCAAAGAATTTGAACCGCAGTACGATACATTTTCATTACTTGTGAAAGTACGTTTTATCAAACCTGGTGACAGGACACTACAATTTATGGGTTTATTTATTTTATTATTACATAATTTGTAATTATTGGGTTTGGGTCAGAAAAATGAATATATTAATTAAAATTGCCAATGTTTCGGCTCTGCAGTCGTCTTCAAGGCTGTAAAAAATAATATTATTATGCTATATACTTATACTAATCTACGTGTATAAGTGTAAATAAGATATTGCAGACATTTCTAATACTAATGAATCTTATAAGCCAGAAGATGGCCCAGTATATAGCAATAACGTTGTCAGTAAAATATAATATCACGTTTTTTTCCTAAACCGAAAATATCACTGGATCATCGAAAACATTTCCTAATACAGTAGTACAGCTGGTAACTATAAATTACGAGAAATCAATTATGGCCATCCTGGATGCCGGCTATAATTCCTCACGCCTTCAATTCGATGTCCCAATTCCGTTTTTAACGTGTCTACATACAACAACCTCTACAAAACATTTCCCGACCGGGTGCGGGCCCCTTGAGTTCGTAAGCCCTTCTAACGCAACTTCCGCACTCGTGCATGTTCTCCGTCCATTCGCCTCATTCGATTGTCACCTTTCGCAAAGCTCCCCCTCCTCGACCACTTTCCCTCGCCGACAGTCATTACCTCTTTGCACGTCCTCCCTCCCAAACGCCATCCCGACGGAATGTTGGCACTGAGCCTCGCGTGGAACTAATTTTCGTGTGTTTTCGAACCTCTTGTTTCTTGTGGATGTTTTCAACCTGCCAACTGCTCGTTTCATCAATCTCCTTTGGTTAAAATTACTACGAATACAACGATTAGCAATGCACTTTTTATTGCTTTTTTGGGAGGGAGGTTGACTTTATCTAAATTGACCATAATTTTATTTTCTCCACTCTCACTCATTGAATTCTCTATTGTACACTCTTATCCATCGTTTGCACGAACTATTTCTCATGGCCTGTATTCGACAACGGGCTAACGAGCGCCTACGGAAAAAGACAAGGAATGCTCTAACATCTTCGCTTCTTGGGCGCTTCTATGGCTGAGATGGTATCCAACTAACAAGACACTTTGGAAAAGGATGTAGCAATCTGTGACGTGTGTTCCAATTCTACTCCGCGGCGCGCGGTGTGTTTCGCCATAGCGCGCTTCCCTTTCGCTATCACTCCCGAGGACAAAGGCGCCATCGCCCCTCCCCGC
>BOPP01000292.1:1095612-1113065 GCA_017312745.1 Gryllus bimaculatus | reverse complement strand
CCGAACCCTCCGCGGGGTCAGCCGCAACGTGCGGTTGGTTGCTGCAGGAGCCGAACGCGGTTGGAATGCAAATAGGGAGGAGACGCCTGACATAATGAGTTTTGGCCGCGACGATGCGACAAAACGCGCGGTAGTTATCTGCAGAGGCGGGGGCGGAAGAGCACCGTGAACGATACATCTCTTGGCACATATCTTTGTATTAACCCCATTGAATTTCAGAATTCGATAGCTTTGTGCCGGTCATTTCCATTTCATTTGTCATTCTACACCCTTCTAAAAGGAGGGTTTGTAGAAACGAGGGCTGGAATGTAAATACTAGAGCGTAAGACGCAATCCTCCAAAATTGACACGGCGCCCAACGTGTTCGATATCAAAGAATTGCGTTACCACGTCATGCAAGCAGAGTCGGCGTAAATATGAAAAGGCACGCCGGGACTCGAGAGTGCATGAGTAACGCAATTCTCTGTAGCGGAGGTCCCGACGAGTTGCGGTGGCGACGGCGGCGGCGGTGGCGGGAACGGAGAGCGCGCGGTCGAGGGAGCGGGCGAGGGCTGAATGCCCCCGAGTCTCCCGCACGTTTGCCGCGTATCGAATTACGTCGACGCCGGATGACTTAAATCGAATAAACACCCGCTGGGAGGGTGACACGGGAGACGGGGCAGCGCCAAGAGAGCGGCGGCGGCGGCGGGGGGTCTCCGGCGGTGACAACGTCTGATCGCTGGGCTCTCAATCCAAGTGGCTGAGGGATGAAGTCGCGAAAGGCTGGCATGCCCCCTGCTGACAGCTCCTACGAACATGCTCATCGACTGGTTGTTGTCAGCGGGATTTTACTCTTCCTTCCTTTCTCGTTTCCTTCTAGGTTCGGTGAAAATATCATTTTTGAACTTTCACCGAAATGTCCTCCGTATCTTTCCCATTACGTCGCAAACTGAATACCCAATATCCCAAAATGTATACCCTGCACACAATACTGAATAACAGGGCACACCCTTTATTTCTGTAATATATATACATTCTTTAATTATCCAGGCTTCAAGAAATAGGATTCAAGTACCAACTTTCACAAAACACGTCCGTTTTTTTTTTCACACACGTTGGAAATTATTTTGATTTTAGTTTCAATATCACAAGCACACTACTCTTAGTATGTGTACTTTAAATAAATGATATTTTCACTTTTTTATAAATATTCGAAGCTAGGCATGCTAGGTGTCACGCAATCTTGTTTATATCGTAACCCAGTTTGCATCCTTCCACTCTGCGTCGTGAATATGTTGCAGGTGAAGCTGACTGCACGGCTGCGGAGCAGACAATAATAATAATAATAATAATAATATGATATTTACAATAATAATGTTAAATATAATAAACAAATATTAAAGAGTTCTTTCAAAAAAAATTGAAACAATACTAGATTTCCCTTATCCGAAAGCTGCGATGATTTTGACTCTCTTGCAAAGTGAGAGGTAATGAAAGTACGAAATCTATCACCAAGCTAAATATAATGTATAATCTATTTTTGTTATTTCATAGAATTTTATGAAATACTTGTTTTCATTTTAAAATAAAATTAATTAGAACAATAACAGTGGAGCCGGCATTTGACAATTTGCATATAAATTACAGAAAATTACTTTAAATGATCAAACCTAGACCGAATAATATACTAAAAAGCAGTAGTAATATAGTAATAATATCTACTAACATCCCCCGATGTAATATTATGCACATAAAAAGTACTTCATCATTTCTTATATCGCCAGTGTCTGTATCATTCCGAAATTATATTCAATGTAATTTAATCGTATAATTTTATTCACTAAATGAAAAATTTTACACTTACTAATTTTATTCACCTCCTTCTTTTGTTGTCGGCAAGGAAATTTCATTACGATGCTACACTACTCATTCCGGAAGACATTTCTTTGCGCTGTGTCTTCGCATCCAGCTCGTCTTTGCTGACGGCAATCATTAAACATGCGATCCATCAGTGAAAACCTGATGTTTACATAATGGTGATGGAATTCATTATGCCTGCCGTAAGTCTTTTCACATCCTAGTGGTTGACAGAAAATGATTCGTTTAGCTCTCGGGTATTTACGTTGACTTTCTTTGCACTAGAGTATTTCTGTAGCGGAGGATGATTTGTTTGCTAAACGACACAAGTATGGAGAAAACATTTACCCTACCTATATTAAATATAACGTTATCATGGCAATAATAAAAGAATGATGGTGATGAAACATAGAAATATCACTTGTATACAACTTGTGGAGGCAAAAAGTGAATTAAAATATGGTATGGGAATTTGGAAGGAAACCTTAAAGTAACGATCAATTCATATTCATAATGAATGGATGCCTAATCTCGGGATGACATGTCTTTGAGATGTTTG
The DNA here is from genome assembly GCA_017312745.1 of Gryllus bimaculatus. NCBI lineage: Eukaryota > Metazoa > Arthropoda > Insecta > Orthoptera > Gryllidae > Gryllus > Gryllus bimaculatus. Next base: position 1,110,670 of record BOPP01000292.1, on the reverse strand, counting down.
GGCAAACAAACACAGAGAATGGTTGATAATGACCTTGTCGTTTTTGTGAGCTAATAAATAAAGCAAAAAATTCACGTAAGTTGGCTGGATTTTGAATATCTGTAGTATATTCACTATGTGTATATGTAAGGATGTATGTAGTATCATCCGTATTTTCTTAATGTAGGCTTGTATGCACTTCAGATAAATAAAGTAAACATAATTGGTGGATAATAATTTCAAGTTATGTTATTTCGCAAGGTTTACTATTAATTACATGCTATTAATTATAAAGAAATAGTATTTACGAATTTTGATTATGCACGCACGGAGAGTAGAGTTTGATACAAACTTACAACAACAAAGTTCAACCTAAGAGGAAACACTATAACATTATTAATGAATACTGTAAAGAAGAACAACCGTAAGGAATTAGGTAGAACCATACAGAAGGCTTAAACTATTCACGGATAAAAACTGTTCAAATGACTGGAAAAAGACAGTGATATTTTGAAAATTACGGATCTTCGTGTGTTATATGATTATTCGAATTATTTAAATACGTGTATATATAATTCTGATATTTAATATGTATGTTATAGAATAAACAAAGCCGAACAATAAAATCCGACACAAAATTAATTTGGACGATTTTTCGCCGTTATTCACTATAGGTGAAATACTGCTATATAATGCGAAAATGAATAACCGATCTGAATGACTGAGAAAGTTAGATAGCGCACGATTTCCATTTCTTGGATCCTGTTTCGTAGATTCGAACTCGTCTATAACTCATTATTAATTACACGTCGTATTTCGTACTCTCTCTTGCGGAATCAATCGAATAAATCGAAACCTTGAGTGGTTCCTGGAAACTGTTAGAAGTCGATAACAATAAGGGTCAATGACAGACACCAGCGTAATTTGATTTGGAGATTTGATTTCATATATTTTTTTTCAATGAACAGTTAAATCTTATAGGACGTATGGGGGAAAAGTACAACCTGCGATCATTTTCTTGAGCTCTGGAACCCCTTCTCCACCTTTGAACCATAAATAATTGAATGATGAATAAAAGTACCAACAAAGCAAGGTTTGTAACATTTCAAAAGAGACGTTTCCGCTCCCGTGTTGTAGAAAATTGTTTGGTAAACATACAACAAAATTTAGTTGTTAGTACATATAAGAAAATGGTAACCCATACCACAACTTGCAAAAGAAGAACTCATCAAAACGTGCCCATATCGAAGCTATCATTATCTACAGAAGCAAAACAAAGGGCCATCTCAGCATTCGCTCAAAGGATCAGGGAAATTGGTCAAAAACCTGTTCGACCTGGGGGTTTTACCCTATATCTTTGTTTAGGGAAGAAGTTGCTATTTGATCTTTTTGTACTGTTGTTATTAGAAAATTTCTACGCCGTTACTGATTGTGTTGTCTTTTCACGATTATCGGATATACACAAAAAAATCTAAATTGTTGCCATGCGTAATAGCTTCCTGGAAACCCTGGTATTCTTTTTCAGCCAAATTTGCATTAAAATTTAACTGTAGGATTTGTTGATGTAGAGAATAGTTGTGCTCACCAAACTGTCTGAAGACTTCTTCCCATCACTCTCCACATCTCCCTGTACCTCCATATTTAACTAGGACGCCCAGCAGAACGCATAAACTTTCACTTCCCTAAGGACAGATTCAGACCACCATAAAATAGCAGATATCGACCTCAAATAATATGATCTTCATCCAGTAACCATATCAACGACCATTCTCTGTAGCTTCAATTTACTCCAAAATAATTTAAATTATTAAAATAAACCAACAAAATTGAACGCGTCCATCTAAGGCACCCACAATAAGGAAATAAACCAAAAGCTTTGAATGTTTCTATTCACAACCCTAAAAAACATGTATGGTAAACAGGCAAATTATAAATTAAAAATTAAAACTAAAAGAATAGTTGTGCAATCGGGCACTATTGAACGTTGAACAAGTTCTTAAAAAATACCTTCTGAGTACCTGAGGAAAGGACCGCAAAGGCAGCAAATGTTCAAATTCATACGCCCTTGCCATACTTCCAAAACTGAAAATATTTCAACCCAAGCACGCAGAAAATGGTATATTGCTAATTTCGTATGTGCACATGAACGGAATGAAAACTATGCAGCCTCCGACCATGTGAGAGATGTCCATGGATTTGTTTGATATCCGGGAACCCGGGAAAACACAAAAACTCTTATATTACTAATTTTCAATGCGCGAAACAATAGAACGTAAAGTGTGTAGCCAACGGCCTTGTGAGATGTGTCTATAGTTTTGTTAGTTACGAAGGAATTTGATAAAATCCAAGAAAATTAAACTTTTTGTATTTCAGACTGAAAAATGCAAACCTCATAGATATTTACTATTTGCAAATATTTAATATTTGTCTGTGTTATTTCTTTTTCCCATGCTATCTGTATCGAGGTAATTGACTGATCTAATTGACATTTTGCTTACGACACAACTGGCGTCAGGCAACATGGCACCGAGGAAGAAGCTTCTCGCCATTAAATATTTGCCATTCACGTGATAGGTTATGAAACTGTAACTTTTTTATATTCTTGATATGCAAAGAATTATTTTATTTATGAACTGTACTAGCTTTTTGCAGTATTTCTGAAGACATTGGTTGAAATACATTTATTGCAATGTTATACGAGAGTGTTTTATTAGTTGTTCTTGAGAAGAGGGCGTTTCTGAAAACCAATTTGAGTTTGTTCGTTCGTCATCATTTTTGTTGCAGCGGGTCACAACTCTATTGCTCATGAGCTTTTCAATACAAAATATTTTCCTTCAGCTGTATTACAATTTATTCCGGGCCATACTGGCGGCTTCCTTTCCCGCTGGTGTTCTCCGGTACCGGTTGCAATCGTAAGCGGCCGTTAAATGCGAACGATTGAAAACGTCTAGGTTTACGCTATCTGATACGATGTAACATCGTAATATTTTAAATTCCATAAAACCGTTGATGCTAGTTAAAAATACTGACGTAAATTGTATAAGTTTTATATGAGATATTCAGAATTTAGAAACTTAACCATTTCCCTATCACCAAATAAAGATATTGTCTTTATTACTTTAAGGAAATATTTTGAAGCACCGGAAAACAAATTTACGGAAAGATCGTCGATAAAAAATATTAAAATTGAGTAGCTTTTTTAAATATTTGAATGTTCTGCAAAACTGAAAAAAAGAACGTTTAACAGGACAACGTAACATAAACATTAATAACATTACAATCGGAATGGAATAGTTCTCTTAAATCTGCCCCGTCTGAAAGCAATAACTGTGATTCAGAGACAATTCAGTTGGTCTTTTTAACTTTAATTGAGAACTTAAGGATTGCAGTACACAAACATATTAAAAAATATCTAGTTGACGATATTGATGAAGAATATTTTAAGTTACAAGTTTTTGGATGCAACTAATTTGACAAAAATTTGAAGATGAACATGAAAGTGAAAAAATGAAGTAATATGCAGTAATGTGAAAAAATTACATTTTATAAAAACATTTTAATTGCTGTTAGCAAAATACAGATAGCAAAAAATGTCACGTTTGAAGACTAGAATATCAAGTAGGAAAGTATTTAATATTTTAAGCAACTAATTAGAGCAATAAAAGACATCGTATTCTAACATGCATTCATTTTAAATAGGGTACCAAATCTCAGTGATTGAAATGGAATTGATGGACAGCTCACCCTCCTCCTGCATAGAGGCATAATTGTTTATTGAAAAGTAAGGCAGGTTTCACCTTGACCTGTGGTACTTTCTCACGCCTCATCTTCATTTTAAGCCAAAGATTAAGCAATTTTCCGACACATAGTGTAAATAATGCGGCGCGTTTCGAAAGGGTCAACCAAAACAATCCTACATTCCCTCAAACATTCTCTGCGGTCCTTTCAATAAGAGTATACACCACAATCTAAAGATCGGAAAATCGTACTCTGACGATGTGATTTTGTGATTCAAATTTTATACTTGAGGTGACATCATTACCCCTCAGATGCTCACCTTAGTGTTGTGTCCATCCACATGGTCGGAAAGCGTTACGTAAACTCCTGTCTTAAATTAAAATTGTGATGGATCGCCTTCTGGACTTTGATAAAAGCAAAACACACATTTTCATAAGACCACAATATTTTTCATCGATGTGCCGCAGTCCAAAGTACTCCAGATCCTTTCTACATTCTCAAATACCTTTCCGGTTTCCGATTTAGCTATGCCTAGAAAATAATCGATTATGTCGGGTTTCCGGGCGCGTCAACTTATATGGTCATTATTGCATTTCTTTATCACAGGAATTCTCCTCGTGGCATGGTAGGATTCGGCAGCGACCTACATCAATTTGCGGGGTTTTCTTCATACAGGTATATCCCAGCAGCCCCCGCACGCTTCCGACATGTGTGGTTGTGTAGTGCATGTAAGTGTAAGTGTGCAAGGGGGTGAGGATATGACAAGGAAGAGGAAGGAAAAATTGCGCGCGGTCCGTAGCACGTTTGTTAGGGTACTGCTCCCACATTCACCTGGTATTGATCAGAGAAAGCACGGAAAACTAGCGACCAGAGAAGCTGGCTGCTAGAATTATCCTCCACACAGCAACTTAGTTCGAACTAGCTATATACTACGTAGTGTCGAAAAACCTGTCACTGTTCGTGACTCGAACTCAAGTAAATCCTGTTTGGAAACACTGCAGTGACAGTTGATTCCCTGAGCCACCTCAGCCGGTATTCCTGACGAGAGACTTGAGACCCCGACCTATGAGACAAAACCGTAATGACTAATACGCTTTTAAACTTGGCACTCATCGATGCGCGTGTTACGTGGACTGAGAAAACAAGACGGGTGACAAATATTCGTAGTTTTAAAAAAAGGGCGTCAGTTCTTTCAAATTTATCTCACCTCCACCAACCAGCCTTCACATTAGTGTGCTTTGTTTCTGTGGGTAGAGATAACGCCGTGAAGTGATTACGCATGGCAGGAATAACGCTAACAGCGATAACTCTCGAACCGCAGTGATGTCTGTGAGTTGAAACTTCCGGTATATACTTTCTCTTTGCATCCTTGTTACAAATGGACCATGAGAGGAAATTATATATACTTTGAACACTTAATGAGTTTCGTACTCCAACACAAACTCGAAAGATTGTTGCGTCGGAATACTAACTCAATAGGACGTTTTTCTATTGAAGATTATCTAGATATATGGCGATTATGTAGTTATAAGGAACAAATTTCTCATGAGTTTTCACTAACTGTAACATCATCTATGAGACAACTGATACGTTTAAGACCTTTAAGATAAAACGGTATTGTTTGCCTAATTTTTTTAAACTAAGACGACGTTGTTCGGAGAGATAAGCACTAAGACAACAACTTATATTATTTAAAAAGTTCTTGTCATTTGGTCACAGTGATTAACCTAAAGCACAATGCCAAAGTTTCGGCCATTTATTCGTCTTTCAGCAGAGCTTAACGTTAATGTAAACATGTAAGTTAAAATGTATGCACATTTACGATGATCCGTGTCACGGAAGTTACCTATTTTGTGTCTGAAAATTTGCTATAAAAATGGAGACTTCTGGTTTAAATTTCAGCTCAGCCCTCACTAATTGGCTAGAGTGGGCATGCTTTTTTATAGCATCCATGAATTTCTCCTTCCAGAATTCTGAATGTTTGCTTCTAACTATTATTGATCACGATGTGGTTTTCTTGAGATATTTCTGTCATGAACCATCGGCATGTTGAATTATTTTCAACAACGATAAGGGACTTTAAAATGGAGCTTTCATAAACACTGACCTATTACTTGAATAAAACATGTTATTGGTTCATAATAAGTGTTCATTGTCTTCTCTTTATCTAAATCTTGCGAGTAAACGCGGCATCTGGCTTTACAAGAGACATGTGAGAGAAAATACATTTCTTAGAAATTATATTCAATAACTATTGATGTAGAAAATGAAGTAAAAGTGTTAATGATATACCTCGATTAGCAAACATTCAAAAGCAACATCTTATATCTTTTCGCTTTTAAAGAACACTTATCAAGTAAATCGTTTATTTAAATCATCTTGAATTACTTGACTTTGGCTTCATTCCGGCAATTACTACCGATATATTCTAAATATTTAAATAAAATTGTTACTCTCTAATTGGAAAACACATTTGAAAGTGATTGATAACACATTTGCTTGTGCTTAAAAGTGAATACCTGACAGCTCTAAATACTCTAACAACTTTTTATAATATTGTTATATATATTCGTACTCAAAAATGGGTTCTCACAATATATTGAACAGTGAGCGTACCTAAATTCATACAATAATATGATTGCTTCATTAATTGTATGCGTTTTGTTTCTTTCTATCTCGTCAACTACTATGGTAATTAGTTCCGTAATAGTAGAGCATGCTACATTACGGATATCTCGTTAGGTGGGTGTGTTTCCCCGTTGGAACGTTAGACGGTACCGATCAACACCGTTCTTGCTGTTTACCCTCCTCAAGGTATCTCCCTTCATCCCATTTTCTCCAAAAATTGATATTCCGTAATCGATCTGCCGGAAGTCGCGGCCCCTTGTTTTGAAACCGAAATGTTTATACTGAGGGTACTGTACATGAAGCCTCTCGGACATTTTCCAAATTTTCAAAACAATGACTCCAATGTTTTGATTTTATTTAATTTAAATTTTATTTTTAAATTATTATTAAATTTGTTTGTTGGATACTGTGAAGAATGTTTAAAAGAATGGTGGAGATCTCATGTTCGTTGAAAACCCTGATTTTTCGAACATTGCAAATATTCAAATCTTTTTCGGAGTACTCCTTCAACTAAAATATTAACGCCATAGATTTTCTCCTAATTATCTCTGTTTCTTAAAGATAGATTTTAAAATACGGTGATGAACATTTCTTCGAAAATTTAAGTACTTTCTGCGTAGTTGTACGTGAAAGTACGGGCGAGAAAGTTCGTGCTATTTGAGCGCCACTAGTTTCACTTGCACTCTGTAAAATAACCTCTGTGTAGAACACCTTTTTAGCTTTATCTGCGATTCCAACACATCCGTAGAATTCAGAATCCTGTTTATTCTCAGCTTCGGTTTTGTTGGCTGCGGGCGCTCGCTGGTGCGTCCCAAACCCCTGCGTTACTCTCGGTGTTACAGACAGTAATTGCCGCCTTTCAGTGCTCCAATGGCAACATAGGGCCGCAATGTCGTCCCCTGATGAGCGCCGCAGAGTGGAAGTATCCTTCTACAACTTTATCTAATGATTGATTAATAAATTTACTTTATTTCTTACGTTGCGTAAGAAACAATAATGTGAATGCATATGATGCAAAGTGAATATTGCTAGTTATAATATTCTTGATTAATGCTATTCCTTTATCAATTTCAGTTTTATTAATAGAATTTTATATTTTGGTATCCTTTTGGCTACGTTACTTTTTAATTTATACCAGTTGACTTCCCACGAATATATTAGGAAGGCGAGTAACTGCGAAACTTCCTTAGTAAGAAATTAGCTAAATATTACAAATTACATTGAAGACTTCAAACAACAATTTTTCAGATGTTTTTTCAAGATTTTGGTTATTCTCTGACTCCCACCACCCACGCTGATGATTTCCTATAGACCTGCTACTGATTTCCGGTATGTTTATATAAGGAACAACGATGATAAAGAAAACATCTAGTGCACGTTCTCAGAACCGTTTATTAAAGTCCTCTTTCGACATGGGCATGCCGCTATAATAGTAGTTGAATTCGACCCAGCTAAGGTCTAATTAACAATCCCCCAGCGTCTGGATTCGAACGTTGGGACCCTGCAGAGGCAAATGACAAATGTGCCTCTGAGCCATCGCAGCCGAGAGCCAACTGAGCCGTCGCAAGAATCACCAGGAGACACCCCTTGGACAATGGCTCATACCCCCTTGCACCCCACAAGACCATCTTCAATTGATTAATGTTTCCGGACACCTAAACTGCGACGGCAATAAGTACCGTTAGTCTAGTAAATGTTTTATTGCGTGATATGGCGATGTTCCTCCCGCACTGGATGAAGAAATCCGGCACCAACCTACAGATCGGCTTGCAGGAGATTTCCCTCTCCAGGTATATCCAAGAATCGGGGTTCACCACCCCAGCCGGCAACAGCTCTAAGCTCCGGAGTTCTCTTCCGGCATGTGTGGTTATGTAGGGCGTAAGTGTGTGTGTGTGTGTGTGTAAGGGGAGACGATAGGTGAACGAAGAGGAAGGAAAGAATGTACGCGGCCCTTATCCCGTTAGTTGGAATACTGCTCCGGCATTTGCCTGGTATTGACGGGGGAATCACGGAAAACTACTGACAAGAGCAACCGCTTCCTGTCATTGTCCTCCAGGCAGTGGTTGAATTTGACCTAGCTATTCAGCTCTTGTACAAGTCCATCCACCGTCGAACTCGAAACCTACGACTCGAGAACCTACTCCCGGTAAGAGTTGCTGCGGAGTCCGCGGCAATGTTGGCTCTGAGCTAAAGCCAGCCTCTAACACCATATTGAAGAATGTGTAAGACATTGTTACGTGATTACATAATCGCTCGGAGAGCGTTCATTCTGGTGAATCCGTAATCGCGTAATCTCTGGAACACGAGAGCTGCCGCGAGCGCAAGCAGACAGGCACGCCGATGCGAGGGGGGAGCGACAGGGAAGGGGGAGGGGGGAAGGCGCGCTGCGAGCGCGCAGGCGGGCGCTGGCACGCCAAGGACGTGCAGGCCGCATCGCCGCCCCCGCCCCCGCCAAACGAGGGGGTATACTTCTCGCGCTTCATCTATTTTACGCGCGTGCCTCCGCCGCGTCTCGTTTGTCGCGGGCGGCGGGCTCGGGAGCGCGGGAAGCGCGAGAGAGGCGGCGGCGGGGGATAGGGGACCGCGGAAGAGCCCCTGCTCCGCCGCGTCAGCGAGACGCGTCGCCGCTCGGTCTCCTCATCTCCACGCATAATAAACGTTTGTAATAAACGTGAGTTTCACCTGTCCCGCGTCCCCGGCGCCGCCGCCGCCGCTGCCGGAGCGCCCTTCCCTGATATTTAAACGCGAGGGACTTTATCGTCGCCATATATTATCTTGAAAAATGAAGATTTCAAATAAAAACTTTAATCTAATGGGGCACGCCTTGATTTATGGGTGAGGGGGCAGGGACGTTCTTCCAAGCTTGCCTGCTAATTGATCCTGAGTTCCACCGAACTCGGCACCCTCTTCTGGGAACGATGGGTAATTCTCGGAAGACTGCGTCCTAAATATATGTAATGGCTTCTCCAAGTACGCGCTCATTGAAAATTATTTCTTCTCGGGAGCAACGAATATTTTACTTTTGTTAAAATTTTATACGTGAGAATTCTTATTGCTGGTAATACATATACTTTTGATAGAAGTTTCTTCTTGTTGATATTATTCGACGTATACGATTACACGTGCAAGAATCTAAAATAAATCATATTTACATCAACTACATTAATTTTTATTGAAATCGACAAAGTTATTTTTTTCAATCTATCAAGTACGTTCCTCACTTCAATACTTTGTTTTAATTTTGATGAAATGAGTTAGAAATGTAGAAACAACTTAGTTCAAATAAGCAATGAGGGGAAGGAAAATATCATCTATTTTCAAACTCGTGTTTCTTATGTATGAACCTATATATGTTTATGAACTTCATACAAAAAATATTGTTAAAAAGTAGAAAACTTTCTTGTATTTTTTATTATGAACATATATTATATGTTGGTCATATTGAATTATTTTTTTATATTTTGAACGTGGGATAATATTACACTGATCCGTTACTTGATTTCCATAATTTCTTTTTTCTTTCATTTGAGCTATAAATACCCCCTCTTTTATTTTGTTCAGCGTAAAAATCAGTTAAAATGTTTGTACCATTTACAAAAGAAGAACTATGAGTATACATTGTAATAAATTTTGAGTTGTTTCTCAAACTGTCCCTGACATACACATTGTATTTAGCCTTTGCACACCTCTACTGCAAAACCTCAGCTTATTAGAAATTCTCGAGCGTATCATAGTAGACAGTTTTAACAACAATAATTTATGGCCTCACTAAATAAGTGTAATGCGTTGTGAAAGATGAAATAAAGTACCTCAAAGTTAACTAAGAACACTAGCCGAAAGTGGAAACTTGCAAGCAAATGTGAAGGATGTCATCTTGAAAATATAGCTGTAGCTCCCGAAGTATAGTGTGTTGGCTTTTGAGAATATTAAGATTGTTTATTCGATTCAGAGCCGATGTGTGCAGTAAAAGCAATTTATCTGTTATAACACAGCATTTGTTATGAACTTATTGTCAGAGCTTTGAATGCGTGGGGACTTAGCGGCGCGGACATACATGCCACCACTTTCGAACATCGCATCGTTCAAAAGGTGGTTGAATGTACATACGTGGAACTTCTCTGTTCTATTCACGGTATTTACATAAAAAAAGCATTAGCAATTATTATTGCTTGTTTTGTTGTAAGTAACAGATCTAAATAAGTTGTAGATAAATACAATGCGACACACATGTCTTCTGTTTGATAATTCGAAAATTTTTCGCGAAACAACGCGACTCACATTTCGTTCCGCCAAGAATCACCAAAACGGGGTAGAGGTCCTTCACTAACGGTAGTTTCAGAGTAGCCACAAAATTCTTGGAATAAAACAATGATGCTCTGTGACGTTTAGAAATGAAATAGAGAGAATGTTGGGATTTACATGGAAATGTTTCTTTTTTTAAGAGAATAGCACGTACTAAAGTGAAAAACATTAAAAAACAAATTATATTCATGATTTTTATGTATAGAAAATCCCCATCCGAACACAACACTAAACAGTGACACATTATTCCTGCAGTAAGTAGTCCATACATTATTTTATTTTTTCTTTATCAATCATTGTAATTATACGTATATAATTCAATATATCTGTTCAAGTTAATAATGAAAATTTGTGCATTGTAATTTATGTAACCTATCTCTTTTGTAGTTACTTCATATCTAGTAGCGTTTACGTTAATTATAATTTGATATATTGGTGTGTTTGATTTAACTGTTTTTCAAGTAGGCGCATTCATTATATTTCAACTGAAGGAATGAAAATGAAAACATTCTCTCTTGTGTGAGGTTCGTCCAGAAAATTTATAGATTAGACACACACAACAAGTGATTCAAAAGAGTGATTACTAACTTTGCTCGCAGATATATCTACATTTTCTAAGAATGTGAACTTTTCTGTAGACCACATACTTGGTGTAAGATATTTTTTGCGCAATATGATGTACAGCTATAATTTCAAGAAAATAATTTTCATCGGAACATAAATTTAATTCTATAAACGAAGTAGGATCAATAAGATTTGTGTAGAATAGTGCTATCCTCAAAATATTTAAAGATAATTAAACCACTCATAAATTTTAAAACCGAATTACCTTTAGTATCATTATTAAACTAAAAACCCACAACGGTTCGCGACACAATGATACCACAACATAAGGTAGTCTTAGACAAAGAAAGGAAAACACACACATATTAAGAAGTCATAAACTGGAAAAAAATAAATAAAAACAACGAAATGCACTCAAAAAGAGCTTTGTCTAAGGTCGACCAACACCGTTGACGATTCTACGGTTTAAGTATATCAAAATAATTTAACATAGGACACACCCTTTTGCATTGTTTGCTTGGTTGATATTTTTACTTTTCCGGAAGAATCAACTGCTGTAAGCATTAACTTCCTCCCCAGTTAGAATCAAAATGTCGACTTGCGTTGTTTTTCCTCCAAGCATCTCCACTAGTTGGGTCGCGACTGTTCTGTGTGGTATTGAAGTGCATGTAAGTGTATGCGTGTGTGGTGGGAATGTAAAATAGAGGAGGTGTAAGGATCAAGGAGAAAAGATTGCCCTGTCCATGGCCTGTTTGTTACGGTACTGTTACGGCGTTCGCCTGGTATTGATAGAAGAAACCGCGGGAAAATACCAATCACAGCAGACGTCCGTTTGAATTCTCCTCCTGAAAATGGTTTAATTCGACTATCTGGTGTTGAAAATTCGCCACTTTCGAGAATCGAACCACAGGATCTCAAAAAATCTGCATCGGCAACTGTTGTTTTCCCTGAGCCATTTCAGCCTGTCGTTATGTTGGTGTTTAGGGCGTCCCAAGACAACGGTATTTCAGTCTGTTTTCGATAATGAACACATGGAGATCCGCACTGCAACCACATCATTAGCTTTACAAAAGAGAGGCTGTTTCCTGCATCTCAGATAGAATGCCAGGGAAGATCTTATCCGTACAGAAGGCGACTATCTAACTGACTCTTCGTTTTCATTCGCGCATCCTTTGGAATTTGGACCGTGTAGGTGGTACTTCTCAACTCTAATTTCTCAGAACGTGACCTTTATTACAGCTTGGATTATATCTTTTTCCTATACATTATTTTAATTCCTACTTTCGTTCCATTTTACATTCTTGTGTATGCAAAGTTTCCATTTCATTTATTTTTGCGAAACGTTTTCGATTTGGGTGCTAGCAGAGCAAAGGTTAATACTGGATTTAAGCGAGAAAACAATTTAACGTTACGTGGAAATTTCGAGACTAAATTGACTTTTATCCGTAAATTGAATATGAAATCAAATCGTAATCGAATATCGTTATTGTGTTTCTGGAAAACAGAAATACTCCATTGAATAAAAATTTTTGACAAATTGTGTCACTTATAATAGCAAAAGTTTCTTTAAAATTGCTGAACATAATTTGGTAACAATAAACAAGTCTAGTTGCTGTAACGTCATTCCCCAAATCAACTTCACAAAAAAGACGAAATACGCCTTCCTGGAATTCGCGAATTTTCAAATTCTTCTTTTGAAGTTTCATTCATTTAATTAAAATAAAATAGGATAATATAATTAGGATAAAAATATAACCTCCATTAAAATAAAACATATTTACGAAAACTTTTACCTCTGTATTTGAATTTGTTTTCATCCTACATCTTCCTCAGGCCGTAAGAAATGTTGTGAGTGATCTGTGTTTTCTCACTACTGACAGACTCTTCACAGATTATTGATGATAGGATTTTGTGGATAGATGATCAATCAAATATAATCTTTGGACATGAATTTGCAATCAGAGGAGAAAGAAATGATCGTGGTATGTTAATGAAACGGTGAAAATAATAGTTCATTCTGCTATTCGAACTGACCGCAGAAAAGCATCTAGACGGCCAATTAGAGAGCTAATGCAGGGATCCTTCCATTTGTGCAAAGATTTCTTTACATGTAAAAATTCAACTGTTAGGACTCAAATCTCCGATTTACACATCTCTAGAATTTCCGTTAAACAACGTCCTGTAATCGTTTCTATTAACTGGCAATTTAATATAAATTCAGTCAATTTGAGAAATTACGTACTTATTATATCACGAAAATAAAGTCCAAAAATCAAAGTGAAACTGAAGTAGATGGTAAATGTAATGGCAAATCGATTATTTACTCTATTTTGAACGTATTGAACTGCATTGTTAATACTCCAATAAATCATAAAATAGTTGCACATTCAACCGATTGCAGTAATCAGCTCGCTATATTTGGACGGCTATGTTAGTGTCTTCAAAGTCAATCTGGACAACCACTAGAGTTTCAACACGTTAGCCATTTCCACGTATATTATTAGAAGGTTGATAACATATGTGGTTCTTTTGACGACAAAGAAGACGAAACATTGCTGAATATGTTATGACTTTTTGTAAATGGCTAACTTATTTTTGTTCTCTGGTCTTCTAGCTCTATTACAAATTATTCCTATCCTAATAGTAAAATGTTACCACTAAAGGAACATTACTTGTTTGAACACGTACGTTCTTTAACATTATTGAGTTTTAAAGATATACAGAAAAAACTTGATTTGCCTTATTGTTTTATTATTCATGTTCCTATATTTAGCTAACATCCCTCTTTACTTAACTCTTTGCTCAGCTCAATGATTTCAATTTTTTTCTCATCTCTCCATTTCTATCATTTAACATTTTCCTCCCGTCACTGCCGTTATAATTTGCCTTTTTGTTCTTGTCAAGTCATCCATGATATCGACATGTTCATAAATCTTCTGGTTTCTGTACGATGTTCTCAGCATTCTAGTTTCTAGCATTCAATAACACAAGTGCAATTTTCTCCAGCTGTCCCAGTTATTTGTTGCCACTTAGTTCGTTTTTACAGTTCCGACTAACATACGTAACAGTAAAAAAATAATGGTGCATGCAGACGAACTGTCATTTATTCTGCCTGCCCAAGACACTTTTAGTACCTTTGTCTCGTCCACGGACTTTGAGACTAGGTGAAAAATTGTTGTTCGTGTCTCAACGGACTTTCATTAATATCCTGCGGATTAACACTTTTCCCCGCCGCATGTTTTGAATTTACTTCTCTCACAAACTCTACCAAAATATTCTGCTTCCCCTGCATGTCACCACACTATTATACCCTTGTGCCCCCAGCCGTTTATTATACTCCAACCGCAGTACTCAGCTCCGACATCACCTTTATATTTGCCTTCACAACACTCATCACAATTTACACTCTTCCACTGCAGTGTGATTATTTTTTTGTCGTTTTAGAGCCTCGTGCCGGGTAGTTCTTCGTACACGCTCAATCTCCTTCCGATACGCACCACAATCGTTGTTGCCCCATCACCAATACAACCCTCACATACAGTAGCTTTCTCACCGCTGCGTTCGGGGACTGTCACAAATGTCTCTCCGTCATCCTCGCTACCGTCGAAAACGGCCGCTCCAACGAGATTTCCCATAAACGAGAATCGGCTTGCGATATATCGAAGCAGTGCCCAATAATAACCTAAGATTCGAAACACGCAATGAAGGGTCGCCGAGAAGGCGCGCGCTCCATATCGCGTCTCCGCCTGAGTGCGGGAGGAGATGAGGAAGACGGCGGCACGCGGCGGACGCGGGGGTGGAGGAGGAGGAGAGGAGGGGAGTAGGGGAGGGGAGGGAGTTGGGGGAG